>REGO01000102.1:274453-339938 GCA_010120015.1 Rhombomys opimus | reverse complement strand
TTTTTTTTAATTTTATTTTTCTTATTAGTTACATTTTGTTAACTCTGTGTCCCAGCTGTATCCCACCCCATCATTCCCTCCCCAGCCCCACACTCCCTCCCTGGTCTCCTCCCTGCCCCTTTCCAAGTCCACTGATAGGGGAGGACCTCCTCCCCTTTCATTTGACCCTGTTTTATCAGGTATTCTCATTAGGAGTATAGATTTTAGTATGTTTATCCTATATTATATGGTTAACATCCACTTATGAGTGAGTATATACTGTGTGTGTCTTTTTGCTTCTGAGCTACCTCACTCAAGATAATCTTTTCTGGTTCCCACCATTTGCCTGCAAATTTCATGATTGCCTTGTTTTTAATAGCTGAGTAGTATTCCACTGTGTAAATGTACCACAATTCCTGTACTTTCAACTAAAATTAATAAAAAAAAAAGATGAAGGGGACACTTCATTCTCACCAAAGGAAAAATCTACCCTGAAGACATCTATGTCCCAAACACAAGATCACCTGCATTTGTAAATGAAACATTATTAAAGCTCAAATCACACATGGATCCCAACATCTTAACAATGGGAGACTTCAACACTCCACTCTCACCAAGGGACAGATCATCAAGACAGAAGCTAAATAGGGAAATAATGACACTTACAGAGGTCCTAAATCAAATGGACCTAATAGATACCTACAGAACCTTTCACTCCAACTCAAGAGTATACGTTCTTCTCGACACCCCACGGAAACTTCTCCAAAATTTACCATATAGTTGTACAGAAAGCTTAATATTTAATACAAAAAATAGAGGAATGCTTTTTTGAACCATTCACAAAAATATAAAATGTTAGTGGAAAGCTGTGGCAGTCTGGGTAGAAATGAGTTCCCCAATTCCAAAGGTGTGGATTTTTCACAGTGTTGGGACAGTTCCCCTCAAACACTGCAGAGGAGAATGCTGCACTTCTCAAGCTAATGTATTTCTTCCAGCAAAGGAAATTTCCAGTGAGTGTAAATTGTCAAGTAGACTTAACCAACAACATCTGGGAGAAACACCTGAACTGAGGAACTGCCTAGATCAGATTGGCCTGCTGACCTGTCCATGGGGCACTTTTACTTTATTGATAATTGAGATTGAGAGGGCCCTGCCCTTTGTGTATGATACTCTCCCTTGGCAGGTATTCCTGGGCTCTATGCCTGGTTGCTAAATATGTAACCTATAAGTTGAAGCTTAGGTAAGATCCTAAGCTCCTGTTGGCTGTATTGTCACAGCAACAGAAAGAAAATTAGAATGGGTAGAGTATGGAACTCTAGTTTACTAAAATAATGTTTACAAAGCATGGTAACATAAGCTAAAAGTGGCATTTTAATTTTTGAAATTCACATAGAAGCCATGTATAGCAGAAGAAAAGCCTGCAGCAGAGGATTTAGTGTGGCTGTCTCAGAATTACCACACACAAAAATATCAGATATTTGACCTGAGAAAGCTTAGAATTGGCAGAGTTTTCAAAATATAGAAAGGTCTAAGGTAAGTACCAATAATTTCAGTGTGTGTGGAAAATTGATACAGCACCAAAAGCATGCATCATTCCACTAATGAGCAGAGTTTGCATAAATACACAACAAGGAGTAAGAACGGAGAGGTATGGCTTGCACTATGATGGCTTGGCCGTGTACCAGCTGTGCCATTTTACTAAGCCACGTCATCTCTGCCAACCTCAGGCTTCTTCAAATGAGTGGTCAGATCTTATTGTTGGCTGAGCCTTTCAACTTTGAAGGGTAACACGCTTGCCTGCTACTGTAGCTCTTCTCTCGGTGGCTCATCCAGCTCTGATTTGCAAGAGGCACACATTGAATGAGTGACTGATAAAAACATAAATGAATGACTACATCTCCTGAAGCTTAGACCCTAAAAGAATATCAATTTAATACCCATATGCAAAGCAGAAAATCCTTGAAATTGCCACTGACTAGGAAGAGGCGCCTGATGATTAAGGACAAGGAAAGATGAAACAGGAAAAGTAATTTAGAATACGATAATATACAATAAATATTACTGTGGCTAAAGCAATCTGGGGCAGGAGCAATCTCACAGGAATTCAATTGAACAGCACAAAGATGCTGCCAGCATTAGGAAAGTGAGTATGTCTGTCTTTTCATTCAATAAGTTCCATCTACCAACCTTATCAGTCCCCCCTAAAACATAAGTCACTTCTAAGGAAGTTTGAGGAAGAAGACAAGGGGAGGCAGAGAGCATGTGTTGCCGAGGGCCACATGGGTCCTGTTGAGTATTCTCATAACCCTGTCACCTGCTTGCTCCGGCTATACTTCCTCACCCGGGAATGGACTCTGTTTCCTTCCTCTTACTTACATACGCCTGGGCTTGGCTAGTAACTGACTTTCTGTTAAAGTTCCTTGCTTAGTAATTGACTATAAATGCCTCTTATAGACTTAAAACTTATAAATAAAATCACCAAGAGCTGCATCTCTCAATCAGACTTCTTAAGTTTCATTTTCTCCTATTTGCTCTGGGTTTCCTTGCAAGATCAATAATCTTGTTTCAGCTGGATGCCTGCTACATATTTCCTCTCAAAATACTGTTGGGTGCACATAGGCACACACGTAGGAGAGGATGGGTCAGAGAATGTACTATAGATGATAGCTGCAAGCATGCATTTGAAGCTGCCACAGTTTACCCCAGGCCTCTTTCCATCCCACACCTACAGAAGACTCCAATCATAGAGCCAGCAAGCTGCACTGGAGATAACCGCTGCCTCCACTGGAAGTCTCCTAAATGGGTAGCTGAATCTGTGGCATGGTAAGTGCTGCATTTGTCTTGTGACTTTTCTCCTTATTAATATCTCATTCTCTTGCCAATAAAAAGCTATGGAACCCTTGCTTTCTTCTACATACCTTTTCCAGCTGTTCTTTCCTGCCCCAAACAGCATTGTTTCTCCCTCCTCCTCCTCTTCCTCCACTTCGTCTTCGTCTTCGTCTTCTTCTTCCTATTCTTCTTCCCCTCCTCCTCCTTCTATTTCTGCTTTGTAGGGTGGTGTGATGCCCTGGGGAGGGGTGTAGGGGAGCCGTTTTATACACTCCCAAAGAGTTTTGTTTTTTGAACAAGGCACAACACACTTTGTAGCCTTGTCCAGATAATTTTAACAAGTTTCTTTACAAATATGAAAAGAAATACAAAACCCGAAAGTGATGGGACAGTGACACTAATGAGCAGTAATGACAGTGTTAATGTTTGAGAGCTGATGATTCCCACAGAACTAATTGGTCAGCAGAATAGACAGATTCCAGTTATTCCCTTTGAACAAAAAAGAACAAAGTGTTTGAACTCAGCTATCAGTTAATTCTCAACAAATGGGGAGAATATACTAAGATTCAGAAAAAAAAAAATGTTTTAGTGTGCACTGTGGTGACTATGGTATCACTTTGGCCAGTATTTTGTGAATGCTGTTTAATGAATGAAACTCAGTTCTTGCATGTTAAGGTAATGTGAAGGTAAGCACAATACTGAACATTTGAAACATGTCATTTGAGTTTATCCATGCCGCAGTGAGTGAGAGAGTAAGTGAGACAAATATTTTTCTTGACTGTCTGCTGAAATTAAAGTTAAACAGCTGTTTTCTATTTGGTGGATATTGGATAATTTTATGGGTGTTTACTTGGATTCAGTTTTTCTAACTAAAACGTGAGTCGGGACATGTATAGGATCTATCATAAATCACTATTCTATCTCATGTGCATTGATGCTAAGTTAGTATGTACTAAAACAACTTAAAAATGAGATAAATGCATTTAGTTATTTCTTTGCTTTTCATTTTGATATTTTGCATCTTACATTGAATAATTAGCACAAAATATAACAAATGATAGTAAACAAAACTAAATCAAATGTTATCTTTGCTTCACACATAAATATTTAACATACCTAATTAAGAATTTGTCTTGCTCGTTACAGTGGTTTCCTCCAGTCTTTGAAAAGAAATGCTATAACTTACCAAAACCTATTTTAAAAGAATTTTTCCCTATTTGACTCTAGAAAATCACCCTAGGAAAATGTTTTCTTACACTTAAAGCATGTTGCAACTTTGCAATTTATGAGATTTTCACTATACATTTGTATAGCAGTGACATTCTCTGGGGTCTCTCTCCCCTCACCCCTCCACAAAAAACAACACCCCCCAAAACAAAAAAAAAACAAACAAAAACCAACCAAACAAACAAACAAAAACCCTATGTTGTACTCAGCCTTATAGTCTGTTACTTTTTATTGTTAAATACCAAGCATGTACTTTATTATTTTAAACAACATAAAATAAACTAAATAATTTGAGACAGTAATTGAGAAGAAGCTAAGCATCCTGATAGAAAAATGCTGCTTTCTCTCCTCAAGGTTCTTGTTAGCCAGGACAGGCTAATGTCTCACACTATCATCACTTGGCAAATGGACCTGTGACTAAAACACCTTTTAAATTAGTCAAATGTGTTGTGTCTTGTTCCAGTTTTGTAACCAAGCAGTGCTTTTCTCAAAGATCTGGAACCATTTCTTAAAATCTTGGAAAACTCCATTCCTTCTTCTTATCTCTGCCGAGGGATCTAAACTTAACTCTGGAGGTGGCAATTAAAAAGCATAAATGTTTAACCCCAGATACTGACCTTTTCAAACCTAAGAAGTAACTCAGTGTATTCATACTTCTCATTCATTAAATTCCAATTTAATATTCCCAGACACATTTCTGTTTGCTAACTCTAAGCCTAGAAAGTATTTGCAGCTAGGAGTCACTCTGATTGGGGCATGTGGCCCCTGGTATGTCACTTACAATATAGTGCAATGCCAGACAACCATGTGCATATGGGCTGGACCAAATAAGCTCAGAGTGTCAATATCAAAATAAATAAATAAACAGAGGCTAAGAAATTCAGAGGAAGAAGGAGAGAAGATGGGGGAAGTAGTAGAAGATTGATGTGATCAATGTACTTCATATAAATGTATGAAACTTTCAAAAAATAAGACTTTTTAACTCAGATAATTATTAATTACAGTTCATTAATATAATCCAATGTGTAGTCAGAGTTCTCTTTCTCTGACTAAATAATGTGTGTGTGAATGTATGTTTAAACAGCTGTGTTTTAAAGTTATAATTTAAAGTAAGCTTCTAAATAAAGATAAAATATATAGGCACCATTTGTCTCAGTGTCGTTGAGACTAAACTTCTTTATTGCTCCTTCTCAATCTCAGTAGCCTAGAATGGTATAGTGATTGACTACCTAATATTTATTATGACATTGCTGATCCATTTTTGTTTTGTCATATTCTTAAGAGACTTGGCAAACCAATAAGGTGTTGTACCTTGGGTGTCAACCTTGTGTGAGAGCGAGCATACAAATGAACATAAAAGTAACAAAGACATGACTCTAGAAATTTTTCAAGAAGGAAATAAGAGTAGGAGTTGGAAAAATAGAAGGCAAGTAATTTCTGAATAAGAGTATTCATCTATGAAGTGCAGAAACAGAATAAGACAGATATTAGTAAGATGGGTCCAAATGTCTGATGTTTCAATGGCCAAATGTTATATCTATTTAAGAAACAGATTTCCAAGGAAATTTTAAAATGGGGCTGAGAGTTGTATTCAATGAAGAAAATTTCTGTAATATTGTAATATTTCTGTGTCTTCATATTCTCAAATTCTAGAGTAATTGCAACTTGTAGCATTGTGGAGATCTCAAAGACACAGGCTTGCTGGGATATCATGACAACAGTGAGTCAAAGCAGAAAGGAAGGCTGCTGTCTTGAAGGTTCTCGAATCGTGTGAATGAGAGAGCAGAACTGATATTACTTTGCCATGTGACATTATCGTTTGGCAACCCCATCAAACACGTTTTGTGTTGTCATCAAACAATTTCTTCAAGAAACACTCAATTAAATGTAGTGAAAACAGTGACTGTCTTTTCTTTAACACTGTATTTAATCAAGCCTAGATGCTTTCATAGATGGAGAGCCCTATTAATGGTCATATTTGCCTCTTAAGATGAAAGCTTGCAAAGGAACCTTATGATTGGGGGTTTGTATTTCTGTAAGATATAGTCACAGCATGTTGCTTAAAATGCATGTTAGATAAGTAGATGGCAGGCTTCTCACAGGAAGCACAATTTTAGAAAACGACTGTTGAAATAGAAACAGCTGGAAGCAATCCCTATGACCAAATTCAAGAGCCAATATTACATTGAAGGAAAGAAGCTTTGGTTTTCCGTGATTGATAAAGTGCTTTTGTAGAATGGGAAGTAGGACCACTGAATGTTTAGGGGCTTTAGGGATGTCAGCGTTGAAAACACCTGGGAGGAATTGCTTTGTCTTCCCTCCCTGCTTATCCACTTTGTCAGTGAATGGCTTGAATTGACTTATTTTATATAAGTCAATCTAAATAATGCCAGCTTCTTTTTCCTTCATCACAAGTGGGGTGATTTCTGTTAACTGAACATTCAATTTTAAATCAAGCATAAATTCAAAGCATAGACCTCAGATTTCAGAAAACCTAGTACACAGAATTAAAATACAATGCTAGTTCGTGAAGTAGCTATCATTACTGTGTAGTTAGCTGACACATGCAAAACTCAGATAACTTGTCCAAAATAAGAAGTCACAGACCAAGCAGGGCATGGTGGCATGGGCTTTTAATCCTAGGACTGGGGCACAAAGAGGGAGGCAGATCTCTCTGAGTTCGAGGCCAGCCTGGTCTACAACACAAGTCCAGGAAAGCCATGGCTACACAGAAAAACCCTATCTCCATCACCAAAACAAACAAACAAAAATATCACATACCTTTGATTTTATTATTTGAAAAGAAAATGTTTACTTAATAAATAAAAGCATAAAATCATACACCATTAGTAGAGTTGTGTGTGCTATTTGATAAATCTGCATCTTGTGATATTTGCTGAATACATCTCTTTTCAAAGAAATTTCTCAGCGTAAGCTACTCAAATATTTTTACAAAGAACTTCATATTTTAACCAGGTTATCTTATTTAAAAATGAAGATTCTAGGCACAAAAACTGTAAATGGTTGTTCTGAGTGCTTGAGGGAGGTTATATATTGCACTTATAGTTACCCACATAAAATCATTAGTGCAAAAATGTTTTAAGAAAATTTATGTTCATATTGAAATAAATTTAAATCTACTTGATTTAGGTTGTATTAATAAGATTTAGAAAATAGGGATTGTTGCCTATGAATACTACTCATTAAATAGATACATTAAATTAGTTATTGAAAAGAAAAAAGAAAGTCTATGTTTCTTTGACACATTAATCGACTGGATGATTTTTAACATGAAATTACTATATATTAACATCCAGTAATATAAGGTATTAAAGTCAAATGTGTGTTTACTTTCCTTTCTCTCTGTCTATCACTCATAATTAAACTAATACATTGACCATATGATGAAAAGTAACTGTACAAAAACTGATTTATTATAAGGAATAATTCTAGTTTTATACCAGATTTATTAATGTTTATTTTTAACAGATTAAATATAGGGAGAAATAGGAAAAACAGTATTAACAAACTCATAATTTCTGGTCTCTGTATTTGATTCTGTATTAGAGAAGAGTTTTTCCTTAACCAGTTCTAATAAAAACAGTCACACATTCTTATCAGTGGACTGGAGTAGGGGCACGGGAGGAGATGAGGGAGGAAAGTGGACTGGGAGGAGATGAAGGAGGGGGCTACAGCTGGGATACAAAATGAAAAAAAAATTGTAATAAATAAAAAATAATAATTTTTTTAAAAAGTCACACATGCAGCTTTTCACATGCCAGATGACGATCCTTCCATTACATCTCAGAATAAACCAGATAATAAAGAGCTCAAACAAATAATGAAGAAACCAAACAGAAATGTTAACTTGAAGCCATTAATTTAACCATGAAAACTATAGCGTAGTGTATGGTGGATCTTGGAATTATGAAGTGAGAAATAAAGTCGGATACTCCAATTTTGATTTTACTGCACAATTCAGTCTTATATTAGCTTCGGTGATGAGCAGCATCTATATGGGCAAACAGGAGGGATATCTGTCTTGGCCTACTATCCTCTGAATCACTGCCTTCCTGCTTAGCTTATTCACCTTGGGTCACTGCAGCTGTAGTTGACAAGAAGGTTGTTAAAGACCCAGTATTATGTAATACTCAACAATACCACATTAGTGTTCCTTCTTTATGCTCATAAGCAAATGCAGGGGTTTGACGGAGTAATGCCCAGAAGGCTTGCATATGTAAACACCTGTTCTCCAGTTGGTAGTGCTGTTTGTGAAGGTTTAGAGGGTATGCCCTAGCTGGAATAAGTATGACACTAGGATTGGGGCTTCATAGTTAAATTCCTTGCTCTACTTCTAATTTGCTCTTTTGGCTCTTGCTTGCAATTTGGAAATATGAAGTATCAGATTTTTACACTTGTTATCAAAACTGCCACTTACAGCAATGTTTTCTTAACATGATGAAATTTTACTTGTGTGAATTATAAACACAACATTATAAATACTTACATACACATATGCATACACACATATACACACATACATACATACACATATAATTTCTACTATGACTTTTCCTGGTTTGGGTGTTTTATTACAGCAGAAGAAAAGCAATTAATACAACTAGAATTGTAGATTCTACCTACTAATAAAAAGGTGAGAAGTAAGCAAAAAAGAAAGGAAGGAGAAAAAGGAAGAAATGAAGGAAGGAAGAAGAAAGGAAGGAAGAAATGAAGGAAGAAAGGAAAGAAATGTATTCAGTGATAAGCCATTGGTTATTTTAAAAACACTTTTGTTTTGTTTAGTTTAGTTTTTGTGTGTTTGTTTTTCGATGAGTGGTTTCTCTGTGTAGCCTTGGCTCTTCTGGACTTGCTTTGTAGATCAGGCTGACCTCGAACTCAGAGATCCACCAGCCTCTGCCTCCCCAAGTGCTGGGACTAAAGGTGTGCACCAGTGTCCCTGGTTAAAAATAATCTTAAATTAAGTGCATTATGCCTTAATATTAAGTTTCCCTTTTTAAAGTTTATCATCTGAAAGTATCATATATGAATATGCTTTGATCAAATCCATCCCCTACTTCACTAACCCCCTACTTCATTCCCTCCAACTCTTCCGCCTCCTTAATTTACCATTTTTTACTATTATTTTATTTTTATTACAATTTATTAACTTTGTATCCCAGCTGTAGCCCCCTTCTTTGTCCCCTCCCAATCCCGCACTCCCTTCCTCTTCTCTTCCCATGTCCCTTACCCTTCCATTTTTTAAACTCATGAAATTCATTCAGCATTGCCAGTATGTACATTAGTGTAAGGCCACTTTGGGTCATGGGCAGTTTGTTGTTGTTGTTGCTATTTTTGGTTGTTTTGTTTGTTTGTTTGTTTGCTTTTAGGTGCCAACTCCTTGAAGAAAACTGACTCTCCTTTCAGAAGCCATTAATTTCTGTAGCGTCTTAAATGGAGAAGGGTTTCTTGAGACATGAGACCTTCTCCAGTTCATGCTGGAATTTTGGCTGATTTGATCCTGTGTGGAGGTCCTGTGCACTCAGAGCTGCTGAAATTTCATGTAAGCAATGATGCTGTTATGTCTGCAT
Source organism: Rhombomys opimus (assembly GCA_010120015.1). Taxonomy (NCBI): domain Eukaryota; kingdom Metazoa; phylum Chordata; class Mammalia; order Rodentia; family Muridae; genus Rhombomys; species Rhombomys opimus. Next base: position 330,315 of record REGO01000102.1, on the reverse strand, counting down.
AACTCTTTTTCATTCGATTCCTACATCTGACTCTTAACACTTTTTCCACCCTCTCTCTAGCTTTGTGAGAAAGAAGGAGTTCCATACATTTAGGAATGAATGCTTTAAAGTCTGTAATCCTCTGCAGTTTGACTCATTGTGAGTGGAACCATTAATTACCATCAACTGAGGAGAGACTCTTCTTTGATGAGGGTTGATAGCTTCATTGACCTAAGTGTATAAAAATAAACACTTACAGAACAGCATAGTGCTACATCCACTTAGCAGAATGAAAGTTGTAGATTCTCTCCTGGGGTCTGCAACCTACACCAACATAGGTTTTTGACCCCGTTACCAGCACAGTAGCAGGCATAGGTTATGTATCGTGCAATAGGACTCCAACCACAAAGCAGTAGGCTACTCCCATAGCGTTCATGCCACTATTACACTAACTGATATCTTGTCAGGCTGGTCATTATTGAAGCTCACAGAATTAAAAACTGGGTAAAACTTTTGATTACTTTTCAACCTCACTAGTGTGCATAGCACCACTTTTGGTATCATACCCAGGTTTCAGATTCCAACCTTAAAAGAATAAACTAAAAAAAAAAAAAAATATTTGGGAATTTATCACAGAGATGTAGCTTTTACAGACAATATTGATTCAGACACCACATAAGTAAATGACACCAGAAGCTTCATTTTTTTTCTATCAAGGCTAAAAGTAAATTCAAGACCAAAACATCATATCTCTAAGCTTCCATTCCTTTAGGTGATCATATGAGTACAAGTTCTTATTAAATGAGGAAAAAAAATCTTTCCAAATGAAAACAAGCCAAGAATAAGGCTTAAGGAAAGCAATTCTCTGAAAATTAAGTAAGGATCAAATGGCCCTTTATCATGCAAATGCATTCCTGCTGGAGCAGTGGGGCATCACTTCATAAATCATCCTGTGCCTCTGAGCAGACTTAATACAGTTCCAAGTGTGACACTGGTGGATTTAATTGAGCACTAAGGAAGTGGAACGGCTTACTGGGCTTACTGTGCACTTCAGCACTGAACTGCTTCCAGTAGAGTGCTTATGCACTGTGGCCACATGGATCTGCCTAATTTTTGACTAAAATTCCCTCCTGTTAGAGTCTAAACTACTTGTGGGTGGGGAGGAGATTAGCAATCATTATAATAAAGGAACTCATTTGAAATGAATATTGTTAACGTTTATTGATGATCCAATTTTCACCAAGTACCTTGAGTTCATGATCTATATAAATGTATTGCAACAACGATATCAAATTGATATGTTCACCTTCATTTTCAAATGAGGAATCCTAAGCTTGTGAAATTATCTTACCTTCCGTAACCTTAAGGTAAGATAATAAAAATAAGATTCAAATATAGGTATTTTGGCATCAAATCGATTCATTATACAGAAACAGTTCCTTTGCTCAGAATCAAAAGCTATGCTTCATTATTAAGAGATAAGAGTTATGACTCACATTTGACAAACTAAGAAAGAGCTAACTAAGGATATATAAAATTCTTACCTGGTTATACGAGCTTAATTGCAAAAGAGATCTCCTTCATGATTTAAGTATGTCCTACTATACTGTGTTCAAGAGTAGGTATGATAATCATTAAAATGCAAAACAATGACACCTATATTTTAGAGTCCAGAAATTTATATTTCTTTTACATATAAGTTGGTATTTTTATAGTCAATCAAGGGAGGTTTTTTTTCCCTAAATTTCTAGGGGAATATATTTAGAAAAAGTAGTAATTACAAGACTAAATCTTTAAATATTAGAATGCCAAATCATTGAGACATTAGTGTGAAAAGAAAATAGGGGTTGAGGAGACAATATATGCTGGCTGCAAAATCATGAGAACACAAATTCAAATTCCTAGGACTCTTTTTTTTAACCAGGTACTTTGGTGTCCATCCATAATCTTTGTATTTGGGAAGCTGACTATGAGATTTACAGGCCAGCTAGACTAGCAGGTATCTATCATGCTACATCATGTTTAAAATCCAGTGTGGACAGCAATTGAGAAGCACATCTGACATCAACTTCTGGGCCCAGATGAATATGCACATAGGTACACACACACAAACATATACACATGTGTATACATACAAATGATAATACAATTGACTTTAGAGTTTACACGTTAAGTGGACACAAGTTCTAAACTTCTAGACCTCAAGGATTTGTTTGCTTACCAGATACAAGTTGAAATTGAGTTGAAATTAATATTAAGAAATTATAGGATCAGAAGGAAGGAAAAGAAGACCTCCCCTATCAGTGGACTTAGGAAGGGGCAAGCATGTAGAGGGTGGAGGAAGGGAGGGAATGGGACTGGAGAAGGGAGGGAACCACAGGGGGGATACCAAATGAATAAAGTATAATTAATAAAGAATAAAAAAAGGGGGGAGAAATTATAACCATAGAAACTGAGCAATGTCCACAAACCTGTCGCTAGTAGAGGCTAACGCTGGAAAGTTTCATAATCAGATGATTGGGTTTATCATTTTCCACAAATTTACAAAATATCTTTTTGGAGTTAAAATTTGCAGTATTACTTAGGGGATAATATTGATTGGAATTGGAATATTGATTGCTAATATTAATTGGAATTTCCTGTTGGTGGCTTTGAAGGTGATGACATATATATATATATATATATATATATATATATAGTAGATATATATATATATCTACTATATATAATTTTTTAGAGATTTTTTCATTCTTTATTAAATAATTCAACTCACATCTGAGTCATAAGCCCCTCCTTCCTCTCCTCCTAGCTCCACCCTCCCTCCCACATATCCCCTTCCCTATTCTGCAGACTAGCCCCCCCCATACCCAGACACCCCAGCTCATCTTTTCACATAAGGAATGAGTTCTTCTTCCTCCCCTGTGGTCTTGTAGGGCAGCCTTCAATGGAAAGTGATCAAAAACCAGGCACCATAGTCGATGCCATAGATATCCCCCACCCCCCTAACTAGCAAGCCCACATAAAGTCTATAATACCTGTCGGCTACTTACAAGTAAAGAACCTAAGTCCAGATCGTGCATTGTCCTTGGTTGATGCTTCAGACTCCATAGGCACCTCTCGGCCTGGTTTTCTGGCTCTGATGATGTCCTTGTGGAGATTTCATCACTTCCATGTCAATTTACCCTTCCCTCCTCTTTTCCAGTAGACTTTTTAAGTAACAAAGGAGATGCAGAAGAAAGTCTTCTTCAAAGTAACTCAGAAACTTTTATGATGGACAAGTAGATATACTGAATACCAGATATTAAGAAAAAAATTAAATAAATGTTGATGTAGTTTTGGATAACAACCAACTACCACAGACTTCAACTGGTGGGCCTCTTGGAGGATATGGGAGTGACTCTAGCTGAGACCCCAGGTTGCGGGGGTTATGGAGACTGGAGAGGGCACCCTCTAACCAGACGGGACTCCTGATGGAGTAAGGTACATACAAACACGTCCACAAAAACGTCTATCCAGAATTTTCCCTGGCCACAGGATGTGCAGAGATAAAGATAGAGCAGAGACTGAGAGAATTTTCAACCAATGCCTGGCCCAACATGAGACCCACTCCATGAGAGAGAGGCAACCCCTGAAACTATTGATGATGCTCTACTGTGATTGCAGACTGGAGCCCAGCATGGCTGTCATCTGAAAGGATCTGCCAAGCAACAGATCAAAACAGAAACTGAAACTCACAACCAGTGGGCAGATTTTAGGGAGCCTTATAGACAAGCTGAGGGCCATAGATTTAAGTATGATTAACCTATATTATATGGCTAATATCTACTTATAAGTGAGTATGTACCATATGTGTCTTTCTCCCTCTGGTTGTCTCACTCAGGATGATCATGTCTAGTTCCCATTATTTACCTACACATTTCATGATTTCCTTATTTTTTAATTGCTGAGTAGTATTCCTTTGTGTAAATGTACCCTAATTTCTGTATCCATTATTAAGTTGAGGGACAGCTAGGTTGTTTCCAGATTCTGGCTATTATGAATAAAGATAATATGAACATATTTGAGTAAATGTCCTTGTGGGACTCAGTGTCCAGCGCTTTCATCACCTCCCCCTAGTGAGGTGGTCTAACTAGTCCACAGAGAAAGAGGATCCAGACAGCCGTAATGAGACCTGATAGGATGGGGTCAGATAGTAGAGGAGGAGGGGGACCTCTCCTATCAGTGGACTATATGAGGTACATAGAGGGGAAGAAAAAAGGAGAGTGGGCAAGAAAGAAGATGAGGGAAGGGGATACAACCCGCATACAAACTGAATAAGTTGTAATAAATAATAATAAAGAAAAATATTTTAAAATATTACACCTACTTAGAAAAAAAATGAGGTTTCATTTTGTCTTGTCCAAACTCTACTCATACAAACTGGTATTTTTATGGTAGTACTTCTAAGAAGATTTTCTGAAGTTACTGGAAATTTGATATCTGTCCTGGCACCTGTTATTACTTTGCCCACATATGGCTGTTTTGTTTTTGTTTTTGTTTTGTTTTGCAGATAGAGAAAGAAGGGGTACATTATGTACACATGCATGTATACATATGTAGATATCATCGACGTTGACATCATTCTTCCTTGGTCATTCTCTATCTATTGTATTGAAGTACCATCTTTCACTTGAACACATAGATTCTGATTCAGCTAGTCTATCTGGACAGCTTCCTCCAAGGATACCATCTTCCCACTCCCTAAGCATTGGGATCACACTGGGACATCATATCCCATAGTATTTAGAAGGATGCTGAGGATCCAAATTGTAGTCCTAATGTTCGTGAGATAACTGCCTTGCCAAGTGTGCCTTCTTCCCAGCCCCCACATGTGGCTTTTGAGCAATTTTTTTAAAAGGCAACTGTGACTAAAAACCCATATAATTTCTTAAGATGCTAAAATTATTACTCTCTTTGATAAATAGTACTAGATAAATGAGGTCTCTGTGAAGAAAGCTGAAATTTAACACATATCTCCCACCGTGTACAAATTCATTGCAAAATGGAGTGATCCTTAATGTAAACACTAGCATAACATTCAGACAAAACACTTTGCCCAAGTAGGTTATAAGTTTTGGATCAATTGCCAAATTTATGGTGGCTAAAACTAAACAGACCAGACTACATCAAGCTAATAAGTCTAACAACTGAAAAATGAATGATTAGAAGAGTAAAAACTACACATAAAGGAATCAGAGAAAGTATCTTTAGGCTATTCATCTGACAAGGATTTTTTATAGAGAATATATGAGGAGCTTCAAAACTTAACAATAATAAAAACAATTAGCCCATGGCAGTTCAGTGTCCAAGTGGCTTCTATAGTAATGAGAACAGAAACTGTCTCTGACAAGAACTGATTGAACTGATTAGCCTGCTCTTTGAGAACCTACTTCTGAGGGGGGAGCAGCCTTACCAGGCCCCAGAAGAAGACAATACAGCCAGTCCTGATGAGACTGAGAAACTAGGATCAGAAGGAAGGAGAGGAGGACCTCCCCTATCAGTGGACTTGGGGAGGGACATGGGTGCAGAAGGGGGAAGGAGAGTGGGGTTGGGAGGGGAGAAGTGAGGGAGCTACAGAGGTGGGGGATACAAAGTGAATAAACTGTAATTACTAAAAATAAAAATACAAAAACAAAACAAAAACAATTAGCTTGTCAAATCCAATTAAAAGTGAGCAAATATGTGAGCAATCATTTTACAGAGGAAGCAGCAGGAATGCAAATAAATAGAAACATTTTTTTCAGTATCATTATTCATCATTGAAATGCTTTAATTACCTCTCCCTGAGGGGGAAGCAGCATTACCAGGCCACAGAAGAAGACAATGCAGCCACTCCTGATGAGACCTAATTGACTAGGATCAGAAGGAAGGAAAAGAAGTCCTCCCCTATCAGTGGTCTTGGGGAGGGGCATGCAGGCAGAGGGTGGAGGAAGGGAGGGATTAGGAAGGGAGGAGAGAGGGAACCACGGGGGGTGAGTAAAGTGTAAGTAATAAAGAAAAAAAAAGAAATGCATTGATGTATTTTCTTATCCCATTAAGAATGGCCTTTGTCAAGGAGGGATATCACAAATGCAGAGATGTTTGGTGAGAACTCTTACACATTGCTGAGGGCAATGTGAACTATATAAAGTGTACTGAAGCAGCAGAGACCTCATAGCAACAAACACAACAAAAAGACCAAACAGATGACCCCACACTCCTCTTCTGGGTACAAGTGTTGAAAAAAATATACTCAATAGACCATGGGACTGCTGCAAATCTATGTTTAACTGTAGATGTTTTCAAAATAGCTAAGATTGGAATAACATCAGTCTACATTGCTCAGCTTGTATAGAAAGAAAAAAAGCGATTTGGAAATACAATTGGCTAGACTAATAAGCTATATATAAAGAAGATTTAAATTCCACCATTTGTAGCAAAATAGAAGGTTCCAGAAGACAGTGTGTTAAGTGACATAAGACAAGCACGCTATTACCACATATATTTTTCTCACACGTGGTGTCTGACATTGACCATCTAAACATGAAACAATCATTTTTAGACTCGAAGCAAAGGGGGTTTAAAAATTTGATTATAAATCCTATAAAAGGCAGGAACGGCAATGAAAGGCACACATTCAATAACAATAGGTTGTTGGCGAACATTTTGAAATATTTTACTTAAGGTCCATATTAAATATATCAACAGACCAAAATTTAAACAAATAATTCTGTAATGCTTTGATACATTCTAATAAAGCATCTGGAATCACAACAAAAGCAATTTTTGAAAGTAAACAACTTAAATGTAGAAATCAACTTGAAAAGAAATTCAGAGACTGACTTGAATATTCAAAAGCAGTAAACATCAGAAGACAGTTTAAGGAAAGATAAAAATACATGTCAGTTTGTCATTCTAAACACACTAAAAACATATTCCATGGACAAAGATGAATAGAAGTATTATCTTTGAACTAAAAACTCTGGTATTGCTATTATAGAGGTGTTTTAAATTATACAATAGAAAGGCCTTTTTTAACTTTTATTAGTTACACTTTATTCACTTTGTATCACCCCATAAACTCTTCCCTCCTCCCCTCCCAACTGCACCTTCCCTCCTCCCTCTTCACACATGCCCCTCTCCAATCTACTGATAGGGGAGGGCCCCCTCTCCTTCCTTCTGATCTTAGTCTATCAAATCTCATCAGGAGTGGCTGAATTGTCATCTTCTGTGGCCTGGTAAGGCTGCTCACCCCTCAGGGGGAGGTGACCAAAGAGCAGGCCAATCAGATTATGTCAGAGGCAGTCCCTCTTCCCATTACTACGGAACCCACTTGGACACTGAACTGCTATGGGCTACATCTGTGCAGGGGTTCTAGGTTATCTCCATGCATGGTATTTGGTTGGAGTATGAATCTCTAGAAAGACCCCTGTGTTCAAATTTTCTGGTTCTGTTGCTCTCCTTGTGGAGTTCCTATCCTCTTCAGATCTTACTATTTCCCACTTCTTTCATAAGATTCCATGCACTCTTAGAAAGGTATTTTTAAAAAAGAAAGAAATACCTGAGCAGAAATAAAAATAAAACATTGTCACATACATGAATATAATCCTAATTTTTATGCTTCATACAATAAAAATGTAAAACATATGGGTCCATAAAATTTTATATTAAATATTATTTAAGCATTGAAAAGTATCAACTTAAGAAGTGTAAACTCAAGTACAACTAAACTTTAATATATACACATACATTATACAGATTATATATACCTTATCCCTGGACTACAGAGGCAGAGTTGCGTGTAGCTACAAATTCTCATCTTTGAGCCTGGGCCATACTGGCCACACCTTGCCCCAAAAAACAAGCAAATAATTTGAAACCTGAATCCAGAGCTTTAAACTTATTGCAATATATGGAAAGCTTAAAAGTAGGGACTCTTGCTTCTAACTCAGAAATCAAGAGGAGGAAAGAAAGAAAATCAACATTGAGAGAGTGGAATGAAAGTGATGGTAATGAATAGTGTTGATGAGAACTGAGAGCAGAACGCAGTCCACGCTGTTAGCAGATGTGAGTTATAACGTCAAAACTGTTTCTCGTATAAACATTAAAAAGGATAAGACTGGCCTTCAGACTAATCAAATGCCCCACCCCAACACACACCAAATTGACAAGACTATACAATAATTCAAAACTTGAGAGAAGAATGGGAATCACTGTGTGCAGACATGCACTGAAAATTTAGAAAAAAGCATTCATTCTACGGTCACACTTTTTGTCAAATACTGTGTAAGAATGATTTTAGCAACACAATTTTAATATCCCAATAACTGAATTTGTCAGCAGCAAAACGTCTTAAACTTCTCCAGGAAGAAAAAAAAAAAGAAACTAGGAATTTTCTTTAAATGGCATTAATCATCAATGATTCAAAACAAGGGAAAGTCATCCTAAGAAACAACAACACAAATCACACTGATGTTTTTTTGTAGACACTGAAATAAAATCTGTAACTTAGCATTAGCTATGCAGCTATGCAGATACAAGAATATATTAAAATGTTAACAAATCTTGATTAATTAGGTTTATCCCAGGAGCTGAAGACTCATCTGTATTTTGTTAATGATTTAACTTATTAACTGAATACAGAATGACAATCATGTCATTATAATGAATATAGGAAAATGGGGAACTCAAATCAAGTAAAAAAAAATCTTAATAAGCTACTAGACTACCATTACACTACCACCTATCCCGAAAGCTATCTCTAATTGAGAACAACTCACACGTGAAAAATCAGTTCTCTCCAATGGACTCCCACTGGGGATACAAAGCACGCTTAAGCTACCCTCATGTCCAGCAGTGGATGGCCAACACATAATGAACTCAAAGGTGTCTTTGGTTCTTTGATCCAGAATAGTTTGTCTAAGTTCCTTGCTTATGTTTCATGGCTCCTGACTTCATGTTTTTATGAGATTCCAGTGTATGTACATGTATGTCCCTCTGTCTGTACCTGTTTCTTGTGGTTTTTCTTTGGCTCTTTTTCTTTTGTTTGTTTTATCCTATGCCAGTGTGTTTGCTTTTGTTTAATTTATTTCATTATAATTCTTTAGATGTCTGCTTGTTTTCTAACAGGAAACAGAGAAGTTGTGGATTCTGATGGGTGGGAACTGGGGAGGAACTAGGATGGATATCCATAATCAGAATATATTGTTTAAAAGAACTGTAATAAAATTAACAAATAGAGGAATAAAGCAAACCCAACAAATGAACGGCAATAAAACAAACAAACAACAAAAACAAATGAGTGAACAAACAGAATACCAAAGCACCTAACATATTCTACCTCTTTAAGGTCATTGCTAAGCCAAAACCACTCTCTTATTACAAAGATAAGGTACGTCTTCCCATTACAAATACAGCACAATAAAAACCAGGTAAGATGGAAAGAGAAATTGAATGAATTCTTTTCCTGATGCAGAAGAGAACAGTCATTCTGCAGAGAAGTGCCTTTCTGTCTCTGTTCTTTCCTTGTAAAGGTTTCACTAACAGAACAGCCTCAGAAGATGTGTGTTTCAAGAAGCTCTGAAAACTAAAAGATTGTTTAATAGTTTACTAAGCAGTAAGAGGAAGCTAACCTGAAAGTGATTGTTACAAAAACTCACCTGAAAAGGAGTCTGTGTCTCATTAAATGTAAATATTTATTTTGCACTTAAAACAAACAAACAAAAACACTGAAGGGTTTGTAATAACAGCGGTGCTATCCACAACCCACAAGTGTAACATATCATGTATGTGCTACATAAAAAGATAAATATATGAAAACATTACTATGCTATGCCACCAGGCAGGAGACTCTTAAAAACAGTATTTCTCAGAGTCAGTTACCACTAACCCATGAACCATGAGTCAAAGTAAATTCTTCCTCTTTTAGTTTATAGCAGGAAATTGGTCACACTGTTGTGACACTAATTAATACACACTTTTAATCAATGAAAAGATTGCTGATAATTACAGGTTTGAGGCAAAGCCAGGTAATTTTAAAGAAGCAGGCATATTAACTAACTTCACCATGAGAACCAATCACTGTGCACAAAGAGAAAAAAAAAAACACCTCAGAACTAAGAAATAGAGTTAAGAAAGACACATGGACTTCTACAAAGATGGCAGCGCCAGGAGGAAACTGTGTCTGAGGAACTGGACAGCAGTGTTGGCACAGTGACCAGGAGACTGAACCCAGGGACCTAAAACACCAGCATTTGTGATTGCCAGGTGAGAGGAAAGCCTACGGTGTGGAAATTAATTGGGAATGACCTCAGGTCACCCAGTCAATAACTGGTAAAGGTCCTGGGGGACCGCGGGCACACCCGCAGCCCGAGATCTGCACTCACAGCCTCCTGCAGTGTCCCCAGCAACCATACAGGACCAGGACACACAGCCTCTGGTCCAGAGTGAGGTGCCAAGCCTCCCACCTAGAGCAGAGCCCTTAGTTGCCAGCCCAGAGAGGCATGCACAGCCTCTGGCCCAGAAGGGGACCCACACTGCTAGCCCAGATCAGATCATGGAGCCTCTGGGCCAGAGCTGAGCCCTCAGATGCCATCTCAGACCCGGGTGCACAGCATCTGGCCCAGGGCAGCGGCCACGGCTGCCATCCCAGACAGGGACACACAGCTTCCAGCCCAGAGTGAGGCACCCAGCCTCCAGACCAGAGAGGAGCCCTCAGATGCCAGCATAGAGAGGAGTGCACAGCATCAGGACCAGAGTGGCACCCCCAGGTGCCAACTCAACCTAGGCGCACATTCTCCAGGCCCAGAGCTGAGCACTCAGCCTCTAGCCCAGAGACTTGCTGGGCACTACTCTCACCTTTCCGGACAGAATTCTGTGCCCCAGGATACCAGACTGAGTTTCCCTGTTGGGAGAAAACCCCAGAGCTACGGAATCAGCAGGTTCTTCAAGAGGGCTGTACCTGGAAAACAGTGTAACAACAACAGCAGCTCACTAAATTCAGAACGAGAAACCCAGCAGCGGGGCAGCTGTCTTGAGAACTTCTACAGGTGAGAGGAGAGCCCCCCTGACTAACAAAGACCATAGCTACTACTCAGGTCTATACACCTGAGGTGAGCAGTGGCAATTCCTGAGAAACACTGGCCATACAGTGACCATAACCAAAAAGCAGAGGAGGTCTACTTCAGAAAAAATCATCTTCCCTCCAAGGGAATTCTCCTTACCTCAGGACTCCAGGAAGCACAGAAACTAACAGCCAAACCTAAAACAGCCCAATGGGTAGAGGTCAGCATAAAAGCTCAACCAACAAAAGACAGAGCAATATGGCATCTCTAGAACCCAGCCATCCAGGGGTGAGCAGCCATGGACAATCGAGCATAATAGAAAATAAAAAAGATGACCTTACATCTATGCTGATGAAGAGGATAATAGAAGAAACAAATAAAATATATAATGAATTAGAGGAAGATAAAACCAAACAGATCATGGCTATACATAAAGAAATGGAAGAAGTTAAAGACAAGCAGATTCCGGCCATCTGTGAAGAAATACGGGAAGTTGCAGCCAAACAGTTTGCGGCCTTTAGAGAAGAAATATTTAAATCACTGAAAGAAATAAAAGAAACAGAGTTGAAGGAACCAAAAGGAAAACCAGAAAATACAATCCGACAGGTGAAAGAAGTAAACAAAACAACTCAAGATCTAAAGATAGAACTGGAAAAATTAAAGAAAACACAAATGGAGGAATTAATGGAGAGGAAGAATTTAGGGAAGAAAACAGGAACTACAGAGGTAAGCATAACCAACAGACTACAAGAGATGGAAGAAAGAATCTCAGGTGTAGAAGATACAATGGAAGAAATCAATATATCTGTCAAAGAAAATGTTAAATCCAAAAAATTCCTAACACAGACCGTCCAAGAAATCCAAGACAATATGAAAAGACAAAACCTAAGAACAACAGGAATAGAAGAAAAAGAAGATTCCCTTCTCCAAGGCCCAGAAAATATTTTCAACAAAATCATTGAAGAAAATTTCCCCAAGGTAAAGGAGAGGCCAATAAGAATACAAGAGGCCTACAGAACACCCAACAAATTTGACCAGAAAAGAAAATCCTCCCTCCACAGTAAAACAAAAAACAACGAAGCACACAACCTTATGACCACAGCCAACATCAAAATCAAAGGATCTAACAGCCACTTGTCATTAATCTCTCTCAATATCAAAAAAAAAATCTCTCTCAATATCAATGGACTCAACTCTCCAATAAAAAGACACAGACTAACAGAATGGATACGTAAACAAAACTCAGCAATCTGTTGCATACAAGAAACACACCTAAGGCACAAGGATAGACATTACCTGAGGGTAAAGGGTTGGAAGATGACTTTCCAAGCAAATGGACACAAGAAGCTAGCAGGAGTAGCCATTCTAATATCTGATAAAATAGACTTTCAACCAAAATTAATAAAAAGAGATGGGGAAGGACACTTCATACTCATCAACGGAAAATTGCATCAGGAACATCACAATCCTGAACATCTATATTGTATTTGGTGCCCCAAATACAAGAGCACCCACATTTGTAAAAGAAACATTGATAAAACTTAAACCACATATAGAACCCCACACATTAATAGTGGGAGACTTCAATACCCCACTCTCAAAAAAGGACAGGTCAACAAAACAGAAATTAAACAAAGAAACAATGTCTCTAACAGAGGTCATGAATCAAATGGACCTAACAGACATTTACAGAACCTTATTCCCAAACACAAAAGAATCTACCTTTTTCTCAGCTCCTCATGGAACCTTCTCCAAAATAGACCATATAGTTGGTCACAAAGCAAGTCTCAACAGATACAAGAAGATTGAAATAATCCCTTTTATCCTGTCTGCTCACCATGGAATAAAGCTGGACCTCAACAACAACAGAAATAGCAAAAAGCTTACATACACATGGAAACTAAACAACTTGTTACTAAATGACAGCTGGATCAGGGAAGAAATAAAGAAAGAAATTAAAGTCTTCCTAGAACTCAATGAAAATGAAGATACAACATACCCAAACTTGTGGGACACAATGAAAGCAGTGCTAAGAGGAAAGCACTAAGTACCTTCAGGAAGAAATTTGAGACAGCTCATTCAAGCAACTTAATGGCTCGCTTAAAAACCCTAGAAAAAGAAGAAGCAGACACACCAAAAAGGAGTAGATGGCTGGAAATAATCAAAATGAGGGCTGAAATCAATCAATTAGAAACACATAAAACAATTCAAAGAATCAATGAAACCAAGAGCTGGTTCTTTGAGAAAATCAAAAGATCGACAAACCCTTAGCCAAGCTAACTAAAAGGCAGAGAGACACCACCCAAATCAACAAAATCAGAAATGAAAAGGGGGACATAACTACAGACACTGAGGAAATGCAAAAAAATCATTAGGACTTACTTCAAAAGTCTATATGCCACAAAATTTGAAAATCTAAATGAAATGGACAATTTTCTTGACCGATTTGACTTACCAAAGCTGAATCAGGACCAGTAAATCAATTAAATAGTCCTATATTCCCCAAGGAAATAGAAACAGTCATCAAAAGTCTCCCTTCCTAAAAAAGCACAGGACCAGATGGTTTCAGCGCAGAATTCTACCAGACCTTCAAAGAAGACCTAATTCCAATTCTCTTCAAACTATTCCACAAAATAGAAACAGAAGGAACATTACCAAACTCATTCTATGAAGACACAGTCACCTTCGTACCTAAACTTCACAAACACTCAACGAAGAAAGAGAATTTCAGACCAATCTCCTTTATGAACATTGATTAAAAAATATTCAACAGAATACTTGCAAATCGAATACAAGAATACATCAAAGATATTATCCACTATGACCAAGTAGGCTTCATTCCAGGTACGCAGGGGTAGTTCAATATACAGAAATCCATCAATGTGATCCAACATATTATCAAACTGAGAGAAATAAACCACATGATAATCTCCCTAGATGCTGAAAAAGCATTTGACAAAATCCAACATCCATTCATGTTTAAAGTATTGGAGAGATCAGGGATACAAGGCACATATCTAAACATAGTAAAGGCGATATACAGCAATCCTATAGCCAACATCAAACTGAATGGAGAGAAACATAAAGCAATCCCACTGAAATCAGGGACAAGGCAAGGCTGCCCACTCTCTCCATATATCTTCAACATAGTGCTGGAAGTCCTTGCTAGAGCAATAAGACAGTTGAAGGAGATCAAGGGGATACAGAATGGAAAGGAAGAAGTCAAATTATCACTATTTGCAGATGATATGATAGTATATGTGAGTGACCCCAAAAACTACCAGGGAACTCCTACTAAACACCTTCAGCAAAGTGGCCGGATACAAAATTATCTCAAAAAATAAGTAGCACTCCTGTATACAAAAGACAAAAGGGCTGAAAAAGAAATTAGGGGAAACAACACCCTTTACAAAGCCACAAATGACTTAAAGTACCTTGGTGTAACCCTAACCAAGCAAGTCAAAGACTTGTATGAAAAAAATTTCAAGTCTCTGAAGAAAGAATTAGAAGAAGATATGAGAAGATGGAAAGATCTCCCATGCTCATGGCTTGGCAGGATTAACATAGTGAAAATGGCCATCTTACCAAAAGCAATCTACAGATTCAATGCAATTCCCATCAAATTGCCAACACGATTCTTTAAAGACCTGGAATGAAAAATTCTCAACTTCATATGGAATAACAAGAAACACAGAATTGCTCAAACAGTTCTCTACAATAAAATATCTTCTGGAGGTATCTCCATCCCTGATCTGAAGCTGTACTATAGAGCAACAGCTATAAAAACTGCATGGTATTGGCATAGAAACAGAATGGTGGATCAATGGAACTGAACAGAAGACCCAGAAATAAACCCACACACTTATGGACACCTGATTTTGACAAAGATGCCAAAACCATACAATGGAAAAAAGATAGCATCTTCAACAAATGGTGCTGGTCCAACTGGATGTCTATATGTAGAAAAATGAAAATAGATCGATACTTATCACCCTGCACAAAACTGAAGTCCAAGTGGATCAAGGACCTCAACATAAAACCAGACACATTAAATTGGCTAGAAATAAAAGTGGAGAATACCTAGAACTCATTGGAACAGGAGAAAACTTCCTGAACATAACACCAGCAGCAAAGGCTCTAAGATCAACAATCAATAAATGGGACCTTATGAAACTGAAAAGCTTCTGTAAAGCAAAGGACACTCTCCTCAGAACAAAAACAGATAAGGACATATGATATAAACACAAATGCATTTTATTCTTCTGTAAAGAAAAGTGAAATTCTGAATTTTCCAGGAAAATAACTGGAGCTAAAAATATATACTAAGTAAGATAACAAAGACTGACAAAGAAAACAATTGCATGTTTTCTCTTAATATTTATTCAAATATAAATTGGGGTGAGTGTGGGTATGTGTATGAAAAAGGAAATGCAATCACTCCAAAAGAGAGAGAAAGGTATTGAGAAATTTGGATTATAAATAGAGATGTTTGTGTCATGAGAGCAGAAAGGAAACTATGGAGGTTGGGTGAATAAAAGGGGTCTCAAGAGGATAGGAAATAAGATAACAGAAGAAAATCAAAACCACAAATTTTGTTGGGAATTGTCATAACGGAACTGTAATGCTGTACACTTCAACTTCATTTTGTAAATAGCAATTATGTAAATAAATACCTAGAAATTAAAAACGGTAAATGAACACAGAGGCCTCCTCCTCAAAATTACAAAAGTGAAAATATAAGCTGCACTATGTTCACAAGGCTCGCAAGTGGCTGTTGTGAGGTACTAAACAGAGCTGAGTATCAAGGGCTGCGATTAACCCAGCAACATCAGAGCTCTGTTTTTTTTTTAATTTTAATTTTTATTTTTATCAGTTACATTTTATTAATTCTGTATCCCAGCCGTGCCCCGAACCCTCATTCCCTCCCAGTCCCTCCCTCCCTCCCTCATCACCACTGTGCCCCATTCCAAGTCCACTGATAGGGGGGGACCTCCCCCCATTCATCTGATCCTGTTTTATCAGGTATCTTCATTGAGTTCCTGTTAGAAATAGTCCTTGTTCCCCTCACAGAGCTCTGTTTTAACAGCGCAGTGACAGACCAACAAAAGAGAAACTGGGATGTACAACTGGAATAGTTTGCAAAGAGCCTGAGGGAACCCATGAGTAAGAGTAAAGTACAAGTCGGTCGTCAGTGGGACAGCAAACGGATAGAACCAGTGTTCAACAATATCCATTTTCTTTCCCTGTGATAATATTTAGTGTCGTGTAGAACTGAAAGAATTCTAATTAAATTTACTGTTGTGGGCATCACAATAAACATATGCTGGTAACTGTCTGCAAAATATACCTGTATGGAGGGAGTAAATACTATAATGCCATACATATATGAAAATGGCATAATGCAACGCATTTGTTTGCATGCTAGGCAAAATGAAACTTTTTTTTCAAAGAGACATGAAAACATGTGTGCACATATGTTTGCATGTATATGTAAGTAGATGTCACCCCAGACCGCTACCTACTCTTTGCCCCAAGCGGCATGAGCCTTTTCCTGTTATTTTATCATTTCTGTGTTTCATTCTCTGACAAACAAAAGCCTGTACTGCTGTTTTGATTGTGTTTTCCAATAAAGGTAAAAGAGATCACTTACAGGCAAATATAAGATGCAAGCTTGTCTTATCAAGAGAAACCCTCCAAAAACGCAGTCTAAATGTCATCTGGTTAATCAGAATTGATTGCAGTGTCATTATCAGTGTCATGGTGATTCTCATGATGAACCAGAGGAAGCTGCCTCTCAGGAAAGATGATGAAGTCCCTAAATCACAGTTGGTGTCCAGATGCTCTGTTCTATATGTGTGCACCCACGCCCAGATGCCAGAGAGAGATGTTCGGTGTCTATCCAGGTTCAAACTCCTCTAAGGGCCCCTTACAGTTTTTTGGAAAGCTGGGTCACACCTGGTTGATTCTGATGCATTCCTCACTTTTGACTCTATTTTTTTCTGTAGTTCTTCAGTTCTTAAACTTTAGTTTTGACAAGTGCAGGTGTGTCTATAGGAATCTTAAGTACATTAACTCTCTTGTTCGCTCCCATTCCACAGATTTCTTCTCTTCCTGACTAGTCCCAATTCCATCTTCATATGTTATATTTTTCCTTGCAGGTCTTGTGCAGGTAGCCACAGCTGCTGAGTGAAAATCATATGCAGTGACCATATGAAGAATACGTGATATTACAAATCACTGGGGAAATGGAACTCTAAGCCACTGTGAGATACACAGTGAGGATGTAAAAGAGCTGCTCCCAAAAACCTAAGAGATTGTCATCAGCAATTTTTTTAAATGATTTATTTATTATCTATTGTGTTTTGCCTGCATGTGTGCCTGCTGCATGTCAGAAGAGGGCACTAGATAGTATAGACGGTTGTGAGCCACCATGCGGTTGCTGTGAATTGAACTCAGGACCTTTGGAAGAACAGCCAGTGTTCTTAACCTCTGAGCCATCTCTTGAGCCCTATCATCAACAATTTTTTGGAAATGAGGGCATTTGAATACACTTGGCAGAGTACGGGTTGCTCCATTCATTATGAAAAGCCAGTACGGCAGTATGGAAGTCCCTCCAAAAGCTAAATCTACAAAACCCCGCACAAGCACAAGCCAGCAGAGTAACTCAGGAACTGGACCAGCTGTTCTCTGAGAAGAACCATCCAGCAGGGGATCGAAACAGATGCTGAGAATCACAGCCAAACTTTAGAAGAAGCATAGGGAGTCTTGTGGGAAAGTGGGGGAAAGGGAACAAGAACCTGGAGGTGACAAGAGCTCCACAAGAAAACCAACAGAACTTACTAACCAGGACACAGAGGGGCTTGTGGAGGCTGAAGCACCATCCAAGGACCGTGCATAGACTGACTGGATCCAGGCCTCCTACACAGATGTAGCAGATGGGCAGCTCAGGTTTAGTGTGGGTTCCCTAGTTTACCTACCAAGAGAAGCGAATGTTGTCTCCCACAGGGACTCTGTTCCTGCCTTTTGTTCACTCCCCACTGGCAGGCTGCTTCAGGGGAACAGGACACTGATGCAACTTGATGACCTGGGTGAGCATGGAGACACTCCTTTTCTGAGCAATAGAAAAGAAGAGATGCGGGAAGAGGGAAGGAGAGTGGAACTGGGAGGAGAGGAAGGAGAGGCTAAGATCGGGATGTAAAGTGAACAAACAAATTAACATGTATTTTTAAAAAGAAGGTAAATCAGTATATGAATAAGAAACAGTAGGCATCACAAGTAACAAAGCTTAATCAAGACATTGCTTAGGATCAGTAACTCACACCATCCTGTTTCACCAACTATGCAAATAAGAGACTCACTATTGCAGAAACAAGGTTGTACCTGCAGCAGCACACAGGAGCTGAAGCAATCCAGACCCTGTGTAGAATCTAAAAAGGTTGAAGCAGTAGATGCTGCCAGTGCTTACAAAAGTCTGGAAACCAGAAATGAAAAAAAAAAAAAAATGTCAGCCAAATGTCTAAGCTTTTGCTTGTAGACTGCAGTGTGACTATGCTGTGACAATCTGAGAGGTATTGGGCATCTGAATAAACTGTAACAATCACTGCTCATGTTTCTGTCAAATCACCACACTGTATGACTTACCTATATACAAGCTATATTATCAATTAATATTTTTTAAAAGTAGAATACTTTTGAAATTAAATATTTTAGGATAAAAATTTCAATTTTGATTTTATTATAATAGAGAAAATGTGTATATATATATATATATATATATATATATATATATGCCTTAAAGTCCTTGTCTGTAAAACAGTGTTTTCCAGTGTACAATTGTTTTATTTTTACTTCAACACCTGTTCAACATAAAAGGCTATTGATGTATTACTGAATTGCACATATTATTTTGTACAACAGATTAAATAAGAGTTAATGTGTTTCTTTTAATGTGTGTTTGTGTGTGTGTTGTTTTACTATTTTTAAAGCCTCACATTGGAGTTAACAGATTAAGTAAATGAAGCACCTTTTCATTTGAATGCTAATGAAGAAATAATATGTACATCGCACAAAGGTTATCGGTGAGATTAAGTAATTAAACTGGCATTATATTTCTGTATGAATCTAGAATAGAGATAAACCCGCATAATTCAAATGGGATTTCTACATTTTTGGTAATTCACCATTTAAGGAATAAATTGTACAATTATCTTTAATAATGCTAGTTGCCCACCATCAAGAAAATAATTTCTGTTTGGAAGGTTCAATGATAGAAGACAGGAGCTTTCTTAACATTGTCTTCCTAACTGCTGCTGTGGCTCCCTGAATCTGTTTTATAAAGGAGAGGGATATAGCTATTCTCTGCTTCCCTGTGTTGATTGACAGAAGATAAAAGACTCCAGTTGTGATGAAAAATTACCAGGCCAATTGTACTTTCCACACAAATGCCATGCCTTTTATGTTAGCAGCCCATGAATAGATGAAATGGTGCTTTTATGTAAAACACATCAATTACCAAAAGCCATTGGTAACTGCTCCTCTAGTTAAACCAAATTTGACTTCAAGAATTAACTGCATTTGCTCATCAGTAGGTGCTTAAGAAGTAAAGTTTTGTTTTTTGTATTTTCTTTTCTTTTTTAGTTCTTTCAGAATATCTTTTCGTGAGTTTTTATCATATTCACAGCCTCTCTGAACTCCTCTCTGATCCAATCTTTTCTACCTCCCACCCAACTTTGTGTCCTCTCATTTCTCTCTCTCTCTCTCTCTCTCTCTCTGGATGTATATATATATATATATATATATATATATATATATATATATATATATATATATACACATCCTTTTTGTTTTATTTATCTATCTATCTATCTATCTATCTATCTATTTATTTATTTATCACCTTACAGCCTGATCTCATGCTCTTTCCTCCTCTCCTTTCAGTTGTAACCTCATACTCATCTTCATCTATTCCTGTCAGAGAAGGGGAGGCCCCCATGGGCTGCCAACCCACTCTGGTTCCTCAAGTCATAAAAGGACTAAGTGTATCCTCTCTTACTGAGGCATGAAAAAGCAACCAAGCTAGCTTAAAAAGATCCAGAGGCAGACAACAGAGTCAGAGGTAGCCCCTACTCCCATTGTTAGGGGACCCACATGTTGACCAAGTTGTACATGTGCTGCACATGAGTAGGGAGCCGAGGTCCAGCCCATGTATGCTCTTTGGTTGGTGGTACAGTCCCTGTGAGCCGCAATGGACCCAGGGTAGTTTACTCTGTAGGTCTTCTTGTGGTGTCCTTGATCCCTACAGCTCCCTCTATCCTTCTTCCCACTCTTCCTCAACACTCTCGGGGCTATGTCTGTTGATTGGCTGTGGGTCTCTGCATCTGTTTCCATCAGCTGCTGGATGAAGCCTCTCAGAAGACAGTTACGTGAGACTCCTGTCTGCAAACACACTGTATATTTAATAGTGACAAGGGTAATTTCTATTTCTGTGTATCTATCTATCTGTCTCTGTCATCTCTATCAATTATATATGTATATGTATGTATGTATAGCCCCATATCTTTTTTAAGTTACATGTAAAGACTTTATTTTCAGAAGAGCAGAAATTTAATCAAACAAAACAAATCTCATGTCATCATCTGATTCCTCAGATTCCTCCTTCTTCTTGTTTTTCTTCTCTGAAGCAGCATTTCTTCGTTGGAGTGCCACTAGGTATATCAACCGCACCCCAAGGCAGACCTCAATCCAAGAAGGAGCTGTCCAACACATAACAAACTCCATGTTTTTGTTCTTGTTGCTTCTATAGGGAATGCTACTTTTGTTCTTAAAGTGATTACTTAAGATAATGGTTACAGCTAGGCTAAGTGGTGCACGCCTGTAATCCCAGCACTCAGGAGAGGCAGAGGCAGGTGGATCTCTGTGAGTTTAAGGTCAGCCTGGTCTACAAAGCAACTCCAGGACAGCCAAGACTACACAGGGAAACCTTGTCTCAAAAAACAAAAACAAAATAAAACAAAACAAAAAAGGAAAGAAAAAAAGAAGAAAAATGGTTATAAAAATTATGGTTATATCTGAGCGGAAGTTCTAGGTTATATCCATACATGGTCCTTGGTTGAATGTCAGTTTCAGAAAAGACCCTGTGCCCAGATATATTTGGTCTTTGTGGAGCTCCTATCCTTTCCCCATCAGACTAACTCCCCTTCTTTCTTATGATTCCCTGTACTCTGCCAAAGGTTTGGTCATGAGTCTTTGCTTTGAAAATACTGCTAGTTAGAGGCTTTCAGATGCGCTCAGTAGACCCCTGTCATGCGTTCAATGCACGTCCCATCTGTCTTTCTAAATGAGGATTGATCCTCTTACCCCATGTCTGCTCTCTTGATTATCTTTTTTAGGTGTATAGATTTCATTATGTTTATCATATCTTATAGGTCTATATAAGTGAGTATTGGTTTCCCAAAGTGAGGGGAACAAGGACTATTTCTAACAGGAACTCAATGAAGATACCTGATAAAACAGGATCAGATGAATGGGGGGAGGTCCCCCCTATCAGTGGACTTAGAAAGGGGCACAGTGGTGATGAGGGAGGGAGGGAGGGACTGGGAGGGAACGAGGGTTCGGGGCACGGCTGGGATACAGAATTAATAAAATGTAACTGATAAAAATAAAAATTAAAAAAAAATATGGTTATAGACTTGGGCATTTGGAAGAAGATTTTTTTTAATAATTGAATCATGAAATGACTTTAATCATGTTTTTATTTGAAATATAAGTACATTAATTATATTCTCCCTTTCCCTTCAGCTGCTCAAAGATATCTTCTATCCAACCCCACCCAGACTCTCACATCCTCAAATTGAAGACAATATTTTTTTAAAATATGATCAGAATGATCTCAGTGGCAGAGAATAACAATGTCTAAGGTCAAATATTTGAACAGTGAAAGAAAAATTATCAAATTTTCTGATGTGCTGCTACAATATAATTCAATAACATCTGGAGTAATGCAAACTTGAATAAATATGTGTTTTTCTGAATTATCAATCTATAAATTTTCACAGTCATCTTAATAAAAAATTCAATGAATACTTAATAATATCCTCAATTTTTACTGTTCGTGTATTCTAGTTGTACAAAATAATGAGTTTCAAGATGGCATTTCCATCTGTGTAAATTTTAGTTTCCCGCATTTTCAGCCTCCCAAGTCCTCACTTACCCCTCACTCCCTAGCCTCATAAAGGAACAGAGTTCACTAAGTGCACCGGCTGGTCCAGATTCCACATTTAATTAACCTTTAAGTAAATATTACTTGTCAAGTTTTGGTGTAGCACTAAAGAATACCCTCTATTATCTGAAAAAGCTATTAAAACTCTCCTTGATTTTCTACCTGCCTCTTTGTGATTAGACAGGTTATCTTTCCAAATTTCAACAAAGAAAAACATACATGAACAATGTGAGTGGAGAACCATACACTCCAAACATCTCCTATTGAGGAAAATTCTAAAGGGAAAAGCGAAAGAAATATATATATATATATATATATATATATATATATATATATATATATATAACCCAAATATATACATAATATGGGTGTGTGTGTTTCTGAAGAAGGTAATTAATCTTCATAGAAATACATAATTTTAATTTCTAAACAATTTTAAGTATATGTCATACATATGGATGTATGTTGGTATGTGTGAGGGTATGCTACATGTGTGAAGGTGCCCAAAAATGGCAAAAGAAGTGCATTTGTTGAAGCTGGAATTACATAGAGTTATGGAGGGCTTGAGGAATGTGTGGAAAGTAAAGTCCAAGCCTCTACAGGAGTAGCTATTGCCACCAACTTGTGACCTATGTGTTCAGGCATTAAACCAATAATTTATATTCATTTATAATGACTTTACAATTGACAAAAATGAAATAACCAGTGAACAATTTATAAGGTTTTATTTCTACTGTGGCAACTGGCAGGTAGATTAAAAAATACACCCTAGAGAATCTCTTTAATAAGATTTAACCATTTAAAGAACAGGAGACCAGGTATTTTGAGACTACCCATCTCCAACTGTGTGTCTCACATACCTAAGTACCACCTGGGTACTTCAAGAGGTATCTACCTATGTTGCATCCTTTGAATTGTGTTCAATTGCCCCAACATGGAACCCAGGTATCACTTTAGTGAGTCAGTTGCTTGAGAAATTTGTATCATAGCCAGAACTACACTTAATTAGTCTGGAGGGAATCATGGTCCTAAAACTTCAAAATGAAGAGTTTGTTTCAGTTGGCCATGGTGCAGCCTGAACACCTTTCTGTCAAGTGCATTCTGGTGGTCCCCATTGCAGATCACATCTGTGTATTCAGGCAAAGACACTCCTTACAACATGAACACCATCTAGGTCATAGAAGAGAGGCAACACAGATGTTAATAATTTGGCTGTAGCTTTTACTAAAGGTCTTTTCTGCAGATATCACTGTGGTGAACTCTGTCTGCTAAATGTGCAGCTCTCAAAAGTTGAACTACTGATTCATTTTTCTACTTTAGGATCCTGTTAAATACATGTAACCCAGAAAAGGAAGATGCTTAGGAAAATGTTTCTGTGTAAAAAGTAGTCTTGTTTTTCTTTGATAACATTAATATCTCAACATCAAATGTCTCTGTAGATCATTAAGACATACCTCCACCACAGGATTATTGAGGTTTGTATATATACATATACATATTCATACATATATATGTGTATGTATGTAGACATATACATACTTATCCTAGAGACGTTTTATTAGAGATAATAACATGACACATTTTAAATGAAAGTGACTTCATCTCTTCCCTACATTTTTAAGTTACAGTTTTATTTTATTTAGTAGCCAATGTTTGAAAAATAAGGAAGATGATAAAGAAATAGATGGAAACTTATTAAGTAACCTGTAGCTCTAGCTGTTCTCCAAAATTAACTTTTAGTTATATAGTTTAATCCGGAATGTGGGTAAATAACTTCTTTCTAGAATTTTTGGATAACATTTGTAAAAACAATTTAGAATTATATAGCAATGATGGTATCTTCCTATTCGTTTTCCATTCAATATTAGCATTTTCTAAGGTACCTTTTCCGTAATATTCTTCCACAAAAAATAACAGTCAGTTCCAATGCAACACATTATATTGAAATGAAAATATTACCTATAAACAGATAACCAAACCAATTTGGTTCCAAAACGTGTGAAATATATTTAATAATACTCATTTTAGCTGAATTTAATGAAAGTTAATTTCTCTAAAATATTGAAGATTTGTCCAAGGAAAGTATAAGAATGTTGGAGATAATATATAGATAGGAAGAAGTTAAATGTATACACTATAAAATAAAATGCAATTAATATTTATTACATATAAATTTACACATATATGACTTTGGTATGTATGAATATATAATATGTATCTATTAATACATAAATACAAATGGGTCTGTTATGTGTATGTATAATAACAAAATAACTATTTTTCTCTTGCCTACAAGATGTGCAGGGATAGATATGGAGGAGAGACTGAGGAAATGGTCAACCAATAACTGGCCTAACTTGAGACTGACTCCATGGAAGATTCCCAACCCATGACATTATCAATGGTACTCTGCTATGCTTGCAGACGGGAGCCTCGCATAATGCACAACTGTCTTCTCAGAGGCTTTGTCCAGCAGCTGATGAAAACAGATGCAGAGACCCACACTTAAATAGGCAGAGACCAGGACATCTCTTGGAAGAGAAGGGGCAAAGGGAGAGCCAGAGAGGTCAAGGACACCACAAGAAGACTTTAGAGTAAACTAATCTGAACCCATGGGGTCTCAAAGAGACTGAACCGGCAACCAAAGAACATGCATGGGTTAGACCTCGAACCCCTACACAAATACAGCAGATGTGCAGCTTGATTAACATGTGGGTGCCTTAACAAAAGGGAGATGGGGCTATTTCTGATACTGTTGCCTGTATTGGAATTCCTTTCTCATAGCTGTGTTCCTGTCTCTGACTTCATGGGAGAGGATGTGCTGTGACTTGATATGCCAGAGTATGTTGGTACCCATTGGGGACCTCCCTTTCTCTGAGAAGGAGGAGAAGGGGTAATGGGAGAGGGGGATATGAGGATGGGACTGGGAGGGTAAGAAGGGAGGTGCTGGGATCGGGCTGAAGTTTGTTTAAATAAATTAATTAATAAAAAAGAACTTGGAAGACAATATGTAGATAGAAAGATGTAAAATGTATACACTATAAAATAAAATACAACTAATACTTACTACATACAAATGTATTCATGTATGAATTTACTATATATAAATATATAAGAAGTACATATAAATACCTAAATACAAATGAGTTTGTTATGTGTAAATATAATAAGAAAAAATGATCATTTTATTGATTTTTTGAGGATTTCATTCATGAGTACAATTCATTTTGGTCATATATACTGCTCCATCCCCTGTTCAACTCTTCCTGTGTCCCCAGTCTCAACATACTCTTATTAAAATTGATGACTTCTTTTGTGCATGTGTATGCATATGTGTCATGTATATGTGTGTTGTCTGTATGCACATTGGTTTAGGACTGGCCATCTAGGCTTCGGGATGCTCATCTCAGAAGAAAACTGACTCCCTCTCTCTCAGCAACCATTAACAGCCTGTGTCTCCACAGCTAGGGGTGAAGCTCTGTTGACCCTTCCAAAACCCATGCTAGAATTTACCTGGTGTGATTCTGTTCAGGCAGCCATAACTTTAGAGGGTTCATGAGTGCCATCACTGCTGTGATGTACAGAAGATACTATTTTGCATTAGTCTTCCTGGTTCTCTGCCTCTTAACAATCTTTCTACCACCTCTTCTGTTATGGTCTCTGAGTCTTCAGAGTAGGAACAGCCAATTATGATAATTAGTAAAGCAGAATCCATTTATTTGGTGCATTTTTTTCTATAATGCTTCATATGAAAATATGAAAAGCTCCTTTTAGGTTTCTGAGTTCTTCGTAAGTACAAAGCAGCAGTTTGGAGTTCTGCTGTCTCTGATGACCTTGGAGCATTCTAATTTGCCACCTTTCAATTTTCTATCTCTTTTAGTAAAACGGAAGTAAGAAATATACAAAGGAATGAGATGAAAATTGAGCTCAAAATCACAATTGTTTAATCTACTTTTGATT
Source organism: Rhombomys opimus (assembly GCA_010120015.1). Taxonomy (NCBI): domain Eukaryota; kingdom Metazoa; phylum Chordata; class Mammalia; order Rodentia; family Muridae; genus Rhombomys; species Rhombomys opimus. The sequence continues at coordinate 304,077 of REGO01000102.1, read as the reverse complement.
AGTACTTTATAAGTGGATCCTTATCATTCATATTTTAATTCAAATAAAAACGAAAGTAGAAGAATCTAAAGGAAATAAAGAATCAGATAACACAGCTTTCATCGTTGAGGATATTGTTTTCCTCTTGAGAGGTCTGTAACTCTCAGGACATCATTTCTGAGCATTGTCTGTGACTTAGCTGTTGCTGGATTTCCATAGAGCTGGAGGAGGATAATGGCAGAAACAAGCACAAACTTTGTTCTTAAACTGAGTCAGAAAAAAAGATAAATAGTAGAAATCAGAAAAATGATTAACACTGTATTTTTTAATAATTTAGTTACAGAACAACCATAAAATTGGGCTATTTTAAGCATAAAAGAAATTTATTAGAGGATGTTATAGAGGTGGGAGGATTGTTACATTTTTTTCTGTTGTTGTTTACAGCCAAAAGGAAATCGCCAGTTAACCATGTTTCAGTTTTAGTGTTTAGAACTAGTTCGTCACACCAAAATTGGGATATGACTTTCAAAGGTAGCTGAATTTTCTATGGTAGGAATGTCTACTACCTCAGGAAGTCCCTTGCTTTGAAAAGGTGACAATAGACCTGTTTCAAGCCAATGCTCTCCTGACAAGGGTGATAAGAGCTATACTGACCTCTTTTTTTTTTAATTTAACTTTTATTAAATAAACTTTATTCCTTTTGTATCCCCCATAAGTCCCTCCCTCCTCCCCTCCCGGTCCCACTCTCCCCCCCCCCTTTCTGCATGCATGCCTCTCCCCAAGTCCACTGATACGGGAGGTCCTCCTCTCCTTCTTTCTGATTTTTTTTTTTTGTTCTTCTCAATGCAGTTTATTCAGGAACCTTGAACAATCTTCTGACCCTGGGGAAAGCCAGTCCACAGCTTAAAATAGCCTCTGGGTAGCCAACCCCAGCGTGCCTTGTGTACAATGCAGATAGGTCCACATACACAGAAGCAAGCCAGATCCTCAGCCTTAGCCAAATATGGAGTTGTTTGTGACAGAGAGCACTCACCATCGGGAAGGTGGAAGGCGGGCTTTAGACCTTAAAGCTAGCGAATGGCACAGAATGGTGCAATGTTCCCTTAGCAAAGGCAGCTTACAACTATCTGCAATTCCAGGTCAAGAGGATATGACACCCTCTTCAGGCCTTGATGGCTACCAGGCACACACATAGTATACATACATACAAACAGCCAAAACACTCATAGGCATCAAATAAAATGTAAACAGCCTCATGTGCAATCCATAAAATTCAGAAATTTTCATGTCAGTAAAGACTTCTATTCTGGTTAGCAGAAAAATTAAAAAAAAATGTGAGTCTTTTAGCATTCATCAAGGCTAGATGAATGTCAAAGAGACTTGGAAAAAACTAATTAACACAGAAGAATCCCAGAGACATCTATGATGTAAAATGGATTCTCTGTGAGAAAAAGGAAGGAGTTTGGCTATTGCAGTTGGAAGTGGGGGAGATGATGCTTGTTGACAAGAGGAGCTTCCACTGAGATAAAGACAGCTTTGGCTCCTACATTATCTGCCAATGTCAAGGATCAAATGATCTTCATCTCCTCAAAATTGATAGAAATTTATGTCCTACATCTTGTTTTGTTTTGTTTTGTTTATATATTTTCCCAATATTAAAAGTACAGAGGGAAAAAAAAGTACAGAGAACCCAAGGAATAATGAAAACCCTATTTATTATTTGAATAGAAGCTGTATAGGCTAAAATTCATTCCTTTATTTCACTATTATGCTGACCCAGTCACTACAATTCTAGAATAGTCTCACTTACCTGCCTTCAGCATCACCTTCCATTTATCCTCTCAAATCTTCAATACAACCCAGAATTTGAATTTCCGTGAAACTCTGAGATCCTTCTCTTTATGATCCCTATTGGGACCATTTCATTGAGCAAAGAGTAACATGAAGTAAAAGGAAGAACTTGGAGTAACAACTTTTCATACAAAGCCAGTACACTTAGGAAGTTATCTGCAGGAATAGGAAGACAGAAGACTGCAGTGCACAAAGCAAGCAAGCAAATAGGGCAAATCTCAGAATGAGGTCACAAAAGATTATAGGCTTGTAATTGTCATATAAAATTGGTGAGATTCAAATGTGTTGAAAATGTCTACCAAGATCCTGAGAGAATTCTGTGCCCACAAAAGCACCAATCTAGACTAAAAATGAAATGAGAATCTTTAAGATGCAAAACATTCTTCAGCTTTATTACTTTTGTAGTAGGAACCACAAGAGAGAGGCTTAAGTATGACCTAGGAGTTTATGCTTCCTGCACACATTTTAGATGTCACTAAAGGATTCAGGACAGAAGATACCATGCAAAGCATCATCATGGACCAAAGGAATATAGGTATGTTTGTTTTGGACAATGGGTGGATTAGAACCAAGTCAAAGGAGAACACCCAAAATCCAGAAAGACAGCAAAGGTGACAGTATTGTTGCAGAGAAGTTCCATAGTTTCCTTTCTGAACCCTGGATGGTGGATATTGTTACTGTCATATACTTGTCATCATCTCATATTGGGGTTTTTAATAATAAGGTTAAGTTGCCCCTTTACCTGACATCTCTTCAAGATACAAGTAATAATAAATATATCTCAAATAGATGCTGTTTTCTATGTTTCAGTAAAGAGGTGTGATGCCATAGATATAAGGAATTGCTTCTTTGGATGAATGGTAGGAGGCAGGGGTATTTTTCCAGAGGAAAAGTGGGGCAAGCACTTAATGACTAGACTACTGAGGACAACTGGCTTGCTGTTACTTAAATTTGATAATGCTAGAGTCCCAAACACAATTTGTACACTATTATATCTCATTTCTATTAGAAGCCTGAAGTCTTTCTCTGCCATGATATCCCTAGAACTCATACTATCATGCTTGAATCTAATGGTTGCAAAATTAAATGCAGTTAACTTTCAACAGGAATGCATCTATGGCAATTTTATGTCTGCACAAGTACTGGTTACGGGATGCTGTCCATGGTCCAAATTCAGTCATCTGTATTCTGGACACCATTAGTGGTTGGTCTGTATCTAGTGAACAACATGAAGGACTTGAATATGAGGTGTGGGAAATTCGCCATCATCCAGGTCCAGCAAGCTAAAACTTAATTTGAGTTTTCACTTTCAGGACATAATTTCTTCTCAGTTATTTTTTTTTTTTGTAATGTTAAGACCAAGAACAATGCTTATCAGTGAGACTGTCAGGATACACCAAGCACTCCAGAAATTCATGGTGATATTGTGACTGTTATCTCTGAAATTATCTACTTAATACCTGAAACCAAAATTTGGCTAGCAGCAGGTACTCTGTTGCTGCCATGACATCCAGCTAAAGGCCACAGCATGACAAAAATCCTGACTTCTATAATTTCTGTCACCCAAATGTGTGCCAGTCTCATCAAGGTCAAATATTCAGGATGACTGCTGTTTAGAAGCAGATTGTGTGGCTTTTTAAGAGACATATAAGCAAGTGCTAATCATCACGTAATCACCTTGAATTTGTATTGTAAACACTTATAACTACCAATTTTAAAGAGTTTCGCTGTAAAGCTTTTAGATGATTTTCACATAATCTTCTCATTGCGCTGCGCTTTAATGATAGTGGAAAAACACTCTCAAGTCTGTGGACTGTGACTACATGCTGATTCTGTTACTATTTTGAGGTATATTGAAATGGGCATATTTTTACAGCTAATCAAAAGAGGAGGGTTTCAATGACCCTGGTTCTAATTTTTTTTTTTTGATCAAGATTTCTTTTTTTAGGCTAGTAAGAGTCAGAAATAAAATTCATGATATACTGGAGATGTGCTTCAGTTGCTTTGAAGGTCAAACCTCACAGATTTTGAGATCCATGCTAGAGTTTTAAAATCCAATAATAAATAGGTCAGTATTAGAGGGAGTGGATGCTGGCACAGATAATAAATGACACTGGTAATATACTAGTGGTTTCTACTCATCTTCCTAACTCTTCTTTCAGTAATTTATTGCAGTTAATGAGGGATGTCACCTGTGAATTTGCATAACTAGATAGAGTAGACCTTATTCTCCATCTCTTCCCTGTGTCTCAACCCTTTTCATAAGGTAGATATTTTGCATTCCTTTGGTCCATGAATCAATCTAGGTATTTATTTTGATCTGGATGACAAGAGCTTACTTAACAACATCCATACCTGATTCCACTTTGAGTCTACAATTTTGTACATATTGTGTCTACCTTTAAAATTCTGAAATGAGACTCTGACCTTGCCATTGTGAACTCTTCTGGAAAATAGGTCAAGCTCCTCAGGACATGCTTAAGTTTCATGATAGTGTGGTGATTTAATAAAATGGCCCCATTGGTCTATAGGATGTGGCATTGTTAGGAGGTATTGCCTTGTTGTAGAAGGTGTGGCTTTCTTGGACAAAGTGAGTTTCAGTCTCTTCCTGCTGGCTGCCAGTCCAGATATAGAACTCTCAGGCACTTCTTTAACATCATGTCTGTCTGCATGCCACCATGTTTCCTGCCATGCTGATAATTGACTAAGCTTCTAAACTGTAAGCCAGCCTTAATTATATGTTTGCCTTTACAAACATGGCAGTGGTCATGGTGCCTCTTTACAGGAAGTAATACAGATATTGGAATCTTAGAATAAAGTCATGTTAGCTGTAAAGTGTGGGGAAGTCATGTGACTATCTAGGAAGTTAACTTTCTCAACAACCATAAATAGGGTGACACCAATTGTATCCTCAGAAAATATTTAGTTGAAGTAAAGGAACGCACCATGATGTAGCATATCAAGAAAAGAAGGATGTGATTTCACATTCTCTGAACATTTAAAGAAATCTACAAGTACGAAAAGGTGACTGGCTGCAATCAGGATTAGTAAAACTTCAGTGATCGAATAAGTGACAAAATTATATAAGCATACTGAGATCAGTTTTCTAGTGTTTCTCTGGAATTTTCTTCTATACATTTTCTGCCTTCCAAAAATATTTCTTATAATTTAATACAAGACCTTAAAATTAATAAACACGTTAGTAAGTTGTTCTTATGTGTTTGGTCACTTCCTCTGTAAATATTGTAACCTAAACTTTATAATATATATGAATTATCTTTTCATTAAGTTACCTTTGGTCATGATGTTTACTCACAGTAACATAAAAGCAGCTTAGATAGAAATTGGTTTAAGCATTAGATAAAGAGGAGATTTGAGATTGTAAGGTAAGTCACCAATGATTTATTAAAAGGGAAAAAAATATTAAGAATTTCTGTGAGCTGCATCAAAATTGATCTTTGACACAAGTACAAGTATTTAGAGGTTGTAAGTAGCTACTATGGTTATTAAACACATTGAATACAAAAAATGGTATTCAGAATAATTTCATTTAAATATCTTATGGATGAATAAGTGCATTAAGGTCATTGATCTAATATAAAGAAATTATTTGAATGTTGGTGATAATGGGAAAATCAGCATATTCAGAAAATCACTATGAATTTAAATATAGTTATGTGAGGAACTGAAGAAATCTATGTAAAATCAAGGTTGTATTAATATCAATTTTGTGGTAATATTATCACTGTGGACATGCAAGGTCTTACATTTGGAGAAATGGGGTAAAGAAAATGTCTAATCTCTCTGGTAATTCATACAAGAATTAATGATCTAAAATAATCTTGAAATAGAATGATTTACAAAAAGAATGTAGGAAATTTTAATATTTCCATACTTAACAATATTATAAATACTGCCTGTTCTTTTCCCTACTCATAGGCAAGCATCTTGGTTTTATGCATCTATGGTAACTTTCAACCAATCTATAATCAGAAATCTGGAGAAAATTACTGTGAATAATGGCAGGCCAGCCAATACCAAGTGTGTGATAGTTCCATTAATGTAATTACAAAGGAGTAAAGAAAGCTTCCAACATTTGTCAACATTCATGAAAACAAACAGACAAACAAAAATCCCAACCAAACAACAACTCAAGAGGCCATTTGCCTTCTGACAGAGAGTTGTTCCCTTATGATTCTGAAGCAATCAGGATGTGAAGCCCAATGCCTGTTTTACCAGGAGATATTGAAAGCTATAATTTAGTGAGAAAAGTTGAATATGAAATCCTGTGACCTATGATTTGTCCCCTCACTAACTGATTGGTTTTCATGTATTTGTTTTTATTTTTTAAGTTCTCAGTATCTATGAACCATCCATTATTTTGCTTAAAATATAATTTGAGTTACAGGAATGACAGCATCAGAGAATCCAACTGAGATTGTGTGTTAAGGAATTTCTGTGCAAGTTATGAGGGAGCAGAAGTTTTGCACTCCTGAGTTCTATCACAAGGAGCTCCAAAAGATGAGGCACAAGCTAATCCCCAAATATTCACAGTGTGCTTGAGCTCTATGAATTCTTTGTTTACATATTCATCATTCCTTCTTAAATATTGACTCCAAACAAGGACCATACATGGAGATAACTTAGAATCCCTGCACAGACGTAGCCTATGGCAGCTCAGTGTTCAAGAGGGTTCCCTAATAATAGAAACAGGGACCATCTTGGACATCTTATGGGTTGGCTCTTTGATCACCTCCCCTGAGGGAGGAGCAGCCACAGAGAAAGACAAGCCAGTCCTGATAGACTGGGGTCAGATGGAAGGGGAGGAGGACTTCCTTATCATTGGACTAGGGAAGGGGCATAGGAAAAGAAGAGGAAGAGATTGTGAGAAGTTAGGGAGGGAGCTACAGCTGGGATACTATAATTAATAAAAATAAAATAAATTAAATTAAGAAAAATCATGTGAAACAACATCATGATCAACAGCAAAACCGTAAAATTCATTTTGTGTTGGCTATCTAATTCTGAGAATGGGGTCTACCTGACAGGGGTTTATATAGCCACTGTATGTGTAGCCTTTCTTGTCAATGATCTGAAAACTGAGGCATTAGAGAATTTCATCACTGGGCAAATGTCAGAGTGTACTTACACAAACAGATAGTAGAAGAACTAGCATGTGCCATGTCACCATATTGAATCCTTTCAGTGCAGCAACATGAGGATGAGAATTGTGTATTAAAGTCAATTATTTAGATTCACTATTCTTTGTATCTGGGGAGTAAGAATCAAAAGGATCAATTTATGACAGTCTTCCTAATCCATGATGTCCACAGTCAAACGCAAAAGACGTACATGCTGGCATTTCTCAACAAATTTTAAATTACTCAGATTACATTCCTGGTTCTTGATAGTTTTTGTGATTATAGTTATGTAACTTTCCTAAATATTTCACTGTTATGTATAGTCCTTGGTGGTTTTGTTTTTCTTAGATCCAGTAATTATTTAATCTTTTTCATGGCATTTTCTTACTCCCTACTTGGAAATACCCTTTGCTTCTTTTAGTCTATGAAGGATCCCCCATCTTCTTCCATTTTGCCTCAATTTTTGCTTTTTGTGGAGAGGCAGGAGAATCCCAGGATATATGAAACAGTAGTGTATCTTGAAAATAGTTTTTGAGCCTTTATGTTAACTGAGAATTTGACTATCTAAAGACTTCCACATTCTTCAAGTTTAGATTAAATTTCCTTAACTGATAAACAAAACCAAACCTTTCATACATCCAGAGGATCCCATCTAATGTTTAGTAACTGCATGTATTATGCAATGTTCAAATAGGATTCAACAAAGCTATCTCTGCAAGCATTTAGAATTTCTATATAGTAAAAATCTTTCAAAACCCTTTACCTAAGCTTTTTGTGCTATACAGATCATAATTACTGTAGATTCTAGTTTCTTTATAATTGAATTCTACAGAAATGTTTAGTCTTCTGGGTCCTTGTTTTTTATTTGCTTTGATTTTTAAATTTATTGCTCTTTTTGCTTTAGTATAATTTTGGTAATGATATTTAAAAATGTGTCTTATGCGATGGAGGGACCATAAGTATATTTATTCAGTCTGCCATTTCTAAATAGTTGTTTTATCTCTATTTCTGTCTTTGTTTCTCTTTCTTCTGTCCTTCCTTTTCTTCAGTATCCTGTGCTGATTGCAGACAGGGAAAGTTCCGCATTGATCATGGATGCCATAGGTACTTTCTCACTGCTACAATATAATCCCAGATAAAAGCAACTTTAGAGAGAGAAGGTGTTTTGCTCTATTGTAGCAGAAGCATACAGTCTATCACAACAGGGAGACATTCCAGTCCGTAAGGGAAACATGTTTGTAGGAACAGGATGTACACTAGCCACATTTCATTACACAGTACATAGCACAGAATAATTAAATACTTGTTATTGTTCACCTTTACACAATGGGAATGTTCCCAGCTACTCTTAGAACAATGAAGGCAATCAAGACAACCCCCACAGTCATACCTATAGATCCATCTTTCCATGTAGTTTTGTTTTTGTCAAATTGACAGTTAACACTACCCATCATATATGCATACCCTGTTATTTTAACATGCCAACACAGCATTTTTAAGCCATACTCTTTCATTCTTGTTTCCATAGGCTCATGACCACTTTATGTAAAATTTATTCACTTAATTCAGTGTCCTCAGCTTTAAAGGGTCATATATACTTTAACAATCTCAGTATTTGAATGTATAAAGTCTCCAAGCTATAAGCCTGTGTAAAATACAAAAACAAGTTATGTATTTCCCCCACTTAATGGCATATAGTAACATGGAGCATTAGGATTTGGTTTTTACCACAGTGGGTTTCAGCCTTGCTTTAGTATATTTTCTTATTTTTCCCTATTTATTATATTTTGGAATGGGAACATATATTCTGTAACACTGTATGTTGGTAGTATGCAGTTTGTTATTTGATTCTACTGAAGATCAAAAATTAAGAGAGGACATATATTTCAGAGCAGACTTTGGATTTTAAGCAGCATTGTGACTTAGAAAGACTATGGAGACTTTTAAGTTGGACTTAACACATGCATTTTACATCAAGAGATAACCATGAACCCCCAAGGCCCAGGAACACAACGCTGAGATTAGAAGGTGAAATGCACCCCAATAGGCTAGTCCTTGTCAACACTGGTTTTCAGGTAGTGGTGGTGTCAAGTAAGTTACAGAAAACCCACAAGATATGACTCGTTGCTGGAATAATTGGGCCACTGGAGGTAGGCAGTGATCCTCATTTCCTTTCAGGTTCTCTTTCCTGAGTGTGGGTACAGGGTGACTAGCCAACTCTTGCCATCTGCCATTGTGTCTTTTATGTCTGCTACTGTGATGAACTGGAGCCCAGAACTGTAAGTCAAATAAACTCTTTCTCTCCTGAGTTCCTTTTTGGGTTGTTTTATCATAACACCAGGCAAAAGAAAACTAGGACTGAAAGACTAGGAAGACTAGGGATATTAGAGTAAAAAAGGTAAGTAAAAACAATGATTCATGAAATGCTGTACTTCTTCCTTCTGGAGTTCTTTTTTTAATCTTAATTTTTATATTAATTAAAGTTTATTTACCTTGTATCCCAGCTGTAGCCCCCTTCCTCATTCCCTCCGAATTCCACCCTCCCTCCCTCATCTCCTCCCTGCCCTTCTCTAAGTCCACTGATAAGGGAGGTCCTCCTTCCCTTCCATCTGATAGCTTATCAGATATCTTCAGGACTGGCTACAATGTCCTTCTCTGTGGCCTAGCAAGGCTGCTCCTCCCTCGGGATGAGGGGGAGTTCAAAGAGCCAGCCACTGAGTTCATGTCAGAAACAACCACAGAGTGAAAGAAATAGGTCAAAGAAACTTAAACATCATCAGGAAACTTCACAACTTAATTTGTTTCAACAAATATATTTTAAAATAATTTATATTTAAATTATATATAGTATAAATTATATAGTATAAGTAAAGTGTAAATAATGTATACCATTTGATCGCATACTTGTATATAAATTGACAAACTCAGGGCCATATAATTATTATTACTATGTTCAAGAGAAAAGTTTATTCATAGTTCCCTAAAGTTAACCCAAATACCTTTTGCAGTCAACTAATATAGCTACTCACATCTTTAGCTCTACCTGTAATTTCAACAGTCTGTTGTGGGGGTTGGGGGCATGATGGGTGTTGGCCATTCTCCATGTGTAATTTTGCTGTTATTGAAGATTCAGAACTCTAGGAAGGTGGCATTGTAATTCTCCTTTATCATGAATAATATAATATTCAGATCCTTCATATATGACCTGAATGCCATACATGCCTTTTCAAAGTTAGACTGGCTGATTCTTAACACTGTGTTTACCTTCTGGGTAATTTTAACTGAAGAAGCAGAGGAACTCATATGTGTGAAAACTTTAACTATGGACAAGACAGAATGCTTGAACCATAAGTGCTGAACAAAGATGACACAGGCTTTGTAAGATAAGACAGATCATGAGCAAGATGGTTTTGGAAGAATAAAACAGTCAACCAATAAGTCAGTCAATAAACAGGTGCTAGAGCTAAGGCTGTAGCTGCGTTGACAGAAAACCTTCCCAGCATGCATGAAACCACAGGTTCTATCTCCAGCACTAAATAAACCAGAAAAAAAAATGTGTACACCTGTAATCCTAGCACTTGCGAGGGAAAGCTGGAAGGATTGTGAGTTCCATTTACTCATAGACTGAATTGCAAACTCAAAGAGTTTATGTATTAAGGGAGAGTCCAAGAGAAAACAAAAACAAAACAAATAAAAAATAAATTAAAAAAAATGAACCAACAAAATCTATGGTGGCTGAGTCACACAAGGTCACTGTCCATTCGATGCAGTATTTGAAATTAATGGGAAATCTACTCAATATTTAAACAGTAGCATGACAATAATCAGAACCTTCCTTTCATTCTTTTTGTTGTATTTAATTGACACATTTCTTTGTGCACAGAAATTCAGGAATAATAAGGTGTCACCAGGGAGCTTTGATTAAGGCAATAATTTTCTACAGTAATTTTTAGCATGACTTGAAAAGCTGCTGTTATGTGAAATCGTTTGTATGCAAAGCGGAGTCAAGAAGGACCAAAGGTAAATAAGAGAGGCAACATTTCCCAGAATAACATACTTTCATGATATTAGAACCTTCACTGTGTAATGCAGTGCATTATATAAAAAAAGATACAAAAGTGTAGTGAAGTTTATTATAGGTGAGCTTAAAATAATTTAAGATAATATGCTAATTCCTCTAACTTTCACCTTCTTCACACCATGCTCCCAATTTCTAAATGAATGGCAAGTCCCACTTTGCATGCACTCAAATGGGTCACATATAAACAACACCACTAGTTTTATGTTTGGACACAAATATATTAAGATCTGAGTACAGATTCTATGACTCCACATTTGACCCTCTTTTTTTTTTTTCTATTTCTCTTTACAGTAAACTCTGCCCAGTGAGCTTTATTTATATCTATGAAAATATCTCACCTTCAGTTCTATTTTTAAGAAGAATTTCATCTTCTTAATAATCTAGCACAATAGTTAGACAGAAAAGTTTGTCTCAGAAAAATGTAGCCCATGTGGAGATCCTCTTTCTAGAAAGCAAGTAGCCTTAGCTTTTGTCCAAATGTGGGAAATGTCTTATAACAGCATGTGCTAATCAGATGGGGCAAATGAATTTCTGGCTGTCTGACAATGTGACAAAGTATCTCCATATTTTAATATAAAATAGATACCTTTGCATGTTTACTGTCCTAGAGACGGTGGAAAGTAGGAGAATGGAGCCTAAAATTGAGGCAAAATAAAGTCTCATGCAATAGCCAACTTGTTCTCTGAGGGTTAAGAAATCTCCCGAGTAAAGAGTACAATCACAAGGGTAAGCTGCATGCAGCAAAAACATGTATTTCCATAGGGTCACATAAACAAATAACAATAGCCAAATATAATGAATAATCTGAAGTAGACTCACTATTTGCTACACTTTGGAGGAGCATGAAAACACATTCCAAGAGTAATCCTATGTTTTGAAGAAAATGAGGTGAGAAGACATTTGTTTCCTTGAAGTTTTTTCATAGGCACTCAGAATTCTTCTCACATTATTTGGGTTGTGTTCTAACACAGGCACTACAGTAACATCCATTGACAAATACTGACAGATACTGGAAAGATGACTGACAGAAGAGTTGAAGAAGAAAGCTGTATTTCATGAAAATATAAATTTTATGAATTCATAGTTTTTGGAGGTCTTTAAAAAAGTGAACTTCTTAATGTGCCTTCTTTCTATTAGCCGGCTTTCATTCCTGATTAATGAAAATAACAGATAAAATCAAATAATATCTCATTGGTTATGACAGAACACTGTGTTTACTAACTAATGATTTATTTCACTTAATCTTTTAAGAAAGGTTTACATCTAAGAAATTACACAACCTAACAAAATGTACAAACACATACACACACTCACACACACACGCATACACAAAGATGATTCAAAAAAGAAATCAGAGTTTATGAATTTATTGATTGGTTTCCTCTCTATCCCTGTAACTTTGTGTCTCATAGCAAATGACCCGTGAATATTTACACATATTCATATTCTGGTAGGTAACCATATTCTTCAGTTATTTGATTGTGGCTAAGTTATCTTGCATCATTTGTTATTAGGCATAGAAATAGTTTTAGCCTATTAATCATAAAAATGTGTTAATTCTTATTTGACACAAAGCAGACATATTATTAAGGCTGTTAAATATAGCCAGAATTGGGTACATCAGAGTTTGTCATTGTTGTTTTTGTTTGTTTGTTTGTTTGTTTTATTAAAGAGTACAAATTTTGAGTAGAATATTTTAGATGTGTTTTAAAAATTTGAAAACTAGAAACTCTTGAATACTTTTGGTGTTCAAGGCACAAGAATAGCCATTTCAGAGGAAGCAGAACATAATGGCAGGGTTGCTTTTCTCCAGCAGCTAGCAGTGAGCAGACAAAAGTGCTAACTAAAGAGGTTTCTACTGTAAAATGCCCTGTGATTGCTGCAATGATAAAACTACACAGGAGCTCTCTAAAAGGAAATATTGATGCACTTGGAAGTAATATGAAAGCATATTGGAGAGAAATGCAGGTTGAATGAACCCTTTTTACATAATTCTAAGTAGGTTTTGAAAACAAAAACAAATGAAAGAAAAAAAAAAGATTTTTGGTGTTTCAGAAAACAGTTGGGAACTTAGAAGTTCTAAATGCAAGAGGTGGGTCCAGGGGAACTTAGCAGGGAGTACCAATGGTCATATGTATGAAGGATGAAGTGCCTGCTTTCTAAACAGTGCCCATCCACTATGATGCAAGCCAAAAAAGAAGTACATTAGTCTGAAATGTGCAGCTTCTTATACATGTCGATCTCACAAGCCTGCACATCCATCATTCCATTTACATAGATGGTGATAACTGGCTGGGGAGCACGTTGGAGTAATTGTTACCTGATACCATGGTAATTTAATAAGACTATGGATGATATGCATGAAGTTTCCCTAATTGGATAATTAATAATAATGTTGCCTTAAAAATGATAACCTCTCGTCTGTGACTAGGCTACTCATTGTCAGAGATCTCCACACTGACACAGAGGTCTTCTTGTCCAGATTTCCTGAATCACAACAGTTACTGAATAAATTCACATAAGTTTTAATAAAATGTACTAAATACAGTGTCAAAATCTCCTTCAACTTCAGGTTTAACTGAAACATGAGTAATTTGCTCTATTTTCCCATTTATGTATTTTACATTTCCTTTAATATGAAATTAATACAACAGCTATCACGTACTTATTTTATGTAATCATTATATCTGACTTTGTCTGCTCACATACTGATATTTTGTTTTACCCCTACTATTGCACATGCATTTTTTTCATTTATTATTACAACTATTGCACAACTACTGCAATGCTACTGTCTTACTACCACTGTATTTTTCCGATTGGTGGTTATTTATATCATGTAAGTCTTTGATATTACTATTAAAGCTATTCTGAATTGGACCTTTTAAAAATATTTTAATTCCTTGAGAATTCCATACAAAATACTTTGCTTGTATTCAACATGAACTTCTCTTTTTTTGCACATTTATTATTATTATTAATTACACTTCATTCATTTTGTATCCCCCCATAAGCCCCTCCCTCCTCCCCTCCCGGTCCCACCCTCCTCCCCTTTCTGCATGCATGCCCCTCCCCAAGTCCACTGATAGGGGAGGTCTTCATCTCCTTCTTTCTGATCTTAGACTATCAGTTCTCATCAGAAGTGGATGCATTGTCATCTTCTGTGGCTTGGTAAGGCTGCTCCCCCCTCAGGGGGAGGTGATCAAAGAGCAGGCCAATCAGATTATGTCAGAGGCAGTCCCTCTTCCCATTACTATGGAACCCACTTGGACACTGAACTGCCATGGGCTGCATCTGTGCAGGGGTTCTAGGTTATCTCTATGAATAGTCCTTGGTTGGAGTATGAGTCTCTAGAAAGACCCCTGTGTTCAAATTTTCTTGTTCTGTTGCTCTCCTTGTGGAGTTCCTGACCTCTCCAGCTCTTGCTATTTCATACTTCTTACATAAAATTCCATTCACTCTGCCAGACAGTTGGCCATCAGGCTCAGCATCTGCTTTGATAGTCTGCAGGGCAGAGTCTTTCAGAGGCCCTCTGTGGCAGATTCCTAAATTGTTTCCTGTTTTCTTCTTCTTCTGATGTCCATCCTCTTTGCCTTTCAGGATGGGGATTGAGCGTTTTAGTTAGGGTCCTCTCTTTTGCTTAGTTTGTTTAACCCTTTCCAGATCTACTCTATGTTCATATTATCACAACCTATTGTCCTCCTTTTACTGAAAACATATTTTCATACAATGTATTCTAATCAGTTTCTCCTTCCCGAACTCTACCCAGATACTTCCCACTGCCCTAACCAATAAAATCCAAATGCTTTCTTGCTTTCTCATGAGAAAACCAACAGATATCCAAAAGTAAAACAAAGTGAAATGAAAATAAACCAGATTATAAACAAACAAGCAGACAAACAAATAGAAAAATAATAAAAACAAAAAAAGATCAAAGTAAAAGCCCAAGAAACACATATAGATGCAGAAACAGATTCAAACAGACATAAATACTTTAAAAACACAACATAGAAGCCATCATAATATATACATAAGCGAAATATCAGTATGGTAAAAATAACTAACTGTCCATACAAACCATGACATACAAACAAACAGGCAAACAAAACAACAACAAAAACAATGAAATCATTTTATATTGGCTATGTAGTGCTGGGCAGAAGGCCTACCTAAAGAGGAGGTAGCCAGTGTATGTGGTCTTTCTTGTCGATGATGTGAGAAATGTGTCATGAGAGAATTTCATCACCGGGCAAATGTCATAGAATGGACTTACTCAAACAGATGGCAGAATACAGGCATATGCATTGTGTTACCATACTGAATTCTGCCAGTGTTGTGACATGAGCTTGAGTTTTGTGTGTTACAATGTATTTAAACATGAAAAGGCTGTAATAAAAAAGGGGATAAGAGAAAATCCATGAATACTTTAATAAAACATTTATTATGAATAAAGCTGTAGGACTGGGCATTGTTATGGCGAGTCAGTGTATGAAATTGGGTTGGATATGACGGCCTGATAGGTTTATGTAGGGGTATGTACACTGCCCATTTAAAACACACTAAATTTATGAAAAATATTCTCTTCCTTCAATAATAAATGCAAGTATTTTGCTATGACTTTGTAGTTTAAAAATTTCTAATTTTCCCCAGGGTCAGAAGATTGTTCAAGGTTCCTGAATAAACTGCATTGAGAAGAACAAAAAAAAAGATCAGAAAGAAGGAGAGGAGGACCTCCCCTATCAGTGGACTTGGGGAGAGGCATGCATGCAAAAAGTGGAGGAGGGTGGGACCGGGAGGGGAGGAGAGAGGGGCTTATGGGGGGATACAAAAGAAATAAAGTGTAATTAATAAAAGTTAAATAAAAAATTTTAAAAAAATTTCTAATTGCTGTTGGCTTTTTGGTTTGTTAATAATCTCACAGTGTACATATTGTATCATTGTAATATATATATATACACACACATTTTATTTTATTATTTTTTTAATTTATTCACTTTGTATCATGATTGTAGCCCCTCCCTCATCTTTTCTCTCCACTACTCTCCCTCCCTCTTCCCCATGTCCCTCTTCCCTATTGCACTGAAAACAGGGAGTCTTCCTCTGACCCTAGCCTATCAAGTCTCATCAGGACTGCCTGGATCCTCTTCCTCTGTGGCTTGCTAAGGCCACCCTGCCATGGGGAAGTGATCAAAGAACATGCAACTGAGTTCATGTCAGAGACTGGGCCTGTTCCCCTTATTAGGGGACTCATTTGGAGACTCACTTGGGCTACATCTGAGCAGGAGTCTAGGGTCTCTCCATGCATGGTTCTTGGTTGATGCATCCGTTTCTTCAGGACCCTCTGTGCTGAGATGTTTTGGTTTTGTTGGTCTTCTTGAGGAACTCCTGACCCCTCTGGTCTTTCCACCTCCCCCTTCTTCCATAAGACTCCCTGAGCATATTGAACCACCCCTGCATCCCTACTTGGTCATGGTATCCTTGATGTGTTCTTGGATTTGGCTTTTAAGTATTTTATTGAATAATTTTGAGTCAATTTTCATAGGAGAGATTGGTCTGAATTCTTGCTTTGTTGGGTCTTTCTATGGTTTAGGTATCAAGGTGACTATGGCCATATAGAATGAGTTTGGTGATGTTCTTTCTGTTTCTATTTTGTGAAATAGTTTGAAGAATTTTAGATTTAGATCTTCTTTTATGGTCTGGTAGAATTCTGCACTGAAACCATGTGACCCTGAGTCTTTTTTTATTTGGGGTGTGTGGGGGGGCTTTTAATTACTGCTTCTATTTCCTTAGGGGATATAGGACTATTTATTTGCCTGATCTTGATTGAACTTTGGTAAGTGAAATATATCAAGAAATCTGTCCATTTTATTTAGATTTTCAAATTTTGTCACTTTTAGGCTATTGAAGTAAGACTTAATAATTCTTTGAATTTCCTCAGTGTCTGTCATTTTGTTCTCCTTTACATGTGTTTTTTTGTTAATTTGGATATTCACAATCTCTGCCTTTTATTTAGCTTTGCTAAAGGTTTGTATATCTTGTTGAATTTCTCAAAGTATGAACTCTTTGTTTCATTGATTCTTTGTATTGTTCTCACTATGTGTATTTTATTGATTTTAGCCCTGAGTATATTTCCTGAGTGTATTCCTCTTGGTTGTGTTTGCTTCTTTTTGTTTTGGAGCTTCCGGGTGTTCTTTTAAGTTACTAGTGTCAGATCTCTTTAATTTCTTTAAGAAAGCACTAAGCTGGACTTGAACAACAATAAAATAAACAGAAAGCCTGCAAACTCATGGAAACTGAAAAACACTCTATTCAATGACCACTGAATTAAGGAAGAAATAAAAAAATTAAAAATTTTATAGAATTCAATGCAAATGAAGGCATAACATACCCATACTTAGGGTACACAATGAAAGTAGTGCTGAGAGGAAAGGTACAAAGTATTTTAATTAATTATAGTTTTATTCTGTAGGCTTTCTATGTTGAAATGATTTTGCTTTTACTTGTTAAACTTACGTAGAGAGTAAAATGCAAACCCATTCAACTACTTAGACTTGCTTGGCACTTGGCTCATCTTGGCGACTCTAAGTATCTGGCAGTTTCACCAAAACCACATGCTCTTGCCTACAACTGCAGCATTTCAGTGGAGTTTCAGCTGCTCTGCATACATTAGGCATTTTAGCTACTTGTTTCTGGGAACTAGTTTTTTTTGCTGATATGTGTGATTTTGGTTTGCATTTCCTGATGGCTAAAGTTATCTACAGATGGCACTGATCATGATCATCAGTCACCACTCATGCCTTTGCTATTAGGACTTCGTTCTGAGTGCAGGCTCACTAGGAAGTGCATCTAATCAATAAAATAAAGCACTATCTATCGGGCATTATTTCTGATATTCAGTGACAAAAGAGTGTAATTTGCAACATACTGGCAGATAGGATCTTTCTGGCTGTCAAGTTTCAAGAGTGTATGGGGCAAAGAAGTAAGGGTGGTCTTGAGCCAGGACCTTCAAGGTAACCAGGGTCTTAGTAAATTAACTCACATGGAAACTGAAATTTTCTTGTATAGAAATTAAGCTTTTGCTATTTCGATTTGAGGAAAGATACCATTGTTCCCTAACGGTTTGTAATTTTGTATTGTACCCTTATGAAGTAAAGCAATAGGTTAAACAGTGGACCAAAACTAATCCATAGAAATTCAGAAGTCCTAACAGGTTGATGTGTTTTGGTTGCTAAGTTTTAGAGTAATTTATTCCTCAGCTGGAAATGGCACAAGCATAGACCCTTTAATTCAGACTAACTCTAAGTAACTAATTCTAACTTTAGACTAACTCTTCAAATCTGGTAAGTTCTGTTCTCTAAATAGCTCAGGCTTACTTTCTACTGTTCTTTATTGGTACTTTTCATTTTGGTCTTTCCTAGGATGTCTTAAGGGATGTACGTTGTACTCTTGGTTGATCCACTTAAGATTCAGTGTTATCTTCTGCTTTGGGAGGCTGACACTTATCTCCCTTGAGTTGGTTTATGGATTGGGAACTTTGTCCTTGTAAGAGCCTCTCTTCAGCATTTGTTGGGGTGGATGTTTGGAAGCCAAGGGTGTTTCTCCGCTTCAGTCTTTCTGTGGATCTTCACAGAGTTAGCTTTTGTCTTTGTAGACCCTATCTACAGGAAGTCTTATTTGGAGGTATTTTTCTTACTTTAGAGCATGGCCTCTCTGATGTCTCAGTAGTGTGCCATTGTTCTTAATGGAAAGTATAAATATTCCTTACTCAGAACCTCACCTTCTCTCAGAGCTGCTCAACCCAGGCTGTTGCTTTCTGTGATGTGCTCTCAGTGTTACAGCTACTCTTTAGGCAAATGCACAGATTCTTATCCAGCATATCCCCTAGAGAAGCTCAGACCAAAGCCTCAAAGGGGTCAAACATGGGGTTTGGTTTTTCTGAGCAATGCTTCTCCCTTTACAGTTCTGCTTTGCAGATTGCAGATATTTATGCTGTGTCAAGTTCAGACCTTCTCTTATTGAGTTAAAAGGAATTTTCCTGGG
The DNA here is from genome assembly GCA_010120015.1 of Rhombomys opimus. Taxonomy (NCBI): domain Eukaryota; kingdom Metazoa; phylum Chordata; class Mammalia; order Rodentia; family Muridae; genus Rhombomys; species Rhombomys opimus. The sequence continues at coordinate 284,985 of REGO01000102.1, read as the reverse complement.
TTTTTTGTTTTCGTGGACTCTAACCTGCAGAGTAATGTTAGGCATCGTCTCAGGCTGAATGATATACAGTTCTTCAAATCACATCCCAAGTCTTCTGGCTATCCAAACTTACTATCAGTGTTCTCTGGCCTGTGAACTTTGGTATTATGTATCCCCAACTCCATTTTTATGCTAATTTAATAGAGGGTTAGTCTGGTTATGTTGAGAGACAGACCAGTTATATTGTCAATTCTTGATAAAGTTTTCTTGTACGGAATATCAATGACCCATTTTCTCTCTCTCTATTATGATCTTCTCTAGATCAAACTTTTTTATTAAGATGTAGATATTCTTTCTTAAAGAATATTTGATTCGTTAATGTTTCTTATATTTCCACTTGAAGGGAATACTGAAATTTTGACTTCTTGGTGTGGCAAGGTTTCTAAAGAATTTAGCATATAATATTCTTTTTTTGTTGCATTGTCTTAAAATTAGTAATTGTTCATCTGGTTATGATGCTTTTACAATCCTCCCTGATTTTGAGCAGTCTCATTTTAATAACTATGTGTTCCTCGTTTTCATAGAAATAATAAATTCTTCATCTCTAAGAATCCTACTCAGCTTTCTAAATAATAATTTTGCTCATATTTTTGCTTTAATTTTTAAAATAAAACATTTCACTGAAAGCTAAAAATAAGTCTTTTTAAAACACAATAACCATTTCTAAGAACTTTATTTTCTTAAATTTTGTGATTATTCTTTCTCCAAATACATGCTTTAATCTAACAGACTTCAAATCGTTAGGGCACCAACTAATATGGGTTAGGTATTACAGTTTATGATTGTTCAGACTTACGGTTCATATGAACCCTAAAATTGTTATTACATATGTATCTAAAAGCGCAGAGATCCTTATGAAGACAGACATTATCTTCCATATAATTTGCCATTAATGCTCTTTGCTGTGCTTAATAAAATCTAGTCACAGTATTCCAAGATAAGTCAAAATATGTTTGCTTTGTACACTCACTTGCTTTTGCTGTTGTTATTTTTTTTCCTTCCACCCCACAGCACATTTCTCCCTGATTTCCTTTCACCCACCTATCACAAAAACATCTTGAATGAAAAGAAATAAAAAGAAAAAAGATGGCTTCTCCTCGGTATGGTAGAGAGAAATGTTTATTGGAGGTATGCATGAGAGCATAGTCAAAGGCAGGAATTTTCTGGGAAAGTCCAGAGTGGTCATGACAAGACTGAGCTGGGCCATATTGGGAGAGAGGGAGGGGAAATGGGAGCAAAAAGAGGAGAGCAGCAGCCAGGAATTCCTCAGGTGTAAACAAAGTAGGTAACAAAAATGGCAGGATTATATAGGGAAAAGCAGTCCAGCCCGCTGGGCTGGGGAAGTTTAGGGTCAACCATACCCTGCAACAGGGAGTGACTGAGAAATGCAAGGAGAACCTATAGGTCAGGTCTGCTTGAATAGACACCTCAGACCTTTGTGTTCAGTTTGAAAGGTAATACATCCATCACCCAAAGGCTTCAGTTCCCTCCTTGCTTTCTGAGTAGCAGTCATATAATGTTTGTCCACTTAACTTTTTGGCATATGGCTTTTCTTTTAAGAAAATGAGGATTAATTTACTTCAGCTTTTCCTCATGGAATGTAAACATCTACATGACTTAAAAATCAACAGTTATATATGATGCTTTGTGAAGCACGGGAAAACTTGACTAAGTTGAAAAAGGGAAACAGATTTTTTCACTCTGGTTTGGGCCTGAAATTGAAGAGAACCTAAGGAAATGCAAACTGCAATGGGAAAGCTCATTATCTAGCCCAGGGGAAGAGCAGAAAAGCTTACAGTGCTTACATAGCTTCTTTCTAGAAGAAGGCTTTGTAGGTCTACAGCTCATTCTCAACTGCATTCTTAACTATTCATGTGTGCACTGGTGCTTGCATGTGTGCCTCCATGTATATGAGTGTGTGTGCCTCTGTGTGTGGGGTATGTGTGTGTCTGTGTGTGTTTGTAGCATGAATGTGTATTGTGTGGTATGTATGTTTGTGTTGATGGTGGTGCATTGTGTGTATGTGGGGTATGGTGTGGTGTGGTATGTGTGTATAGTATGGTATGGTATGGTATCTTATGGTACAGTATAGCATGATATGTGGTATGCATGTGTGAATGTGTGTGGTATGTGGTGTGTTTGTTTGTGTGGTGGGTGTCGGTCTGTTAGATACAGACTCCAAGTCAGTACTGTTATTGTGTGTGCCCGTGTTTCACTATTGAAGCTGTTTAATTTCTTAAATATTCTGTGTCAATACTCATTTGGGCACAGAGTTTGAAAATGTTCTCTGTTATTCTCTGGATTGTGCCTTCCCTAGGTTGTTTCCTTTACTGAGCAGAATCACTGTAACTATAGGCAAGCCCATTCGCCTACTTTGTTTTTGTTTCCTGTGCTTTGAGGTTCTTGTCCAAAACTGACTGTAATTAAAAGAAGCCAGGCACAGAAAAAGTGAGTACTACATGAACTGAATCATATGCGCACTATACAAATGTTTATCCCCCAGAAGCTGAGAGTAGAACACTGGTTACCAGCAGCTGGCTGAGGAGAGGGAAAGGACTTTTACACAATGGAATACTACTCAGCGATTAAAAAACAAGGAAATCAAGAAATCTGCAGGCAAATGGTGGGATCTAGAAAAGATCATCCTGAGTAAGTTATCCCAGGAGCAGAAAGACACACGGTATATACTCACTTATATAGACCTATAAGATAGGATAAACATACTGAAATCTCTCACCTAAAGAAGATAAAAAGAAAGAGGACCCAGGGTAAGATGATCAATCCTCACTTAAAAAGAAATAGGATGTTGAACTAGGCATAGTGGACTAGCAGTGAGCAAAGTAAAAAAATAAAAATAAAAAATAAAAAGAAGTACCACAATTTCTGTATCCACTCCTCAACTGAGGGGCATCTGGGCTGTTACCAGCTTCTGGATATTTCAAATAAAGCTGCTATAAACATGAGAAGATTTCCTTGTTGTATACTTGAGCATATTTTGGATATATGCCTAGGAGTGGTATAGCTGGATCTTGAGGCATCACTATTCCTAATTGTCTGAGATAGTGCCAGATTGATTTCCAAAGTGGTTGTACCAGTTTACATTCCCACCAGCAGTGGAGGAGGGTTCTCCTTTCTCCACATCCTCTCCAGCATGTGTTGTCACTTGAGTTATTCATCTTAGCCATTTTGATGGGTGTAAAGTGAAATTAAGGAATGTCGTGATACATCTATACAATGGAATATTACTCAGCGATAAAAAAAAAAAAAGGAAATCATGAAATTCGCAGGCAAATGGAAGTATACTGGAAAGTTTTGTCAGCAGATTAAACAAACAAACAAATAAACAAACAGACCAAAAAGGTAAGTATAGCCTTCATTCCTCATCAAGGAACTTATCTTTGCATCAGTCAATTGTAGAACACCTCAAACAATCAAAATGAAGAGTTGTGGATCCTAGTCCAAATAAACACATCTAGAAAACAACTCCTCTCATAAGGCTCAGGAAACATCACAGAAGAGGGAAGCAGGCAGAAAGATTGTAAGAGCCAGAGGACCCAGGAATTTGCTGTGAGATGTGTCTCCTAGGAAAATCAGTAGTTACAACTATTAAATTCTCACCAACATGATTTCCGGAACATGAGCTGAACAAGAAAAAAAAAAGGGCATTGTAAAATGGATGGGGAGTGCCTTGGAAGCCTCAACCCTACAAAAAAACACTACAGGCAATTAAAGAATGTTCAGTGTGGTCAGCCCTGAAAACATACAAATAACATCATACAGCCTGAGGTTATATGCGGTATGGTATGGTATGGTATGGTATGGTATGGTATGGTATGGTATGGTATGGTATGGTATGGTAAGGTATGGTATGGTATTGTATGGTAAGGTATGGTATGGTATGCTATAGTATAGTACAGTATAATATTGTATAGTATTGTAGAATATGTAAAGTAGAATATAATATGTATATGTATACAACAATAATTAATGAAATGCTATAAATGTGAAAGAGAGCAAGGAAGTATATATGGAAGGACTTGAAAAGTGAAATGATAATAAAAATAAAATAAATTAAAAAAGAAAGGGAAAAAAAAAGAAATGGGATGGACAGGGGAAGTAGGAGAAAGCAAGTAACAGGACAGAAGCCTACCGCAGAGGGCCTCTGAAAAATTCTGCCTAGCAGTGTATCAAAGCAGATGCAGAGACTCATGACAAAATCTTGCACAGAGTGCAGAGAATCATATGAAAGAAGGGGGAGGTAATATGACCTAAAGAGGACAGGAGCTCCACAAGGACAAAAAATATCAGGGCACGGGAGCCCTCTATGAGACTGTTTCTCCAAACAGGGACCATTTATGGATATAACCTAGAACCCCTGCTCGGATGTAGCCCATGGTAGCTCAATAACCAAGTGGGTGCCCTAGTAAGGAGAACAGGAACTATTTCTGACATGAACTTAACAACTGGCTCCTTTACCTCCACCCTCTCACCATCTCCAGGGAGGAACAGTCTTGCTAGGCCACAGCAGAGGACAAGGCAGTCATTCCTGGAGATACCTGATAATCTATGGTCAGATGGAAGGGGAGGAGGACCTCCCCTAGAAGTGGACTTGGAAAGGGGCAGGGAGGAGATAAGGAATGGAGGGTAAGATTGGGAGGGAATAATGGAGGGGACTAAAGCTGGGATACAAAGTAAACAAACTGTGATTAATATAGAAATAAAATAAAAATTAAAAAAAAATAAAAGAGGGAAGGGAGAAAAGAGACAAGACACTAAGTGAACCTGATGTGTGTCAGAGTCTCTGCAGTGCTATGACCTGATATTTTATGCATCTCAAAAGACCTGGAAGAAAGGTTTGTGGATGTTTCCACAATGAAGAAATGGTAGGTGGTTGAGAAAACAGATATATGTAACCGGTAATAAATAAATGTTACCAAATGAATATGTGAAAATGGGGACATAGAGAAAACCAAATGAAAACCAAGGAATGGGACAATGTTATAGAACTATATAAAGGCTCCAAGAGCTGATGAGCCCTGTGTCCAATACACATATGAACAGAAGAAAAGAGACTGTAGCAGACAAGTGTGTTAGAACAGGCTTGTGTGTGAAGGCAAGTTGTGGTTCTGGCAGCCCACTTATGACAACTGACATATTTACAAAGTGCCAATCTGTCAAATAAATGGTGACTAAAGTGGCTGCGGAATAATAGCCTGTAATACCGTCTGCCATTTTACTTGACTGATGTACTTTATTTTAAACTTTTTTTTCACACATGCTTTAGCTGATTTGTGGACCTCAAAACGTGTAAGTGGCTTTCCAGTTCAAGGCAGAAGAGCAATGACTGTTATCTACTGTCCAGCTGTGGTCAGCTGTGATGACATTTTAACTGTGTGATTTTTCTATTAATCATCACAGCACCTAGTTGGGCAGGTGTCATCTTCAGTAAGAGAAACCAAAGCTCAAAGGTACACACCTGACAAGCGATGACCATGTGTCTTCAATGATTTCCAGGAAGACACATTATGCCTCACTGGGAAAGTCAGTGCTGCCTTTATTTGACTGCACTGTAATTATTAGTCTCTGCTTTTGTGCCCTGCCCTTTCTGAGAGGAGAGACTGTATTTTTTCTTTGCCTTGTTTACTTAGAACATTAGCATAAAATCAGTAAGCAATGACTTAATTACAAATCTCACAGAACAAGATGATAAACTTAGAGCCTGAGACTTAAATTATGGAATGTTTTCTGTCTCTACGTAGTTATGCATTCATGAATCAATGGAACTGATTGGATATCTGACCCATAGGACTACTGTGTGGATTACAGAGTTGAATAGGGTAGAAGAATGGGGACATCTCAATATAAGTCACAATTGAGAGTCATCTCCGGAGAAGTAACTAATTTGGTAATTAGCAAGATTATATTTTTGTGTATGGGTAAGTTATATGCATATTATACTGAATGAATTCTTTTTCATTTTCTCTGGTTCATGTACAGTAAACCTCTGTGTATCTTGACAAGTGAACAAAATTAAGCAGTATTATTAAAAAATATTTAAATTCATGTGTATGTGTGTTTTCTCATTATCTCTGTGTAATGTGTGCTTATCATACTGATGGAGGACAGAAAAGGACAATTGTATGCTCTGAGACTGGAGGTAATAAAGTTGTGAGCTACTGTATGGGTGCTGGGAATTGAATCCAAGTCCTCTGGAAAAGCAATAGAAATTCTTAGCTGCTGTACTTGGCTGCTGAGCCATCTCTCCAGTCTCCAAAACTACACATTGTTAATGCCTAATTTTACCATTAGAAATATGATGGTGTTTTGAATGGTCAAAAATCTGTGGTTATTGACCATACTATATAAATAATCATCTTCATATTGCTTTTAACTTACAGATTCATTTAAGTTTTAAAAAAACTGTTATAAAAGGGATGGTGAGAGAGATCAGCTGGTAAAGGGGTTTGCTGTTCAAGCTGAACAACCTAAATTCATCTCCTCTCTGGAACCATATAAAGATGGAAGGAGAGAACTTCCTCCACAAAGTTGACCTCTGACCCCCAAATGTACATGGTGGCATGAATGAGCCATCAAACCCACAATAATTATATATAACTATATACTATAGGATTATTATACTATTAATCGAGCAATGAAAAGTGATGTATTTAATATTTGCAAGTAAATGATTAAATTTTTAAAGTCCCAGGGTGAGCTGGAGTGGCATTTATGGGACAGATATGATAAAGATGTTACTTACATACATTAAATTTTCAATAAATAAATAAATATTATAAAATACACTATATAATATAATTATATTGAAAGAAATTATTTATGTGGAATTTAACTCAATTATTTTTTATTTGTTACATATTACTACTTAATTCCATTTCAAAATACTAGTCATGAAGGTAATTTACTGATGCCAAAAGCCATTCAGATCTAACTAGAAAACTTAAAATTTTATTACATAAGGTAAATTTAAAGAAGTAGAAAATAATTTTAGTATAAAAGCACCCACATCTCAGGGGCAAGATGTGACAAGAGTCCTTGGTTGTTCAGGTTTTACAGCATGGAGAACTACTACAGGGGGTGTTTTTTCTGATAGAAAGCACATTAGTTAAATACAATCATCTTATGCTAGCTCTGGAAAGCAAGTTATTAAAATATATAGGGAACCATCCAAACTAAGTTTTCCTTACACTGAAACATCAAGCTGGTTGTGTTCCCCTGTTTAGGTGGCTAGTTAGATATTAACAGAAATGGCTGGCATTGTATCTGAATCAGCATTCTATAAAAACGAATCAAGAATAGGAAGACTCTAATTACTACCTGAGTCAAAATCTGGCCATGAGTGGAGATAGGCCATTTTGAACTTTGCTGAAAGTCATTACTTGATAACTATACTTGGTTCCGGGAGCCCTAAGCCTTAGGAGAATACTGTATAGCATGAACTTTATGTACCGTTAAGACCCCCTCCCCCTGCATGGAAGAATCAATCCAAGTGTATCTGTCAATCACCTGAACAACAAAAAAATCCTCCTCATGAAGCCTATACATTCTAATAATTTTATATAGAGTGAAATACCAGCCTGCAAATTAAACCTGCAGAGCAGTCTTTAGTCATTGTCCATTTTCATCTTTTTTTTTAATAATTTTATTTTTTTCTTATCAGTTACATTTTTTTAACTCTGTATCCCAACCGTGTCCCGATCCCTCATTCCCTCCCAGTCCCTCCCTCCCTCCCTCATCTCCACTGTGCCCCTTTCCAAGTCCACTGATAGGGGGGGACATCCTCCCCATTCATCTGATCCTGTTTTATCAGGTATCTTCAGGACTGGCTGCAAAGCCCTCCTCTGTGGCCTAACAGGACTGCCCCTCCCTTGGGGGTGGGAAAGCCAAAGACCCAGTCATTGAGTTCCTGTTAGAAATAGTCCTTGCTCCCCTCACTTTGGGAAACCAATTGGTTACTGAGCTACCACAGGCTACATCTGAGCAGAGGTTCTAGGTTATATATCCATACATGGTCCTTGGTTGAAAGTCAGTCTCAGAAAAGACCCTGTGCCCAGATATATTTGGTCCTTGTGGAGCTCCTATCTTTTCCCCATCAGACTAACTCTCCTTCTTTCTTATGATTCCCTGTACTCTGCTAAAGGTTTGGTTATGAGTCTTTGCTTTGAAAACACTGCTAGTTAGAGGCTTTCAGATGCGCTCAGTAGACTCCTGTCATACGTTCAATGCACATCCCATTTGTCTTTCTAAACGAGGATTGATCATCTTACCCTATGTCCACTCTCTTGATTTTCTTTTTTAGGTGTATAGATTTCATGTTTATCATATCTTATAGGTCTATATATGTGAGTATATACCGTGTTTGTCTTTCTCCTTCTGGGATATTTCACTCAGAATGATCTTTTCTAGATCCCACCATTTGCCTGCAAATTTCATGATTCCTCCTTTTTGATTGCTGAGTAGTATTCCATTGTGTGAAAATACCACAATTTCTGTACCCATTCCTCTTTTGATGGACATCAAAGTAACCCAATTAAAAAATGGGGAACAAAGCTAAACAGAGAATTCTCGACAGAGGAATATCGAATGGCAGAGAAACAAAGAAATTCTCATCCTCTTTAGCCATCAGGGAGATGCAAATCAAAATGACCCTGAGATATCACCTTACACCCGTCAGAATGGCCAAGATGAAAAACTCAAGTGACAACACATGCTGGAGTGGTTGTGGAGAAAGGGGAACCCTCCTACACTGCTGGTGGGAATGTAAACTGGTACAACCACTCTGGAAATCTATCTGGCGCTTTCTAAGACAATTAGGAATAGTGCTTCCTCAAGACCCACTATACCACTGCTAGGTATATACCCAAAGTTTGCTCAAGTACACAAAAGGGATACTTGCTCAACCATGTTTATAGCAGCTTTATTTGTAATAGCCAGAACCTGGAAACAACCCAGATGTCCATTTTCATCTTTTGAGAGAATGCTTTCCTCTGCTCTGCAATAAATCTGTGTCATTTATACTATGCTCTGCACTGCCAGTCTGAGCTTTGTGAGCCAGACTGGAGGGGACAGGATGGCATAGAGAGAGAGAGAGAGGCAGTCTGACTGGATGTCCATTGTAGAAATCCCTGTGTCTGGTCACTATGTCCTGTTACATTAAGGCTAGTTACTTACTTCAGAAGAATCTCATCTATTTATACATAGAAATGGCCATAAGTGGTTAGAAAGGATCTTTTCTTTATGTCTTTTCAAGTTTTTTTTAAATAAAATGTAAATGAATTAAATTGATGATCATTTTTTCTTTCAATACACTAAAAGTCACACTTTTCCCTGAATAACATGCATAACAGCCCCACTTTCTGCTTAATATCTATATTTCTGTAATATGCCACCAATCACACGTCTCTAATTAACACCTAATTCTGTATTAATTTCCTTGTTGTTTTCCTTTGGGCTTGTGTAATGAGACAATGACTTACATTTGCAAATCACCCTATTAGCAATACTTGTTGGATTGTAACACCTTGTGGGTAGTTATCATGTAATTGTCTTTTCAAAATTATTACTTTATGTGTTAGATATTGGTCGCTGCTAGTTTTAAATGTGTTGCTAAATGTGTCACAGGCTCACAAAAGAAGCAAATTCTGCCTATATTATGTGTCAAATTTTCCTGTGGAGCTTTAGTTTAAAAAAAGAAGTTAACATTTCCAGAAGCCACTGGATCTAATAGGCAAGCATTCTAATATTGGGAATCAAAGGTCAAGGTGCAAGAATTGGTGGTGTACCTGCTAACTCTAAACCACAGGGTGACTAGTTAAATTTCTCTGGCCTCAGTTTCTGCTAATGTTTCAAAGGCAGAACGCAAGTAAAGAACAGTGTGTAAAGATCAGAAAGAAAACTAAATAGAAAGTGCTGTATAAATTGTGAAAGAGCAGACATATAACTGATCATCATGATTTTTTTTCCATCAATGTGAATGGTGTCATGGGAATGAAAGCATTGATGGCATCCACATTTCATTTCAATTCTCTAAGTGTTTGTTAAGTCCCTGAAACGTGTAGGTCCCTGCTGTGCAAAATGTGTATGATTCAAAATTTGATCAAGTCAGCCAGACACAGATTTTTCTCAAATTCACAAAGCTGTAAAAGCCAGGACCATACACTACTTCAGCAAGCACGGATCAGGGATTTCCTACAGGGCCAGTTATAGTATAGATTTGAAGGACAGAAACATACTGGGCACATTGTCTGGTGCTTTCTGTGTGCCTCATTGTTGGCTAGGAGGATAAACAGAAACAAAGAAGTTAAGTGGTATCGAATTCTTCAGTCCAATTACTTAAAATATAGCTAGACAATTGTTTAGACAGATTTGCAGCATGGGGAAAATTCTCATATTGTATGCTAGTGACACAAAGTCCAGCATACTTCCATTGACAGCCAAGTTGAGCGATTTGCCATAGGGTATCAATTTGCTCCTGC
>REGO01000102.1:256922-271743 GCA_010120015.1 Rhombomys opimus | reverse complement strand
GTATCTTCATTGAGTTCCTGTTAGAAATAGGTTTTTACTAACTCCACCTTCTTTCATATGATTCCCTACTCTCTGCCCAAAGTTTGGTTATGAGTCTCAGCATCTGCTTCGATACACTACTGGGTAGAGTCTTTCAGAGGACCTTTGTGGTAGGCTCCTGTCCTGTTTCCTGTTTTCTCCTTCTTCCAATGTCCATCCCATTTGTCTCCCCTGCTCAGATGTAACATAGCTCAGTATCCAAGTGGGTTCCCTAGTAAGGGAACTGGGAACTGTCTCTGACATGAACTCAGTAGCTGTCTCTTTGACTACCCCCACCCAAAGGGAAGAGCAACCTTGCCAGGCCACAGGGGAGGACAACGCAGCACTGTTGATGAGACCTGATAAGCTAGGGTCAGATGGAAGGGGAGGAGGACATCCAGTATCAGAGGACTTGGAGAGGGGCATAGAAGGAGATGAAGGAAGAACAGTGGGATTGGGAGGGAATGAGGGAGGGGGCTACAGCTGGGGTACAAAATGAATAAAGTGTAATTAATGTAAAAAAATTTTTGATTAAAAAGGAATAAAAACTGTCTAAAAATCTCTGGAATCTAATGGAATGTAAAAGTAATATGGCAAATATTTGGGGGGTAAATGTTGAGTAATATTTCAATAAGAAAGCCTAATAGCAAAAAGATGATGCATGAACTGAAGAACTGATGTTACAGGGAAACGACAGGAGTTTCCAGCAAAGACAGAACACTTAGCAAAATAAATCAATCAAATGATGGGAAAATAATTAAGGTCAGAGCATAAACAGCATGTAGTTTCAGTGGTTTAAGGACAGGAAATCATTCAAGAATTCTCTAAGTTCAGAGCTGCAAAAACAAAAAGTAAAATTCACATTTGACCTCATAATACATCATTACTTAATGTAAATTTCACAAGCAGTGTTTGAGGTCATTACTAGTATCTTTCTTTATAGGTGATAACACAAAGGCCACACATTCTAAAAGTACCACGTTCTATGTGCTAACCATTCAAACACTAGTCTACATGTTGTTCAAACCACCACAACTTTATAAGCTTTTATTTTTTCCGTTTCTTACATGGCACTGGTCTAGCTCCAATGCATAGGCAAATGATTTGTTTATAAGATAACAAACAAAACTAGAACAAGGTACTTGCATTTCTGTTTTCCTCTTACACTTCCGAATTTTCTCTTTTACTTTCTGTCAGATTCTGGTAATATTTAGATGACCTGACTTTCTGCAAGAATAACATAGACAGAGAAAGGAGAAAGTTGCCCTGTGGTATACTTAGAATGTCTCCTTCAGAATGAATGAAAAAGACAGTGCATGTAAAATCCTTCAGAGGCCAAAGCCTCAGGTTCTGATAGGTAAATGGGAAAGTCACTCAGGAAGCATAACCAAGGCATAAGCAAATAATTTTTCCCTCTCAAAATACAGACAATCGACAAAAAAAAAAAAAAAAAAAAGTATTGACTCCAGTCAGTAGTGTCCCTCTTATCTCCTTTATTGAACTGAATGGTGATTGCAATGTGTGGTTAATATGTTTTAGCAGCACTTTGTGTGTGGGGAAGAGACAAGTGAATATTTACTTCCTAGGTTACAAGAGCAAGAAGAGCCAGGCCAGGTTTCTTATTTCTCTCCTTATTTCAATCTGTAATATTTTGAAAGACCCATATTCAGCTTCCAAGACTGTCTTTTACTTGTTGACCCTTTCAATGGAATTATGATTTTATTTGATTTTTACAAATCCAGGATTTCTGTTTTGTTTTTTTTTCCAATGTCTCTACCTCACTTCTGAAATTCTAATTTACATTCTGTATTACCTCCAGCATTTCACTCAGATGTTTATACATATTCTTTTGGATTCCATTCACATTCAAAAAACATTTTCTATTTTGTAAGAAATTTGTCCACCCTCTTATCTTTGTAACCTCTTAGTAGAGAGCTATGAACATTGGAAGGTGCCACATTATTCTGTGTTTGCACGTGTAGTCTGTTTATAGGTGAGATTTGCCTATTGGTTGTGGTTGGGAGTCTCATCTGAAATTAGGCTATCAACTTCTTGGTAAGAGGCTTTCTCCTTGTGATATGTGTTTGTTATGTTATGTTGTAAATATTTCCGACTAAGTTTAATAGTGTGACCCACCTGCATCATGTTTGCCTGATGCTGAGGGTGTGGGCCCAGTGCTTGGAATATGGAAATCTGAAAAGGCTGTGATGTTGCTTTGAGCTTTCAAGTGCAGAGAAATTTGTAATTCAGGTAGCTACAATGTGTACAGGTTTGAATATGTAGTGCTACCATTTTTTTTTTTTTTTTTTTTTTTTTTTTTTTTTTTTTTTTTTGAGGCAGTGGTAGATCCATCTACTACTGATGGATATTTTCACAATAACTGTTGACATTGATGTTGGCCTTTATATACAAGGTGATGTTAGTGGCCTCCCACTCTCATGTCCCTTCATTGGACATAGTTGTAGATCCTGGTACTTTCTTGTAGAAGATAATGGTTTGAACTTTTCAGAAACATATCCGAACTGCCTCATCAGATGTAACTTTCAGGAACAATTCAGAGAAATTCCCCAGGGTCTCTGGAAGTAGTAACAATCAGGGGTTACTAATTTCTAAGGCAGCATTATGTCAGAAAATATCTTCTTCAAAATGCTTCCAAATAATAACAGCCTAAGAGTAGATGGAGAGATGCAGCCAACTTCTTAAAAGCCAGAGCATTGTGCAGATCCAATGTCTTGTATTAGCATCTTAAAAATGAAGATTACTATCATAATAGAGCTTAGTGAGACTCTTCACCTTTTATCTACATTCCTTCTGAAGGTGGAGCACCTTCTTTCCATGAGGTAACAGTTTCTATTCTCTTGTTTTACACCCCATACCCCTTAGATTTAACCAGGTGTCCCTCTCACTGCTGTTGAATCCACACAGAGCTTTTTACAGGCACCTCATATGAAGTTCTATATCTGACTGATTTTCTCATATGTAGGAACAGATGTGATATGTAGGACAGAAAGTTTGTTTAACCTGAGTGATGGATTCCTTCTGAGATTGAGACATTACCAATGAAATAATATCTGTTTATAGGTGATATTTGCTTATTTGTTGTGGTTGGGTGTCTCATCTGAAATTATACTATCAGCCATCATATTGAAATATTATATTTCTATTGAAATATAATATTGAAATACTATCAACCATCTAGCACGTTAAAATACTGAAGTTTATTCCTTCTTCAGGAATGTGAAACAAGACAGGCAATGGAGAAAGAGACAGAGAGACAGAGACAGAGAGATGCAGAGACAGACAGAGACACACAAAGACCTAGACACAGAGACAGAGATTGAGAGTCATACAGAAAGACAGGAAGAAGAGGTAACAAGGGTAGAATCAAAAGACAAGGGGAGAAAGTGATGCAGGGTACCTACCCAAAGATAACTCAGCATGACCAAAGTCTGAATTTGAGAGTCTGCCTTAAGCCCCTCCTGATTGCTGGGACAGAAACACTTTCTTACAGCAGCTTCAAATGCATTTTACAGGGAGCTTTTAAAGGCAAACAACATAGATAAACTACATCTTGGTTGGCTGTTGATATTGTAGAGGAAAGCAATACAAATATACAGTTTAGCTGAAGCCCAAACCATGCAGTTAGCTGGGGCATTTTGACCCTATGTTTCTAGAACAGGGTGGGTTCTTTACTGCAGGTAGAAAAAGGAACGGAGCCAGTTTTACCAGTGATAGGTTACACCAAACATGGCTTCAGCTAAGACAAGGTGGAGGAGCTTTTGCCTGTCTCAGGAAGAAGGATAAAAGAGAAAAAATCAGAAGTAGGATGGCAGTATGCATTGCTTATATGAGGGGCAAATGTACTATCCACTAATGCGAAAAATTTATTCTTTTCTTGAGTATAATGTAAGAATCAAAACAACAAGAAAATTTGAACACAGGGAACTTCCCAGAGACTCATACTCCAACCAAAGACTATTCATGGAGACAACCTAGAACCCTGACAATGCAGCCACTTCTTATGAGAACTGATAGACTAAGATCAGAAAGGAGAGGAGGATGTCCCCTATCAGTGGACTTGGGGAGGGGCATACATGCAGAAAGGGCTGGGGGGAGGGTGGGACTGGGAGGGGAGGAGGGAGGGGCTTATGGGGGGGATACAAAATGAATAAAGTGTAATTAATAAAAGTTAAAAAGAAAAGAAGAATCAAAACAAACAAACAAACCTCTCATGACAAGTTTAGATTCAGAAATACACAAGATAATGTGTATTTACTCTAACCATCTCCTAGATTAACCCTTTATAGTGTTAGATTGCTATCCTAATGCCTTTATCCTCTCTCTCTCTCTCTCTCTCCCTCTCTCTCTCTTTTTCTCTTTGTATTCATGTTTTTAATCATTTGTTATACAAAAAAATCTGTAGTCATAAAATCATGAAGTGCAAAAGTAGGAGGTATATATTAACATATATACATTAATGTGATTAGCAACAAATATGAGCATGCAAATGAAATACATGGTTTTCAATTTCTCTAGAGGGTACCTTTCTTCAAGGATTATAATATTTGAAATACACTTAACATAACTGCTTCATTTCACAAGAAATGGCTTCTGAAATTTCTTTTTGTTTTGTCTTTCAGTTACTCACTTTTAGCTGCTCTTTCTTCCTTCTTACCTTTCCTCTTCATTTTACTTCATCTTCCTTTCTTCCCCTCTATGTTTCTCATCTTCTCTCTTTCCCTCATCTCTGTGTTGTCTTCTTTGTTCATATTTTCTCCCTATCACCATATGAGAGAATAGCTGTCTTTAATTGTAGAATACATTGATGACTTGTCATGATCTTATCAGTCTCACCATCCAAACCCTTCCCTTCCATATGCCACATGATATGATCCTTTTCAATTGAAATTATGTCATCTAGTCCATCAGACTATCTTTATACATGGAAATGGTCATGGGAGAAAGCAAACTTCACTTGAAGGAAGTACAAGACATAGAAAAACATCACAAATAGATTTAAAATGTTATACTTTTCCATGGTTTGGGCAACAATCCCCTTTATCTTGTGTTTTCATTTTATTACATACCCCATCACTTGTGAGATTTTTAACATCATGAATTGGGTTGGAAATTTCAGTGACTAAACAGGGAAGTGGGACCACTGTTGTGCTGAAAAACAAAGACAATTTTAATCAAACTACTCAGAGAACTATTTAGTGTAGAGGATATGAAACAAGAAGAGATTTATGCTTTCAACCACAATGCTGCCTGAGTTCTTTCAATGAAGATGAATGAATAACTCTATCATCTCAATGTGTTGTCTCTTTAACCAACATGCTGTCCGCGGTATGATTTGTGATGGTTTTACACAGGAAAACACTAATCGAGATATATCATGGCTGTCAAGTCCTGGTATCCCTCTGGGCCTTCTGAGCAGACAGTTTTACCTCTTTCATTATCTTTGTGTTACAGATAATGGATAATAAACCGGCTTACAGTACCCAAAGGAGGCCTTTTTGGACCTAGAAAAGTCTTCAAACACACTGTATACACATTAAACTTTTCTTGCCCTCTGAAGACACCTTGAAATCAAATAAAAATTGCTTTACTTTCAAAATCAAGAATCAATTTCTTCCAGTCCCTGGTTGGAAGAGGTGGTTTTATCTGTGGTCCCATCTGGTTCTTGAGGAATTTAATCCACCGTCTTTCAATGTTTGGTTGGGAATACAGGAAGATTCACTTGGGGCTCATTTTAAAATCCAAATTTTCCCCTAATGCCCTTTCTTCTTTACCACCTCAGAGTCCATGTACTAAGCCATCCATTCTTTCTCTCTGAATCCACAGAAATTCCTCTGTCATTTCAGTTTTCCTGCACCCTGAAACCTGGCTGCTAAAGAAGATGCGGTATCTCCTGCTGTCCTCTCCGGTCCTGTTCAAAGGCAAGTACTTATTTCACCACTTACTCATTTGTATCCAGTTATTTTGTGTGTGCACAATTAATTAAGTAAAATGAGCTTTCTAAAATGCTCACTTAACTTAAGACCTTTCTCTTTGTCCCTGAATTTTCTATATGAAGTAGATATGTTCTATTCTCTCCTCTGTTTTAAGCATCTTTACACTTGTCATTATTGTATATTTATTAGTACTAAAAAAGGAAGAAAATAGAAGAATTTAATGTATATAAACTATGCCATACCTATGAATAGTATATAAACTTTTGAAAAATGTGTTAAATACCCTGATATTTCATTAACCACACACACACACACACACACACACACACACACAAATCTCTTACCTAAAAGAGATAAAGATGTATGTCTGATTGCATGGGGGGTTGATGCCCCAGGTCCCGCCTCTGAGAAAAAGGTATCGGACGGGTCTCATGCTCTTTGGGTGGATGACACCTAAATGAACATTGGTACAAAGTCCCAATTTATTTCTAATATCAGAGATCAGACCACTACTCTTGCCTGATGCGTCTAAAACAAAAAGGGGGAACTGTAGAGAGCTGCGTAATACTGCGCCTTAAAGATGGAGCTGGTTTCTGCCTTCCACCTTCCCGATGGTGAGTGCTCTCTGTCACAAACAACTCCATATTTGGCTAAGGCTGAGGATCTGGCTTGCTTCCATGTATGTGGACCTATCTGCATTGCCCACGAGGCACGCTGGGGTTGGCTACCCAGAGGCTATTTTAAGCTGTGGGCTGGCTTTCCCCAGGGTCAGAAGATTGTTCAAGGTTCCTGAATAAACTGCATTGAGAAGAACCAAAAAAAAAAAAAAATGATCAGAAAGATGGTGGGGTGGTCCTCCCCTATCAGGGGACTTGGGGAGAGGCATGCATGCAGAAAGGGGGGGAGGGTGGGACTGGGAGGGGAGGAGGGAGGGACTTATGGGGGGATACAAAAGGAATAAAGGAATAAAGTGTATTTAATAAAAGTTAAATAAAAAATTAAAGAAAAAAGATGTAGTCTATCATTCAACCAAACATGAGAGACCACAGATCAAGACTAGATGTTTAGATTACCCCAAAGAGCTTATTCCAATGTGCCAACAATTTCATGACATTTCTATTTCAAAAGGTAATAATTCAAAACACTTTTACAACACATTCATGGAAATTTCAGGTAAGCAGGTTACAGAAAATTGATGTAACCCTTGTAATAGACCTATGATATTATTTGAGGACACAATTAGACTTGAGAATGGTAAAAGCTAGGGCTTTGTTTGTACATTCCATGAGTGCACATAATAACCACAAACATTTTAGGTTATACAAAGAAGTGGGAATAAATGATCCCATCTGGGGTCAGACATACCTCAAGACAAATTATGCTTTCAATGTGTAACTTTTCAGCTTTTTATAACCAGCTCATCTGCCCTCTAAAGTGTTTACTGAGGATGTACATTTTTTTTTTTAATCTTCGTCTATCGTTCTTTTTGTTCTACTTTCTGTGTTCTTTTTCAACAAGTTACTGACATTGCTTTGATGTCAATGAATCTACACATGAATTCTGGCTGAATACAGTAGTTCATCTGGGATTCCAACTTATTAGAAAACACCTATTGTGAAAACAATGGAGAATTATTTCAATGACTGGGTCATTTGTGCGAGTCTCACTGTATCAACTTCAGGATGAGCTCTAGGATATTCATGCAATTTATCATCCCAGCCTAGAAACTTCTCCACCTACTGAACATTTCACCCATGACCAAGTCCTAGGGGACCAAATATGTCAGGAATGAATAATAATACTTAGGCAAATGAATAGAAGATGTTTTTGCTGTCTTTGATGAATTTTACAGAAATATATCAGAACAGTTCTTTTTCTTATTAATATATTTTTGGAAGGTTTAACTGGTTGCTGAGGCATCACAGAGTGATGGCCTCATTAAGAGCGTGCTACCATTGAGAAAATATTACCAAAGGGTAACATTTAAAATTCAATTTTTCAGTTCGAACCAATTCATTTTGGATCTGTTACAATATCATTGCATTTTTTGTCGATACTTCTAAAAGATTTTTTCAGGAATTTTGACATTAGCATATTCATCTTATATCCAGAAAACCAAGTATACAGTTACTTTTTATATTTTCTTTTAGTAAAATGCAAGCACTTTATTATAATTAATTCACAAATAAACATCACACAGCTGATTTAAGGATACTAACATTTGCATACTCCCAAACTCTATACATATCACTAGCCAGCTGTTTTTGCTTAATTTCTATGGTTTTCAAAAAATAATTTTAGTAAATCAATTGTAATTTTTTAACAATTATTAGTGACTGTCCCCGTATTGATGATTTCTCTCATAGCTGTGATAAAAGACCTGAATAATCAATTTAGGGAAGAAAGTAGATATGTTGGCTCATAGTTTTAAAAGAAATACCAACTCTGTTCATTATAATTGAAAGGTATGGCAATGGGGAACAAGGCAGCTGGTAGCATTGTGTCCACAATCAGGGAGCAGAAAGGACTGCTGGGACATGGCTCCTTTTCCCTCATTACTTTGCATTCAGGAACATAAACCGAGTCTATAGGCTGTGAATATTAGCATTCAGAATGGATATTCTGTTCTCAATTAGATCACTTTTAAAATGTAATTATGACTAGGTGTATGTGTGTGTGTCCTTAAGTTAGTTTAAATATAGTCAAGTTGACACTGACTATTAAACAGTATACCTTCATAATTAATAGACATTGAAGTCATTAATTTTAATGCCTTTTATCTGTTATATTACCTGGTTTTACTTGAGTATGTCCAATAATTTATATAATCTTCAGCCAAAATCATAAGTTGCAATGATTCATTCTTGTATATGAAAATCCAGGATTTTATTACTATTTTGAGTAACTGGGTAATGTTCATTTTTTTTTATGTTTGTAATGTCTTTTATTGTGATCCCAAAACTACATGCAATACACACATGTATGTATGCCTTCATACATGTGCACATACACACAAGCATGCATACACCAATACAGAAGCAGGCATGTTTGCAATACAAGAAGGACATGAGCTATATTATGGATTAGTAATCATAACTCGTCAGGTAGACGTTTTGACACTAATGCATGCCCAACACACATCGCCAAACTCAAGCCTTACAACTCAACTTTGTGTCAAGTATTAATGCCAAATATATCTGGGCACAGGGTCTTTTCTGAGACTGACATTCAACCAAGGACCGTGTATGGATATAACCTAGAACCTCTGCTCAGATGTAGCCTGTGGTAGCTCAGTAACCAATTGGTTTCCCAAAGTGAGGGGAACAAGGACTATTTCTAAAAGGAACTCAATGAAGATACCTGATAAAACAGGATCAGATGAATGGGGGGAGGTCCCCCCCTATCAGTGGACTTGGAAAGGGGCACAGTGGTGATGAGGGAGGGAGGGAGGGACTGGGAGGGAATGAGTGTTCAGGACACGGCTGGGATACAGAGTTAATAAAATGTAACTGATTAAAAAAAACAAAAACAAAAAAGAATATGAAAGGGAAAGAAAATAATAATATCAATGATAATAATAATAATAGTAACAGGTGGACAAGGTAATGTTCATTTTTAAATGATTGTTTTTTTTTTTTCTTTTGGAAGCCACACATTTCTAACAAATTTTCTATTGGCAAAAACTATCTGAATTGCATTTTTTAAGCTCACTTTTGGTACTTTCTATTTTCTTTAGCAGCCGAATTGCTACAGTTATGTGAATGCTCACATTATTTAATTTTTATTTATTAAATATAGCTAATATTTAGTTGAATTTTACTGTTTTTACTAATGAGTCTCTAAGTTCCATATTAATTTCAAATTCTAATTCTTAACTTAGTAGTAAACAAAACATATCACATTTTTTATAATTATTTTTGAGCATATATTTTATATACAAGTACTTCATATAAAGTGTTATATTCTCAAGCTGATGATTTTATTTCTTTTCTAAATTTTAAATATATTTCCTTTTTAATGTTTTTTTAAATTATTTTAATATTAGTTACAGTTAGTTAACTTTGAATTCCTGCTATATTCCCCTCCCTCATTCCCTCCCAATCCCACCCTCCCTCCCTCATCTCCTCCCTGCCCCTTTCCAAGTCCAATGATAGGGGTGGACTTCCTCCCCTTTCTTCTGACTCTGGTTTATCAGGTATCTTCAGGACTGGTTGTAAAGTCCTGCTCTGTGGCCTAGCAGGGCTGCACCTCCCTTGGGGTCGGGGGGGAGGTCAAAGAGGTAACCATTGAGTTCATGTCAGGAAGAGTCCCTGTTCCCCTTATTAGGATACCCATCTGGATACTGAGCTACCATGGGCTACATCAGAGCAGAGGTTCTAGGTTATATCCAAACGTGGTCCTTGGTTGGACAAACAGTCTCATAAAAGACCCCTGTGCCCAGAGATATTTGGTCCTTGTGGAGTTCCTATCCTGTCCTGGCCATATTAACTCCCCGTTCTTTCATATGATTCCCTGTACTCTGCAGAAGGTTTGGTTATGAGTCTTAATATCTGCTTTGATACACTGCTGGGTAGAGTCTTTCAGAGGCCCGCTATGGTAGGTTCCTGTCCTGTTACTTGTTTTCTCCTACATCCAATGTCCATCCCTTTTGTCTTTCTAAGTGAGGATTGATCATCTTACCCTGGGTACTCTTTCTTGTTTATCTTCTTTAGGTGCATAGATTTCAGTATGTTTATCCTATTGTATAGGTCTATATAAGTGAGTATATATCATGTGTGTCTTTCTGTTTTTGGGATACCTCACCCAGGATGATCATTTCTAGGTCGCACCATTTGCCTAAAAATTTCATGATTTCCTTGTTTTTGATTGCTGAGTAGTATTCTATTGTGTAAAAATACCACAATTTCTGCATCCATTACTTTGTTTGGGGACATCTGGGTTGTTTCCAGGTTCTGGCTATTACAAATAAAGCTGCTACAGACAAGGTTGAGCAAATGTCTTTGTTGTATACTTGAGCATCTTTTGGATATATGCATAGGAGTGGTATAGCTGGATCTTGATGAAGCACTATTACTGATTGTCTAAGTAAGCACCAGATTGACTTCCAAAGTGGTTGTACCAGTTTACATTCCCACCAGGAGTGGAGGAGGGTTCCCCTTTCTCCACAGCCTCTCCAGCATGTGTTGTCACTTGAAATTTTCGTTTTGGCCATTCTGATGGGTGTAAGGTGATATCTCAGGGCGTTTTGATTTGCATTTCCCTAATGGATAATGACTTCGAGCATTTCTTTAAGGGTTTCTCTGCCATTCGATATTCCTCTATTGATAATTCTCTGTTCAGCTCTGTTCCCCATTTTTTAATTGTATTACTTGGTTTGTTGCTTTTCAGCTTATTTAGTTCTTTATATATACTGGATATTAACCCCCTGTCAGATAAAGGGTTGGTAAAGATTCTTTCCCAATCTGTAGGCATTCATTTTGTTTTGATGATGGTGTCCTTTGCTTTATAGAAGCTTTTCAGCTTCATGAGGTCCCATTTATTGATTGTTGCTCTTAGAGCCTGTGCTTTTGGTGTTCTTTTCAAGAAGTTGTCTCCTGTGCCAATGAGTTCTAGGCTGTTCCCCACTTTTTCTTCTAACTGATTTAGAGTATTTGGCTTTATGTTGAGGTCTTTGATCCACTTGGACTTTAGTTTGGACCATGTTTGGATGCAGGATGATAAATACAGATCTATTTTCATTTTTCTGCATGTAGACATCCAGTTGGACCAGCACCATTTGTTGAATATGTTGTCTTTTTTCCATTGAATGGTTTTGGCTGCTTTGTCAAAAATCAAGTATTCATAGGTGTGTGGGTTGATTTCTGGGTCTTCTATGTGGTTCCATTGATCCTCCTTTCTCTTTCTGCTCCAATACCATGCAGTTTTTATTACTATTGCTCTGTAGTACAGCTTGAGATCGGGGATGGAGATACCTCCAGATGATCTGTTGTTGTACAGGAACGTTTTGGAGATTCTGGGGTTTTTTGTTTCTTCATATGAAGCTGACAATCTTTTTTTCAAGGTCTGTAAAGAATTGAGATGGTATTTTGATGGGAATTGCACTCAATCTGTAGATTGCTTTTGGACATGATGGCCATTTTCACAATGTTAATCCTACTAATACATGAGCACGGGAGATCTTTCCATCTTCTGATATCTTCTTCAGTTTCTTTCTTCAGACACTTGAAATTTTTCTCAAACAGGTCTTTCAGTTGCTTGGTTAGTGTCACCACAAGGTACTTTATGTGATTAGAGGCTATTGTGAAGGGTGTTGTTTCCGTTATTTCTTTCTTGGCCCTATTGTCTTTGGTATACAGGAGGGCTTCTGATTTTTTGAGTTGATTTTGTATCCTGCCACTTTGCTGAAGGTGTTTATCAGCTGGAGGAGTTCTCTGGTTGAATTTTTGGGGTTGCTCATGTATACTATCATATCACCTGCAAATAGTGACACTTTGACCTCTTCCTTTCCAATTTGTATCCCCTTGATTTCCTTTAGTTGTCTTATTGCTCTGGTTAGGACTTCAAGTACTATGTTGAAGAGGTATGGAGAGAGTGGCTAGCCTTGTCTTGTCCCTGATTTCAGTGGGATTGATTTAAGTTTCTCTCCATTCAGTTTGATGTTGGCTATAGGCTTGCTGTATATTGCCTTTACTATGTTTAGATATGTGCCTTGTATCCCTGATCTCTCCAAGACTTTAAACATGAATGGGTGTTGGATTTTCTCAAATGCTTTTTCGGCATCTAAGAAAGTGATCATATGGTTTTTCTCCTTCAGTTTGTTTATATGGTTCATTACATTGATGGATTTCCATATACTAAACCACCTTTGCATGCCTGGGATGAGGCTTTCTTGGTCATGGTGGATGTTATCTTTTATGTGTTCTGGAATTCGGTTTGTCAGTATTTTATTGAGTATTTTTGCACCAATGTTCATAAGAGAGATAGGTCTGAAGTTCTCTTTTTTTGTTGGGTCTTTGTGTGGTTTAGGTATCAAGGTGACTGTGGCTTCATAGAATGCATTTGGTAATGTTCCTTCTGTTTCTTTTTTGTGGATTAGTTTGAAGAGTATTGGTGTTAGCACTTCTTTGAATGTTTTGTAGATTTTTTTTTTGTGCTGAAACTATCTGGCCCAAGGCTTGTTTTGGAGGGGAGAATGTTGATGACTATAAAATAGAAAGATTTTTAAGAACCAGAGAATCAGGAACTTTTATGAGTTCTGGAAAAAGAAGCAGTGAATTTGAAAGAAAACAAAAAGAGGCACATGGAACAGTTTGTAAGAAAGCAAGGGAAAGGGAAATGATGTAATTAAAATCTCAAAAATAAAAAGAATGCAGATAAATAATTAAAACAAATAAACTTTGACTTTCCCATATTTCTCAACCTGTGGATTGCAGCCCCTTTGGGGGTTGTATATCAGACATGCTCCTTTTCATATATTTTTATTATAATTCATAACAATAGCAAAATCACAGTTGCAATGAAATATTTTGATGGTTGGGAATCATCACAATATGAGGAACGCTTTCACAGAATTGCAGCATTAAGAAGGCTGATAGTACTGCTTTAGATTTTCAAGAACTAACTTCTTGAAAGGTTTAAACTTTCTATAAAAATTATCTATCATAATTTACCACACCAAAATCAATCAATAGTATCCAAATTCAGCCTCTATAATGAAGTTCTCCTGAACTTTATAAACATTTAATATTAATAAATCCTAAGAAATACAATATATTACCACAGAGAAAATGAACATTTGTAGAAGTTGCTACTCAAACCTTGTGTGTATAGATGCATGATCAAAGCACATGTTTTGATTTCAGCCCTGGGCCTCCCAAGATCTGGTGACTTTCTGAGGTCCTGCCTTCCTTCTTTTTCACCCTTCCTCTTTTAAATATTTCCTACATTACTCTAAAAAATGGTTTTGATCTTCATCTCCGCAGGGAATAAAACTCAAAATGAAATCCAGCTAGATTTCTTTATTTTCTAGCAAACTCACATAAGGAGATCTTATTTAATATTATATGATATATACCACATTACATTTCAAAGAGCTATAATTTCCATAAAACTAATAGTCAAATAGAATTTCAGTGCTACTTGGAATACCTTTCGGATGAAAATGAAACACATGCAAACATACATACAAAAATACACACATTCACACATACACATCTATACATACCTACACAAAAATGAATGAACACACACCTCTTCATACACACGCATGTGCTCATGCACACACATACCTACACATACACATACATGTACGAATGCAGGTGTACATGCACGCACACACACATCTGCATACTTGTACTCACATATACACACACATGAGCTTTATTTCCACAGTTGATTCAGTGAGACATAGGAGATTATCATAAACTTTCTAAAGAATTCATGATCATAATACACAACCCAATTTCTATAGACATTCATATTTAAAATGGTCTATAAGTGATTTATGTGATAAAACAATGTAAAATCAAGACACATTGAACACTGAAGGAAGCATTCCTGTAGAGATTCTGCATGCCACATGAACACTTGTCATGGATTTCACATGTTGTGTGATTTTATTGCAAAAGTAGTAGAACAAGGACAGCAATAGATATGACATATTGCATAAGGAAAGCCCATGAAGCCTCATCCCTATACAAAGAACTCCAGGCCACTAGAGAGTGCTTGAGATAGATCCAGAGAAATAGATATCCCCAGGGAAGAGAATTCAATTGTTTATCCAATACAAAATGAAAGCATGCAATATATATATATATATATATATATATATATATATATATATATATATA
>REGO01000102.1:213457-224879 GCA_010120015.1 Rhombomys opimus | reverse complement strand
ATAAAGAAAAAATATATTGGAAGTGATGAGCCTCTGACCTTAAGGTCTATGATCCTGTAAATGAGACATCATGTGCCATGCCCTATAAGCATTGTGCACATAGCACATAACCTCACAGTATATTTTAAATAATAAAATTTTCATGACAGGATAATATCAGAAAAATAATTGGAGAAGGCCAAAATGTATCTCAGATCCAGACGTACAGGAGGTGACTGATACACAGGGAGCCCTTGTCATCTTTGAGCCTCCATGAATCACTCTCCAACTGGAACTGGCATGAAGACTGTGCGATACAACATGCTAATTAGAATGTTCTCTGCATGGGCGATTTTCTTTTGTTCTAGACTTCCCTCATGGAAAATTTTACTTATGAAAAGCTGCTAAGAAAAATGTAGTCGTAATTTTGAATGGCACATAAGTTTATGACCTGGAATGGTGGGCTAATTGAGAGTTATACTGTTTCAGACAGCATGTGGCAGTTATGAATTCTGCTGCTTATCTCATTCTGACATCTGATATTTTAAGAAACTCAAAGGATCCCACAGATTCTTTTCACGTATTCATTTTCCATGTGAGCTTTTTGCGTTAAAGAAACGCCCTTGAGTGGGGACACTCTGCATGCACTATGGCCTCAGTGATCATTCTGAAGCCAGCCTGGACACTATCACATCTACTTTTTTGACAACGCTTTGAAAGTAAAAGAACAGTCTTCATGAGTAAGTCAGCTGTAGATTTGAATCATCTCTTCATCCATTACTAACTCTTTTAACTTTGGGGAAAATTTAACTATCACTGGTCTTTTTGTCCACATCTATATAATAAAGATTCTGACACCAATCACAGAGATTAGAGGATAGAAGGAAGAGTGGTGTAACACACTGATCATCTCACTTGATAAAGGAGCGTTAGTCACAGCCATCTTCCATTTATGATCTATGGTACCACAGGATCATAAGTATAATTAAACCCCCCATAATTGCTCAATATTATTAATGAATGCCTTAGCTGATGATGTATTTATTAAGATTAAGTATAATCAGAAGGTTGTTTTGTTTATTTAAATGAAAATAGGGCAAGGAATTCTAAGAACACCACACTCTATGTTCTTACCGTTGCAGCATTGCTGCTGGAAATTATGTGAATTGCAAAGCAGGACAGAAACAGGTGTTTGGGTGGAGGACAGAAGGCAGATCTCTATGAGGAAAAGAAGAAAAAGTTACTCTAGTAACTATTTTTGGCCTCAAATCTTCATCATCAAGTTTTGTGTATGGCAATACTTGCCCTCTCCCACCAGCCTCAAGACTGAAGATGGTCTAGCAATGCAGTAGATTGCTCATTCTTTGTTATGCAATGTCTTGTTCCAGTACAAACCTACTGCATCATGTAATATTGCCTTCTTCCTATGACCTAGTCTACATGGAATTGTGTCTTATATTTTGTCTGATATTTGGGCACATCTTTTGAAACTTTTACTGAGACAGTGTTTTTTAAGTGAGTGAATAAATAAATATGAATCAACAAATAACACATGAAGAAAATGAAATAGCCTTTACAAGCAGTTCAGTCTCGAACATTCTGCATTTTTATCATCTTTGAATAGAGAATATTTTAAAATTTTGTAGCATATGTATGGATGGATATTTTTTATGTATTAAAATATGTACTGCAGAAATATATTGTTTGGTAGGCTATTTCACAGTGCTGGAAGTATTGATCAAATAATTTCAGATTTGAGTTAATAAGAGTGAATCTCAAAAACTACCTTTGGAGATGAAGAGGCAGCTCAGTGGCTAAGAGAGCTTGTTCTCTTAGATTACAAAGTTTGAATCCAACATACACATCACTTGGTCCACAAGTGCCTGTAACACTAGCTCCTGGGGCTCTGACACCTTCTCCTGATCTCCAAGGGTACAACATTCACATGTGCATGCATACATGCTTGTACACACAATACTCATCAATAAAAAACAATCTTTCAACATGGCAACTCTATCTGAGTACTATTATACGTGAAATGATTATGAACAACCCCATATTGTGGTGGGCAACGTAAAACCTATGTTTGCCTTTCCCTGTGGTCTGAAAAGTTAAGTCTTCCTGTGGATCTCGGTTATGAGTAAACAAAAAGTCCAAAAAGATAACTCATACCAGGCACAGCTTGCAAATGTCTACATCACTCCAACCCCGGTGCTCTTTGTTGTGTTTGCCAGCCACAGTGAAACATGGCCGTATGATTCCTCAGCTTGTACATATACAGTTGTGGAAATGCTCTTTTTTCCAGTGATCATAGTATTACTAGCTCTACTCTCTTCCCAGTGAGCTTGGCAGGAAGGGCTTGTAATTGGAGAACAAGAGACACTAATTTCCTGCTGTGGAATGGAAAATAATGGTGCTTTCCTTATGCTCTGCCTTCCTTTCATCATCATGGAAAATGCTCATCTTTTATAACAACTGAATTCAATTCAGTCTCCAGTGGAAGACATGCTGAGAAGTTCATGACATTTCCAAAGAAAGTAAGCCAAACAGAAAGGCAAAACTGTTCACAGAACATAAAGGAATGTATACCTTATTTTTAGAGGGTCTTTGCATCCCCTGACAAAACCCTTCCCTACACACCCCAAACCAGCTCCTCAACTCCTCTGTGGTCATTTGTCTTTTCAAAGAATGAGCTTCTTCATCCATCCAAACTTCAGTTTTGTGTCATGTCTTCTACTCCAACTTCTCACAGGTCCCTGAACTCCTCACACATTCTTATTTTATGTTTGATGCATTGGGCTTTAGTTTCCTACAGGTCTGTAAATCTTCTGGAGTAGAACAGATTGATTGAATCTTAATTTGTAAACAACTGCAGTCCTCAGAACACAAATGCCTGGAGAAGAGAGAAAAGTAGGATAGCAGAGGGTGGGGGGGAGAGAGACAGAGAGAGAGAGAGAGAGAGAGAGAGAGAGAGAGAGAGAGAGAGAGAGAGAGAGAGTAAATGAGAAAACAACAAATGAGTTACTAAGAACCAAGATAAAAATAAATACATGTTCTGGGAAAACAGTCTGTCCTCTGGAAATATGTATGTCTTCATTTGAATACAATTTATCTCCTTTCACTTTCTTCTGATTTATGTATTTTACTACTGTTTAACACCTAGAAAGAGATTCTAATGATCATCTTTCTGATTTTAATCTCTGTTAAGTCAAATCCCATATTCTTTGGATCTAATTCCAGTCATAGTTTCTGAGTTATTTCTTTTTAATACTTGGGCATATGAGGAGAGCCCCTCCCCCCCAAAAAAAGTCAGTGTTTAATGTCAAATTTCATGGCTGAGTTTGTACAATAATTAGTAGTCATGTCTGCCTATTCAGCCATAAAGTCAGGAAATCTCAGCCTCCCTCCAAGTATGAGGAAAGAATGGTCCATTGAACTGTTGAATGAGAGTGTGTGAGGTACTTGTTACATCTCCTAAAAAAATACATGTCCAGCTGTCTTCCAAAGTCACACGTGGTGAAAATGTGTGTGTGTATGCAATTACTGTTTTTTTTTTTTTTCTGGCTGCAATAGAAATACAAAGGTTTGCCCTTTTCCTGTAGCATGTAATATGTTGTCCAAACATGGTCCACAATGCAAAGCATACTGCATTAAACTGAAGTCTAACTTGAAAATCAGAAAAGGCGCATTTTGCTTAGATTTTGGTGTTATCATATTAAATTATTTGAAGAAAATCATAAGTTCCAATTACCACATTCCTCATGTTTCATTATAGTGGTTGATATAAAATAATTTGCTTTACTGCCTCTAACTCAAAATAGAGTGTTTTTATTTTGTTCACTGAAAAGTTAATCTATGGCCTAAGCCAGCATAAAATCCAAATGAAATATTAATATTAGTAGCAGAAAGTCTGTGGAGATGAAGAAAATTGACTCACATTTGATTATCTATCTAGTTGATTAACAGTAACATTATGCCTGCAACTTATCTCTACCTCATCCCAAAAGAACACATTAAAATGGTATAGTTTACCTTAAAAGTACACGAATGGAGTTTGAAAAGATTGCTCGGAAATCACAAGCACTTGTTATTGCTGAGGGCCCAGGTTCAGTTCCCAGTACTGACATAACAGCATACACGATCTGTAACTTAATCTGGGGGCATTTGATACACTCTCCTGGCTTCTGTGGACACCAGGCACCATATATGTGGTATACAAACTTACATGGAGGCAAAACACCCATGCACATAACAACAACAACAACAACAGCAGAAGTCCCCCCAAAAAAAGTTAAAAAGAAAAGAAGGAAGGAAGAAAGCAAGAACAAATGACAGGAAGAAGCAAGGATAAAATTGGAGTAGATTCAAGTGCCATGATGGGAAACATAACCATTCGGAATCTATCTAATGACTTGGCAGAACACACAGAGGCATCTTTTACATCAGAGGCAGGTCATATTCAGTAATTCCATTAGCATGAAGCACATGAGGCAGGCATCTTGAAACCTATTTGTTTGTTTGTTTACAGCAGTAACTCGCATTCATTTTTATTTTTTATCAATATATTTTTTAATTTTTATTTTTATTAATTACACTTTACTCACTTTGTATCCCCTGTGGCCCCCTCCCTTCTCCCCTCTCAATCAAACCCTCCCTCCCTCTTCTACACACATGCTCCTCCCCAAGTCTGCTGATAGGGGAGATCTTCCTCTCCTTCCTTCTGATCCTAGTCTATCAGGTCTCATCAGGAGTAGCTGCACTGTCTTCCTCTGTGGCCTGATAAGGTTGCTCCCCCTTAGGGGGAGGTGATCAAAGAGCAGGCCAATCAGTTCATGTCAGAGACAGTCTTGGTTCCCATTACTATGCTTCCTCAAGATCCAGCCATACCACTCCTAGGCATATATCTAGAAGATGCTAAAGTTCACAATAAGGACATTTGCTCAACCATGTTTGTAGCAGCTTTATTTGTAATACCCAGAAGCTGGAAACAACCTAGATGCACCTCAACTGAGGAATGGATACAGAAATTGTGGTACATCTACAAAATGGAATATTACTCCATGATAAAAAAACAAGAAAATCATGAAATTTGCAGGTAAATGGTGAGAACTTAATTTAAATACTATTAGACACACAGTTTTACCTGGAGTAGAATATAATAACTATCTTCTCTTATACAGTAAAACGCTCTTGTGGTGCCTTGGGGAGAATTCTGTATTCTGGGTGAGTGTCTAATTTCATCCAAAACATATATAACAACACTGTACTATTTAGTGTGTCCTGGCTCATCTACACAAAGAAAAACAAGATCAAGCATAGTAATCCCTTTGGAATATAAGAGAGTTCTCTCATTGTTCTTTCTACTCCATTTTAATTTAAATGTCATGGTCTCAATTTCAATTAGTTAAATTCTACAATCTAAGTCAATTTTGAGACGTGAATCATTTCTAATTTAGGTTCTCAAAAACAATTATTTAGCTACCACAAGCTTCGTCCGGGCAAAGGATCTAGGTTATATCCATACATAGTCCTTGGTTGGAGAAACAGTTTCAGAAAAGACCCCTGTGCCCAGATATATTTGGTCCTTGTGGGGCTCCTATCCTTTCTACGTCATACTAACTCCCCTTCTGCCGAAGGGTTCGTTAGGAGTATTAGTATCTGTTTTGAAATGCTGCTTGGTAGAGTCTTTCAGATGCCTTCTGTGGTAGACTCCTGTCATACGTCCAATGCACATCTCATTTGTCTTTCTAAGTGAGGATTGATCATCTTACCCCGTGTCTGCTTTCTTGTTTATCTTCTTTAGGTGTAATTGGTTTCCCATAGTAAGGGGAACAGAGACTATCTCTGACAGGAACTCAATGGCAGGCTCTTTGACCTCCCCATCCCCCAAGGGAGGAGCAGTCCTGCTAGGCCACAGAGGAGGACTTTGCAGCCAGTCCTGAAGATACCTGATAAAACAGGGCCAGACCAAAGAGGAGGAGGTCCTCCCCAATCCGTGGACTTGTAAAGGGTCAGGGAGGAGATGAGGGAGGGAGGGTGGGATTGGGAGGGAATAAGGGAGCGGGATACAGCTGGGATACAGAGATAATAAAATGTACCTAATAATAATAATAAACAATAATAAAAAAGTAAAAAAAAAAACACAATTATTTAAAGAATGAGTGCTAGTTACGAAACCATAATCTGGATTATTAACTGATGCTACTGGTATATAATACAACATAGACCATGTCTTCATTTGAGGGAAATTTTTCACTAACTCCCCTGATAATGGTTGTGATCCTGTAGAACAGTGGTTATCAACCTTCCTAATGCTGTGACTCTTTAATACAGTTCTTCATTCCATGGTGGCCTCCCAACCCTAAATTTTTTTTGCTACTGTTATGAATTGTAACATAAATATAGCATGCAGGATATCTGGAGTGATTCCCCAAAAGAGGTAATGACCCACAGCTGCAGAGTGATCATAACTGTAGTACAGTTATATCTTTTTATGTATTCTGTAATTTAAGGTACTTTTTTCTGTACCTATATTTTTAAAATATTTGTATTTGCTCAACTAAGCAAAATAAGGAAGTAGGAAGAGTGTGGATGATAATTCTATAGACAATAAGCCTTATCAAGTTGTGGCCAAAGTCATCAACTCTGTTGGAAGTCAAAATTACCTTGTGATCTTTTTTTTTTTTTTGTCATTTACTGCACAATACTGATTTATTTCAGAATTTGAAAAATGAGGAAGATTTTTCGGATGTGGCAAATTCAAAGTAAAAGACAAGTAGACTGATTTTATTCTTCCTCTTCACAGAACTGTGTAAAGGATGGGCTACACAATAGCTGTGGTAGAGATAGAAGTAATCACCTAAGTCAACCGGGGAAAATACCTTGGTTATTTTTCTCCACTATACAGCCTAATCACAGCCCCCTTCCTCCTCTCCTGCCAGCCTCACCCACACAACCCCTTCCCATTTCCTTAACCTTTTTTTTTTCCCAGAGAAGGGGAGCCTCCCCACCATGGGCATCAACCCATCCTGGTACATAGAGTATCAGCAGCACTAGGCATATCCTCTCCCACAGAGGCAGCCCAAGTAGAAGAAAAGAGATTCAAAGGCAAGCAACAGAGTTTGACATCCCTTTCTTTAGTTGTTTGGGGAGCCACATGAAGAGCAAGCTGCACATCTGCTACATATGTGTAAGGGGACCTAAGTCCATCCTTATGCATGCTCTTTGGTTGGTGGTTCCATCTCTGTGAGTTCCCATGGGCTCAGGTTACTTTACTCTGTAGGTATTCTCGTAGTGTCATTGATCCTCTGGCTCCCTCAAGCCTTCTCCCAACTCTTCCACAAGACTCCCTGAGCTCCGCCCATTGTTTGGCTATGAGTCTCTGTATCTATTTTCATATGCTGCAGGATGAAGTCTCTCAGAACACAGTTATACTAGGCTCCTGTTTGCAAGCACAGCAAAGTATCATTAATAGAGTCAGTGGTTGGTGCTCTCTCAAGGGGTGGGTATCAATTTGGCCCAATAATTGGTTGGCCAACTAAGTAATATTAAGATGCAAATTTTAGAGCCATCTCACTGGCAATTCATTGCCACTCTATCGCTCAGTAACTTTGGCAAACCTCTTAAACATTTTGACCCCAGATTCTACCTTTGAAATGATGATTACAACATCTATAACTGGAAGACTCTTAGAAAGAATAGCTCAATTATCTTATGTAGTGTGATTATTGGGTTCATGCATGGTAGTTTGATACCAAGAGATCATTAAATAATGATGCTTGGTTCTTGAAAAAAAATCTTAATTTCTGAAGTTTATACTGGAAAACATATTAACTAGATATCTCTCTTTTACCTGCAATTGCTCATATGAGAAAAAAACAATGGATTTAACATAATGACATCATAAATGGTGAGACACAAAGGCTAAGGGGGTAAGGAATATAAACAGGCAGACTCAAGCAGAATTCCACACACTATTAAGATAGCCATTTATATTGAATCTTCAACTCATTAAACAGTGGTAAGATAAAAAGAAAGGCGCTAACTCATAGTTGAATATGGTGATTTAATAAGTCCATCCAGACAACGCAATTAGCAACCATTCATTGCATTCTTATTTGCCAAACATGGGTTATTATTGTCATTATTATTGGTATGGGATTTCAAGTTTTTCTGTATAATTATGCAACACTGAGGTTACAAACCTTCTATAATAATCAAAAGAACAGTATTCAAATAGTGAGAATCCCTAAGTCTGTGTTATTCAACATTCAGCAATCATATATAGGAAACATCCTTACACCTATATTTCATCTTTTAAATGTAAAGGATTCAGTGGATAATGGATTCACTCAATGTTATGTATTTCCCAAATCTGTAAGGAACTTGATCCCCAAGCTTTGTTCAATGTTAGTTGGTTTGTTTACTATACATATAAAACACTTCCATATTCACGAGAGATGTGTACAGTACTTTAGGGTCAAAGTAATTGAAAATGTGTGTTCATGAAGAGGTGTTCAATTCTATAAGCATTAGATGGCTGTATCTTCATTAATGGGAGAATCAATGTGCCTTGTGAGGTTATATCAAAAGAGAATAAGCCATAATCCAACCAAAGTTCACTAGGCTCTTATTTCCTGCAACTCCACATTTAATTTGGCTCTGAAGTTACTGTTAAATTAAAAGGATTTGCATATTTTATGCTCTCCAGTGATTTTATTTCTCACTAGGGATTTGCTATATTAAAAAGCACCCAAATTACTCCAATCAATTAATGATATTATACTTAAAGTCTAGATAAATTATTGTGTGTTATTTGGAGCTACTGTGGAGAAAGTCTTTATAGAATAAGAAATCATGTCAGTGACTTTCCCACATTTGAACAAGAAAAACATTTCATATATGTGCTGGCTAGCTGTAACTGTCAACGTGACATAGCGTAGAGTTCCCTTAGAGGAAAGCCACTGCTGAGAAATTGACTATATAATATTGACCTAAGGGCATATGTATGGCGGATTGTCCTGTTTGTTAACTGATATATAGGAAGACCTAACCCACTATGGGGAGGACCATAGCCAAGCATGTTGTCCCCAACTAAATAAAGAAGCTAGCCGGGAAGTCATGGCTCAGTGGGTAAGAACAGCTCCTGCTCTTGCAGAAGACCAGAGTTTTCTTGAGCATCCAAACTGAACAGCTTTCAGTCACCTATAAATTCAATTCTAAGGCATCCAAAGCCCTTTTGTGGCATCTGCATGCATCCTCAAGTAGATGTATATATAAACATGTGGAAATGTAGACACTGAGAACCAAAACTAAAAGACTGAAATAAAAGTTTAAAAGAAAACTATCTGGAAGTCGGCTGGCCTGCTAACCTAACCAGGTATCAACATTTACCCACGGCTTTGGGGTATTTCTTTGGCTGTAAATGAGTTCCTTTTTTAGAAGCAATCTAAGCCTTCCCATCCCCAAGTTTCTAGTTACATTCTTGTCCAAACTTCCCTTAATTAGAAACTATAGGTTATAAATGTAAATAAATCCTTTTTTCCTCTTAGTTGTTTTTCATCAGATAGTTTTTATCACAACAACAGAAATGAAACTAGAATAGTTATGTCCAAAAGGAAATAAAGTAATGAGAATGACAGTGATAAATGTTGAAAAGAAAGATATCCTGAGATATTGTATAACTGGAAAACAAAATCATGGCTTGGGTGGACACTTGCAACTTGTAGTTTCTTCGGCAAAAAGTTGAACTCAAAATTACCTTCAAATGTGCAACATGCTGTAGAGGGTTGAAATACAGTGTGGCCTCAGAGGACTTGGGGACAGCTCAAAATTGTTGAATGGTGCTTATGTATAAAGTGAGTTGTGAAGTTGCATGTAAGTTGTTCATCCAAGAAGAATTTGTGGATAATCAACAACAGGCTCTAGGTTATATGTCACAGTAACAGAATTTGGTGAAAACGAGGCATTGAAAAATGGGAATCCTATTTTGCTCATAAAGTTTACAAGTTCCTAAAAAGAATGGCAGACATTGAAAGGTCTATGCAGTATGATTAGGATCTGATGACACCTGAAGTTTAGGGAAGACATGTGGGTTTCCAAACCTTAATCAAGTTCTTAATGCACAAGTATTGGGTAAAGGGTCAGTGAAAACAGACATCTCCTTCCAAAACTATAAGTCACACTAAGCCTTTGACCTAAATTTACACTTTATTCACTCAAAATATGCCACAATGTATGAACCCCAATATGTCATACAGCTATAGATATGCCTTTTAAAATTTTATTTCATTGATATACATTATTATTTTATCTTTCATAAGTATTTAAAGAGTCTTGATTGCCCAAGGTATTGACCCATACGTGATGAGTAATGTCCTTCTGAAGAATTTCAACTTCTCAGTGGGTGTAGGCAGGATTATAGGATCATAGTTATTGGACTCCAGTCCAAGTGGATCAAAGACCTCAACATAACACCAGACAAACTAAATCTGTTAGAAGAAAAAGTGAGGAAGAGCCTTGAGCTCATTGGCACAGGAGACAACTTCCTGGACAGAACACCAAGAGCTCAGGCTCTAAAATCAACAATCAATAAATGGGACACCCTGAAACTAAAAACCTTCTGTAAAGCAAAGGAAATGTTCAACAGAACAAAACAACAGCCTACGGACAGAGATAAGATCTTTACCAACCCTACATATGACAGAGGGCTAATATCCAGAATATATAAAGAATTCAAAAAAGTAAAAACCAACAAACCAAATAAGCCAATTAAAAAATTCATACATGAACTCAGTGATTAGCTCTTTGACTTCCTCCTCCTAATGTGGGAGTAACCCTGCCAAGCCACAGAGGAGGTCAATGCAGCCAGTTCTGGTGAAAACTGATAAGCCATGGTCAGACAGAAGGGGAGGAGGACCTCCCCTATCTGTGGACTTGGAGAGGGGCATAGGAGGAGATGAGGGAGGAAAGTTAGGATTGAAAAGGGACCAATGAGGGGGCTACAGCTTGGAGACAAAGTGAATAAACTGTAATTAATATAAAAAATAAATATAAAATATTTATAAAAATATTTTAATTAAAAAATTTATTTATAAAAAATTAATTAAAACAGCATATAGAGCTAAGCAGAGAATTCTCAAAAGAGAAATATCAAATGGTGGAGAAACACTTAAAGAAATGCTCATTTTCACCTTACACCCATCAGAATGGCCAAGACCAAAAACTCAAGTGACAACACATGCTGGAGAGGTTGTGGAGAAAGGGGAACCCTTCTCCACTGATGGTGGGAATGTAAACTTGTACAACCACTCTGGAAATCAATCTGGCATTTTCTTAGACAACTAGGAATAGCGCTTCCTCAAGATCTAGCCATATCACTCCTAGGCATATATCCAAAAGAGGCTCAAGTACACAAAAAGGACATTTGCTCAACCATGTTTGT
>REGO01000102.1:176431-205519 GCA_010120015.1 Rhombomys opimus | reverse complement strand
TTAAAGAGGTTCCCCAATAATGCTCTAGTTTTACAATCCACTCACCAAGACGCTAGTTATAAGCAAGGGACTTCCTTGTGACCATTAACTAGAACATTCTTCAGTAGATATGCATGAGTGACTGCTGAAAGTGATCTCATTGGGTTTTACAACTAAAGCTTTCATATATTTTATCTTTTGCTTTCTATTAAGTCTTGATAGAAGAACAAAGTGTAGCAGGGCAAGGGAAGACCTTTGCTTTGCTTTTTATTTTCTGAAACTTAGAGTATAGCAAAGAATTTTAAAATGAGGGACTAAGATGGCAAATTAGAGAATGTGCCTGTAAAATACAAGTTATTTTTTTCCAGCAGCATCAAATTAATAAAATATTTAAGATAAAATATAATCAAATGCATATAATCAAAAGTATCTCATTTTAAACCTCTGAACTTAGCCAGGTATGGTGGCCCACAACTTTAACACCAGTGCTCATGGACGCAGAGGTAGGTGCATCTTTGTGAGTTCGAGGCCAGCGTGGTCTACAGCACTAGTCCAGGACAGCCAAGGCTACACAGAGAAACCCGTTATAAAAAACATAACAACAACAAAAACCTCTCAAATTGCTGTAAAATAATCACATTTACCCCACTTAATATACATATCATGCTTGTGGAGTAGAAGAATTCATGCTTCCAAAGTTTTACTGGAGACAAATTATTTAACATCTTCAAGACAGAACAGTAGTAGCAGTTTTATAAATGTATGTGGATTTGTAAAACAAAACAAAACTCTGAAATTGTCAACAGCTCTTGATAAAATAGTAAGAAATCAATAGATATTTAATCTCCCTGAGGTCAGGACTTGTTGTAAAGGGAAGAAATGATAATAACATCATTCTGATTCCTGAACAGATATGTCAGTATCAATACAAGGGAAAATCAGAGTTAAAATTTGAAGGAGTTATTGATAATGTTGAGTGATTTTTAACCTAAGACACAAAGACATTGAATAAGAAGAGGGAAGTTTAGCCAACAGTGTTACTAAAAAAATCAATAAGCATGCTGAAGAAAAATAATCTGTTTTCAAGATGCAGTACATAAATTAATTTTTGATGTTAACACAGAAAAAAATGTTAGTGTTAAAACTTTATAGCACGCTTTCCTATCAACACAGAACATCTTTTTATTGTGGATAGAGATTTCTTACATCTAGAAACACAAAGTGACTTTTAGAAAAAATATAAAGAAATAAAATAGGCTCTACTAATATTGTATAGTTTTTTTTTTTTCCCAAACACAAAATATCCTAGGAATCTTTTATTTGATTAAGGATTTACTTGTATCCAAAATATGTTTTAATACATACCTGAATGTACTATATTTCAAAGGAATTGTTTCTCTCTATATATATGTTTGTCTCTGAGCCATAATTGTCTTACCTTATAGTGTTTAAATCTGCTGAGTAAGTGGAAGCCCTCTGTCCATTCCATTGCAGCTCCTGTGGAAATGCAAAAACTGTGTGGCAGAGTAAATATTTTCTACCAATTATGAGCAAAAAAATTCTGGAAAGAATCTATGTCTGCAAAAACTGATAAACTGAAACTTCAGTGGTGTGGAGAGGTTGGGCTGCAGGTCTAGAGCCTAATTATCTTACATGCAGCTAGCTTTAGCCACCTGGATAGCCTATCTCTGTGTCAGAACTAACATATTGTGCCTAATAAATAAACCCTTTTCAAGTCTGTTAACACATCTGACCACTACCTTCCATGAATTTAGCTGACCACACCCGTTCACCAACACTAAAAACCAAGGATATCACAAAATAGCATCTGGGTCTTTCAGAGAAGCCTCCCCCATCTTGCTGTAATCACTGTCTTAGTGTGTATACCAACATATATCAAACTTGCCATGTTTATAACTTTTTTGTTGTTCTGTAAAACCCTAACACCTTAGGAAAGTGCTTTCACATTAGAACATGGAAATTGTGGTAATCTAAATCTGTGTATCTCAGCCTTGGTCACTCAAAACTTTTCCAGAATAAGTTATCTATTAACTCACTTAAGACAAGATCTGTGTTGTTTGTCTCAACACAATCATTCAAGGACCCCCTCAACACCTCCTCTCTATCAGCCTTACTTCATAACAATACCGCCGTTAGAGTATTCATCATAATGCTAGTAAATATTTTTGTTTACATTAATATGTTTATTACTTCTCTACCTGGGATTATCTTCTATTGTCACATCATTACATTTTCCTGGTATCTGTGTCTTGACAAAACCATTTGAACTCCCATTGCACACTGGGCAATGCCATATGGTCTCTGGAAGGGATTAAGAACAGACATAACTGTAGAAGGCAGCTGACTCCTGCCTCATCTCTACAAACCCTGAGAACCTTAGCTGGCCCATGTGTGAAACGAAAAGTCTCGATTGGCTACATTCTGCACTGCCTGAGGACTCAGATTTTACTGTGTCACTCGCCTCTGGGGAGTGTTTTACATCCTGCTGTCAAGAGGCACTCAGGAGTCACAGAGGCTGGTTGTAGTCATTAAGCCTTCCTCAGTGGCTGACTCTTTCCCAAGAGAGCCACCAACTCTGGGGCAGCCAGAGTGCACAGAGACAAGCTGCAGGGACAGAATCAGATCAGGAACCCGCACTGCCTCTGAGGGCATAATTGACCTGCTTTTTGACCTTGAGAAGAGTTGACTTCTATATTTGAAATCAGTAATAAGAGTTCATTGCAATTTAATCATCCAGATTTGCTTTCTTAAAGGAACTTGATTATTTAATAAAGGAAATAAACTGGTTTAGAAGGCCTCAGATTTTTCAAGCATTGAAAGATGCCGAATTTGGTACTCCATGCAAGCATCTGACCTATATGTCGATAAAATGAGCTGAAAAACCCTCAAACTGACCATGAACTTTTGTGACTTATAAAATACATGACTAATGTGACCAGGAAAACAACACTGTGCTTTGTTTTTGTTTGTTTGTTTGTTTGTTTATTACAGCCTCTAGGAGCATCACACAGTATTCTTTTAAGAGGAAAGGCACAGTTGAGTCAGAAAATTAAGCCAAGCCAACTACAGGGAAAAAAATCATAGCCCTAAAGTACTAGAGAATATTACACAGTAAGCTCAGAAGAATGTTACTGGATGGAGCAGTTATATAATGATCTCTGTCAACATCAACAAGATAACTTAGCCACCAACCCTAACATAACAATTAAAAGTTTGAGTTGTGGTGGAAAATGAAGACAGATTTATTTATTTAGTGGTAGAATCAAGAAGAGAATGTAACTAAGGTTTCCATTGACTCACATTTCATCTTGTGGATTGAAATAATCTTTATGTTTTCATAGAAGAAGAATTGGTGCAAGGTATGAATTCAAAAGTTATGAATCATTAATCAATCCTGGTCAAAGCGTGGTCTAGTTTATTACAGACTCCATTTGTTCAAGAGAGTTTCTGGAAACTGATCCCAAGTAGTGCTCATCATGTGAAGGAAGACGGTGACTTTGAGATGGTTGATTCTGCTGCAGGGTATGTCTTCACCCTTACTACGGACAACAGCCCTCACATAGGATGTGGTGTTCCTGCCAGGTTCTGTCTTCCCAGGAATCTCTGCCAAGTCAATAGTAAAGGTTAAAAACAATGACTACTCTCTTATCCTCAGCCATAGTAAAGGAGACAGTCATAGAATTATGGCAGGCATGCCAGGGCTTTTGCTTCTGCTTTTTTCCTCCACACAAAAGTGTAAGTGTAGAGTTCACAGGAAAACTAGGTGACAGGAGAAAGTTTGCAGATGCAACAACACTGTTTCAGCTAGTGGGGAGTGTTTACACAGCACACATTGAACAATGGGGCAAATCACATCTTCCTTCATCATTTTGCTGATTACCTGAACTTAACAAACCAGATAAAATATGAACAATGAAGATAACATTTGATTGTCATGTATGTTAACATTATTGTAAATATCACAGAGTATTGATTGATTACTCACCCAATGTTAGACAACTCTTGCCTAACTCAGCAAAGGAGCAACACACAATATTGACAGATAAATTAAATCCTGATGTAGAATCTTTTACTTTCATCTGAACATGTTGGCTGTGGTTTTTATTGAATATATGTTCCTTGTCAATGATTAAAATAATTATGTTTTCTTGACAAATAGGAAACAAGAATTGGTTTATGGGCTTGATTTTGTGAAATTTTTAGTAGATACACACACAAATACTACAGTAGCTTTTGTAGAATGAAGTCATTGATAGTTGTTATTATAGTAGTTGGTATTGTGCTACCAAGACGAAATACAACTTTAAGAAATGGTCTCTCATTGGAGGAAGTAAGTCACTATTGTCTGATTTCAAGGTTCTATGACCCATTCCCACTTAATGTTCAGTTTCTTCTTCTTGAGTAGAGATATTATGTGACCAGCCAACTTCATGTTCCTGCCTTTCCTTCTTATGGCCATGTTTTCCCCACGATGTCAGTGATGGGTTGTATACCCTTAGAACTGTAAATCCATCCTTCTTTTCCTAATTTTCCTTGTAAGGAATTTTACTACATCAATAACTAAAGTGACTAAGACAGTTGGCTATCTCTCACTGAGACAACACACATAACAACATATATTTATATAAAGTAATGACTACCTTGGCTCATGGTTTTCTAGGCTTTAGGGCATGTTTTTATGGTGTCATTGTTTATGACCTATGAAAATACTTTACACCATAATAAGAGTGGTAAAGCAGAAAGTACTCATTTCATGATAGAAAGCAGGAAAATAAAGAGACAGGACAGTGCCAGAGTCTCACTATTTTCCTCAAGGGTATACATTCTATGGTCTATGGTCCTTCCAACAGTTACTACCTCCAGAAAGGTTCACAATTTCCACTAACACTATGATCTAGGAACATAAACTTTTAAAGCACATTTAAATTTGATGAATGTTATATGTCCAAACTGTAAGATGAACATACTTTGGAGAGAGTGCTGGGAATCCTATGAAAGAAGGGGGAGATAGTAGGACTTGGAAAGGAGAGGAGCTCCACAAGGAGAACAACAGAACCAAAATACCTGAGCACAGGGGTCTTTTCTGAGACTGATACTCCAACAAAGGACCATTCATAGATATAACCAAGAACCCCTGTTCACATGGAGCCCATGACAGCACAGTTACCCTAGTAAGGGGAACAGGGACTGTCTCTGACATGAACTCAGTGGCAGTCTCTTTGACCACAACCACCCCTGAGTGGGAAGCAGCCTTGCCAGGCACAAAAGCAGCCAATCCTGATGACACCTAATAAGCTAGGGTCAGATGGAAGGGGAGGAGGATCTCCCCTATCAGTGGACTTGGAGAGGGGAATGGGAGGAGATATTTTTCTTTCTGAAAAATTTATAAAAAAGCATTTTTAGCTTCGAAATGTTCTGTATGTATAATACTGTACATAGGCTTGAATCGATATACACAAATAAATAGTAAAAACAACTACAATAATAATAATCTCATAAAGATGCCCTTGGAGAAACTCAGGAAAACCAGAGAACTTCTTCAGCTGATAAACATCTTCAGCAAAGTGGCTGGATACAAAATCAACTCAAAAAAATCAGAAGCCCTCCTGTATACCAAAGACAAAGGAGCCAAGAAAGAAATCAGGGAAACAACACCCTTCACAATAGCCACTAATAACATAAAGTACCTTGGGGTGACTCTAACCAAGCAAGTGAAAGACCTTTTTGATAAAAACTTCAAGTCTCTGAAGAAAAAATTAGAAGAAGATATCAGAAGATAGAAAGATCTCCAGTGCTCATGGATTGGTAGGATTAACATAGTGAAAATGGCCATTCTACCAAAAGCAATCTACAGATTCAATGCAATTTTCAATAAAATATCAACACAATTCTTTACAGACCTTGAAAGAAAAATTCTCAACTTCATATGGAAAAACAAAACTACCCAGAATTGCCAAAACGATCCTGTACAACAACAGATCATCTGGAGGTAACTCCATCCCTGATCTAAAGCTGTGCTACAGAGCAATAGTAATAAAAACTGCATGGTATTGGCATAGAAACAGAATAGTGGATCAATGGAACCGAATAGAAGACCCAGAAATAAACCCACACACCTATGAACATTTGAGTTTTGACAAAGAAGCCAAAACCATTCAATGGAAAAAAGATTGCATCTTCAACTTGTCCAACTGGATGACTACATGCAGAAAAATGAAAATAGATCCATATTTATCACCCTGAATAAAACTAAAGTCCAAGTGGATCAAAGACCTCAACATAAAACCAGACACATTAAAAAATTTAG
The DNA here is from genome assembly GCA_010120015.1 of Rhombomys opimus. NCBI lineage: Eukaryota > Metazoa > Chordata > Mammalia > Rodentia > Muridae > Rhombomys > Rhombomys opimus. Next base: position 199,212 of record REGO01000102.1, on the reverse strand, counting down.
AAGAAAAGTGGGGAATACCCTAGAACTCATCGGCACAGAAGACTGCTTCCTGGACAGAACAGCAACAGCACAGACTCTAAGATCAACAATAAAATGGGACTTTGTGAAACTGAAAAGCTTCTATAAAGCAAAAGACTGTCATCAAAACAAAATGACAGCATACAGACTGGGAAAGGATCTTCCCCAACCCTATGTCTGACAGAGGGCTAATATCCAGAATATATAAAGAACTCAAGAAGTTAAAAAGCAAAAAATCAAGTAATCCAATTAAAAAATGGGGTACAGATCTTAACAGAGAACTCTCTGTAGAGGAATGTAGATTAGCAGAGAAACTTAAATAAATGTTCAATGTCCTTAGCCATCAGGGAGATGCAAATCAAAAGTACCCTGAGAGTTCACCTCACACCCATCAGAATGGCTAAGATCAAACACTCAAGTGACAACACATGCTGGAGAGGTTGTGGAGAAAGGGAAACCCTCCTCCATTGCTGGTGGGAATGCAAACTTGTACAACCACTTTGGAAATCAATCTGGTGCTTTCTCAGATAATTAGGAATAGTGCTTCCTCAAAATCCAGCTATACCACTCCTAGGCACATATACAAAATACGCTCAAATACACAACAAGGACATTTGTTCAACCATGTTTGTAGTAGTTTTATTCATAATAGCCAGAACCTGGAAACAACCTAGATGTCCCTCAATGGAGGAATGGATACAGAAATTGTGGTAGTTTTACACAGTGGAATACTACTCAGCAATTAAAAACAAGGAAATCAAGAAATTTGCAGGCAAATGGTGGGACCTAGAAAAGATCATCCTGAATGAGGTATCCCAGAAGTAGAAAGACACACACAGTACATACTCATTTATAAGTGGATACTAGACCTCTAAGATAGGATAAACATACTAAAATCTGTACACCTAAAGAAGATAAACAAGGAGGACCTGGGGTAAGATGATCAATCCTCACTTAAAAAGACAAATAGGATGACAGTTGGAAGTAGGAGAAAACCAGAATCAGGAAAGAAGCCTACCATAGAGGGCACCTGAAAGACTCTACCTAGCCATGTATCAAAGCAGATGCTAAGAGTCATGGTCAAACTTTGGGCAGAGTGCAGGGAATCATATGAAAGAAGAGAGAGTTAGTAAGACTGGAGAGACCAGGAGCTCCACAAGAACAAAATATATCTGTACCAAAAATATATGTCTGAGACTGATTCTCCAACCAAGGACCATGCATGGATATAACCTAGAACTCCTTCTCTAACATAGACCATGGTAGCTTAGTATCCAAGTGAGTTTCCTAGTAAGGGGGAAAGGAACTGTCTGGCATGAACTCTGTAGCTAGCTCTTTGACCTCCCCACCCACAATGAGAGGAGCAGCCTAGCTAGGCCACAGAAGAGGACATTGCAGCCAGTCTTGGTGAGACCTGATAATCTAGGGTCAGAGGGAAGGGGAGGAGGACATCCCTATCAGTGGACTTAGAGAGGGACAGGGAGGAGATGGAGGAGTGAGGGTAGGATTAGGAAGGGATGAGGGCAGGGGGCTACAGCTGGGGTACAAGGTAAATAAACTGTAATTAGTATAAATTTAAAAAAAAAGATTCCCTTGGAGATGTTGGGCAGGCCCTCAATTCATATTGCCTCTCTAAGTATGACTTGACACACCTTATTTTCCAACAACCTGCCAGTGAGCTCCTGATAGCCTTTTAAAAAATGGTTTAGAGAACTGTGATATTGAAGCTTGTTATTGTACAACTCAGACATTCCAAATACCCCCTGATATTTAAAGGATCAATACCTTTTTGTAACTGGTTTCTTTGCCTAGGACCAAAATTACAAATGTTATTGAACTTGAGGATCACAATATGTACCGCAATTCATGTACAGCCACTCATCCTTAATAAGCCAATATTAAAAGAGCCATATTAAAAGTGGAAAGCCAAAAAAAGGAGGTTTATTCAGTGTGTTCACAATGCAAGGAGACAAGGATACAGTGACCTCCTCATGTCCATCTTCAAAGTTCTAAAGGTCAAAGTTTAAACAAGAGGATCCTCTTCCTCTGTGGCCTTTCAAGATGAGAGAGAACATGCTGTGTATGTCCTTCTGGGCCTGGGTAAGCTCACTCAATATAATCTCTTCCAGGTTCATCCATTTACCTTCAAATTTCATTATTTCATTTAAAAAAAAACTCAATAGTATTCCATAGCATACATGAAACACATTCTCATTATTTATTGATGTATTGAAGTACATTTAGGCTTTTTTTCATTGTCTAGCTGTTATGAATAGAGAAGTAATGAACATGACTGAGCAACTATCTTTGGAGTAGAATATCAGGTAGTTTGGACATACATCAAAAATGGCAGATTTAGTTATAGATTTTTCTTTATTCTTCCTAGGAAAGGAACTTCAGGCAACCAATCACTGATGAGAGAGGCAATTGGTCTGTCCCAAAGATAAAACCCCTAATTGCTTATCTAATAAGAAGGCATTATCCCTGAAACCATAACTGCACAAACAACACAAACAAATTCAGCAGGCTGTGTTTATAGATACATATTACGTATATTCACATATAAGTAACAAAAATAATGAAAAGGAGCTTTTAATGTGAGTAGGGCTATTGATGGAGTTGGGGAGAGAAAGCTTGGGACACTGGCTCTGAGGGAAAGAAAGGGAAGAAAGGAATGATTCATTTCATAATTAAAATGTATAAAAGCAAATGAATAAAAGACCAACATATGTATATCTTAGCAGTCCTAGTCAAGGTGTACTCATGCTTACCACTGACCCAGCTCTGATTGATCTTCTGTATCATCCTGTAAGATAGTGTGACAGTTTGTTAAAGCTGTGTGAAATTTCTTGTTACTACCCTGGCTTATTCTTTCTTTCTTCTTTCTTTTTTATAATTTATTCACGTTATATTCTGATTTTAGCCCCTCCCTTATCTTCTCACAGTCCTACCCTCCCTCTCTATTCTCCTACTCTTGTCCACTGAAAGGAGTAGCCCTACTCCCCTATCATTTGACATTAGCCTATCAAGTCTCACCAGGACTGCCTGGATCCTCTTCTTCTGTGGCCTTTCAAGGGCTCATTGACAGAGGGAAGTTATCAAAGAGCAGGCAACTGAGTTTATGTCAGAGATAACCCCTGCTCCCCTTACTAGGGAACACATATGGAGACTGAGCTACATCTGTGCAGGGGGTCTAGGTCCCCTCCATGGATGGTCTTTCATTGGTACATCAGTCTCTGCAGGCCTCCATGGGCCCAGAATTTTAGCTTTGTTGATCTCCTTGTAGATCTCCTGTCCCCTACAGGTCTATACCCTTCCCTCTTCTTCTGTTAGACATTTTGCACTCTGCCCAAAGTTTGGCTCTGAGTCTCAGCATCTATCCCTTACTTGCTGGAGTCGTTCAGAAGACAATTGTGGAGGCTCCTGTCCTATTCCCTCTCTTCCACTGCTCCCAGTGTCTATCCTCATTGCCCTTTTGAATAAGAATTAAACATCCACTCTAGTGTCCTCCTTGTTATTAAGCTTCTTTAGGTCTGTGGACTTCTGTATGATTATCATATATTACATGGCTAATATCAGTTTATAAGTGAACATATATCATGAGTGTCTTACTCTTTTGGGTTACCTAACTCAGGATGATCTTTTTTAGTTCCATCCATTTGCCTAAAAATTTCATGATTTCCTTGTTTTTAATAGTTAAGTAGTATTCCATTGTGTAAATGGACCACAGTTTCTGCATCTGTTCTTTGATAGATATGTTGTTTCCAGAATCTGTCCTTGGAGAAATTCTTATTGCTTTGAGGTCCATGGTTTAAGAAAAAATAAAAGGCACAAGGGCCTCTTTAGAATGTCTTCTTTTCCATCAGGTTGGTTGGCCTAAGAGTATGTGTTTCTCTTTTAGTATGTATGTATTGAATGGTGGTGATGGATCTTGATTTTATCTTGGTCTTGTTCTTTGATCTGCTGTGACCAAATACCAGATTGGTAGTGAAAATGAAGAATGAAATATACCTATTTAGCTCATTTCTACAAGTGTTATATTCTTACCTCTTCAGACTAATTTCTGTTGGGATCTCCTTGGAGGTAAACTCTTTCCTGCATAGCTGGTTCTGTAGGTGTGACATAAGTTTGAGCTGACAAAGCCCCACATTTAGAAACATGTTGTATTGAAAGAGATGAGAAGATCCTTGGGTAAGAAAGAGACTCCTTTCTATAAAGTCACCTCTGAATACTTCGTAAACATACATTAAGTTTTGTGAACCACTGTGATTTCAGTTTCCTCCTTTATAGTGTTCATAAGATTTGGGTTTGTTTGTTTATATTTTTATCAGCTTTATCAATTCACCTTCATTGTCTGAGGATCAATTTCTTCTTCCCAAACCCAAGTAATGAACTTGAAGACAGAATAATGTCATGAGATCAAGAGTCTGTTTTGTAGGCACAATGAGGGTGAGTTATACCAAACATTTTATCCCAATCATGGGGAACCCTCCCCATTGGCTGAGTGTTATGGGAACATTCAAACCTGGATGTTACTCAACCTTTATTATTTCCTTTTATGCTATCTTTTCCTCCCTCCTTCTTTTATATCCTGCAAACAAGACATTCCTTCTAGTTTCTCCCTGCCCCAGTATCCTGATAGTCAGGCAACCTCTGGATGGCTGGACTTAGTCACATATATAGGCTACACATGACGTTTTAACTCTAAGATATACTTCTTGCTTGAGTTGGGGGTTTGCCTGAGACCCAGACAAGTAAGTGTCCATTTCTTCTTGTTTACCTGTAATTTTGTAATTTTGATATTTATGCCTATTGAAAGCACATTGGTATTTGAAAATAGTTCATCCCATTTTATTTCATACAACCTCAAATGGAACAAAAGCAATAGCACATGTTTACAAAGGCAGGAGTACCTGCCAACATTTCATCACTGTCCTCTGCACCCTGGCATATGGCCTACACTTTGACTTCTCTACAAAGACAATAAAACCACATGAATGCCTCAAAATAGTCAAAAGAATTTAGGGAAGTGATAACAGGTGATATCAACACATTGTCTTCCCCAGGGCCCAGAATCTACATTCTTTCTCTCCATGTGGCCACTGTTTAACATGCAAATGTGTTACCTAGCACAGCCTTTGTGTGAAGCCATTAGAAACTATTAACACCTTAGCAAACACCAGTGTCAGAGTGCAGGTACTTAAGGACCTGTGCTGAAAGGCACTTAGAGAATGTTAGATGAAATGGAGTGAGAAAATGGCTTAAAAATAACTAAAATTGGAGGAAGGCCATCTACTGATTTTTGTAAAGCACTTCCTTTGTTACCTGTTCCCAGTAATTGAGTAGGCTATGCAGATGTTTTCCTAGACACCAAGGATGAAAACAGAGAGCAGCTGACCCTGAGAGGCTGGTAGACCTGAGAGAGTGATAGAGACACATAGACCAATGACGGTATTGTTCTACAAACAGCTCCTCAGGAATGTAAGGGCAAGAATATTTAATAATACTCTCAAATGACATGAGGAAGTACTTTCCAATTTGAGAACATTTCTTCCTCTTCTCATTAAATTTGGGTATTTAATGGAAAAGCCAGCTTATAAAAAAAATAAAAAAAGGAGGGAAAGAGAGACAGCGAAGGTCATGGCCACTGAATATTAACTAGGAAGTTAAAAGAAATAATACATGAGAGTGGAACAACCAGGGGTAGATCCCTTCATTACACCAGCTATAAGAAATCCAGTCTTTTAAAATTAATAAATGTCCACTCCTCCGGCAGTGAATGAAGATTTTGGAAAGAAACTTGTGTAAAGTTTTATTTAAAGCATGGGAATGAATCAATACGGAGAGTTGGTTGGAGATTGGCAGGTCCACAGCGTAAACACAGTTTTTTCTTGGGCTGGTTAGCCCTCCATGGGCCAGCTCTGGATCAGAACTAACACTCTGGAACTAACAGAGACAAACTGAGAGACCAAGAATTAAAAACTAGTTCTTTGGGTTATTTGATTAAAGTTTAAAGCATAATCCTGAGCAAAGGCCAGGCAGGTGGCGACATGTCCAGTCACTTACAGGGAGGAACCAGCCTTACTGCAGTCTTTCCCTGCCCTCTAGACATACAGGGCTAAGAAAACTGGCCCAGACTGCCCCTTTTCCTCAAGACAGCCAAAAAAGGGAAGCCAGACCTTAATAGTTTGGGGGCCTTCCTACAGCCAAAAAGTTAAAGATCCAACATCCCCTTTTGTGTTTTAACCAATAGACACTTGCCAGGCTGGAATTCCCCCTGCTATGGGAGCACTTTGAGGAACTGGGATCTTTAAACCACCAACCTACCCTGAGCTCTGGACTGAACTCTCAAGTGAGAGACCAAAAAGATTAAAAATTAGCAGTTATTAAAATTTAAGGCCTGAACTAGCTGGGTTAGGTCCAGTAATGCCCTGAGGGGAATAACCTGCCATACTGCCTTCTTTCCCCACCCACTAGAGATACAGTTGCTAGAAAACTGGCCCATCCCCCTAAGGAGGGATACCAGATCATTAATGGTTTGGGGACCTTCCTACAGCCAATCAATTCAAAATATAGCATTTTGACCAATAGTTGCTTGCCAGGCAGGAGTTGCCCTTGCCTTGGGCATGCTGAGATGGACCAGAATCTTTAAATCACACAACTAACCTGAGCACAGGGCTCTCAGCTCTCACTGCTTTGGTGGTGGGGGGTGTGAACCCGAGCTGCAGCTTGTAATTTGTAATAAAAATATCCTCAATGTGGTTTGCAATGGCCTCGGCTCCTGGTGGTGGTCTTTTGGGGTATCGCGATTCGGGCACAACACAAGCACTGAGTCAGTGAGGGTATAAGCCCTAGCTCTAGCTTGTAATAAAAGATCCTCATGTGTTTTGCAACAGACTGGACTCCTGGTGGTCTTTTGGGGTCTCACAAATAAGGCACAACATATTTGGGGGCTCACTGGGATCCCCAAGACACCTAGGACCTCCTGAGCCAGAGGATTGGAACCCCAGGTAAGCCCTTTTATTTTGGCCAAGTTCTGTGTTTCTCTGCTCTGTCATTCTGTATATACTTGAGATCCCTCAGATTATGGAGGTGACAGGGCTCCTCAATAGCACTGTGAGGGGCACAGGGTCCCAACTCTGTTTGATAAACCAAGAAGAAAATGGGTCACTCCCACAGAGACAGGAAGTGCCACCAAGTACTGGTTTGGGGTACTTACCCACTTGCCCGGTAGAATCTGTTGTTTGGCTTTGTGTTTATCTGTCTGTCTGTCTGTCATAACTGTTTTCATTTCTTTGGATGGGACTCATACAGCATATAAATGGGACAGACTTCTTATAACCCCCTAGACTTAATTCTTGCCCATTTCAGGGAGACTAGAGCCATGCTCCACAGACTCTGGTGACAGGAGAGAGCAATGTGGAGAGTTGATTGGAGGGTAGCAGGTTCACAGCATAAACACAATTTATCCTGGGCTGGTTAGCCCTCCATGGCCCGTCTGTGGATCAGAACTAACACTCTGGAACTAACAGATAAAAACAAAAAACAAAAACAAAACAACAACAAAACACTTTTGAGCATACTAATTTAGCAGACCACTGGTTTCTACCACTCAAAACCTAAGAGTATCATCAGCTAGTATCTGAGATAATTGTTATCTCTTAATATTGCTATAATCTAACTCTGATATTTCAACAAAAGTATCTGAAAAGTATCTTAATTTATGGTTTTCTTTGTTGCCGTTTTTAAACATGGAATTCAGGGTAGCCTAAATCTATAATACTTGGCCAGTGGTCACTCTTACATAGTTCTAGAATAAACTATCTTTTCTCCGAAGCTTGGAACACTCAGTCTTAAATGGGTTGTCTCACAAAATTCCTTGCAGAAATGAAGAGCATACTCAAGACCTGCACAAGTTCAAATCAGGCAAAATCCCAGTACTGAGAAAGGGAAATGGACACAGATCTTACCCACAACCAAATAGTTACCTGCGAGTGATAACTGTTAGAAAAGGAATATTAATTTACTTCAATGGTTTGTCACTGCATAGATCAATCTCACTCAAAGGAAGGCCCCATGCTCAAAAGTACTTGGCCACAGAATAAACTTGTTTTTGGGTATATGTGCAATTTTCGGTTTCTTTTTGTTGTGATAGTTACTTTTTGTGTATTAATGTTCTTTCTTTTGTTTTAGTTTGTTTTATTGCTATTTTTCTTTTTTACTTCAGAGAGAAAGAGCATAAAGTTTGTTGGGTAGGGAGGTGGAGAGGAACCAGGAGAAGTTGGGGTATAGGAAAATATATGATCAAAATATGATATGAAAGGCCAATTAAAGTTTTCTTTTAAAGTAACATTATTGTACATTCCATTTGCACTTAGATCTGGGCTTTTGCATCAATACCCACCAGCACCTTGCACACACTCGCAGGACTGGACTCGATGGTCCAATTGCTGTCTTTGCCTTCCATGATGAATTCTCTGCCTCAGAATCTAGCCTGTTCACACCATCTCTACATTTCCAGGCCACTTCCTCAGACCTAGATCTGGACATGAAGCTAGTGTAGCAGCTTTACCTGGTGAACTTAACAAAACCTGTTCTACCAGCACCATCCTCATACATCCAGACCTACCTCTGGTGCTAAAAGTTCACCAAACAGAGCAAGTACAGAATTATTCAGCTTCAATTAGACATGACAGTGTCTGGTGGAGGCTTTTTTTAAAATGTCAAGCAGGTAGTGTTCTGTGAAATCCCTTCTCTCAAACCCTTCTGGCTTTGTTTAGTTTTGTTATGATGGATGCACATGATTCCTTTCCTAAAGTAGTCCATTTATTTGTGTCTGTCTGTCTGTCTGTCTGTCTTCTTTGCTTATGCTCATGCCATGGCATTTATGGAGACCAGTGGACAACTTACTGGAGTCTGCCTTCTATTGCCTCTTGGGTCCTGGGGATTGACACCAGATAAACTGATAGGTTCTTTAATTTTTGTATTAGTGAAGTTTCTATGTAGCAACAGAACTGAATTCTTTACATAAAACAAAACAAAAACAAATGAACAAACAACAACAAAAATATAGTTTATTATAGTGGTTTATGTGCTGTGGGCTGGTTAGTACAGCACAGGTGTACCTAGCAGCTTGGGTTTTTAGTTAATTCTAGTTGTAGTCAAGTTGACAACCAGGCAATCAGAGCCATTACCTCTAACAAAGAATTAAATGACAAGAGGAACAAATAGTAAATGGTCAGCATTAAATACATGCATTCAAGTAATAACATACAGACTGAGAGGTAATATTTATAAATCATATATATGCATATATATCCATATCCATGCAACAACAATTTATGAACTTGAAAGAAAGCCAGGAGAGTTATATGGAAGGGTTTGTATGGAATAAAAACGAGGAAATGTAATTATATCGTAATCTCAAAAAAGGAGAGGACAGCAAGTTCAAGGATAAACAAAATTAAAGTTTATTGGCAAACAATTGCCACTTTTGGTAGAGTGAATGGGTCTAGAAAGCTGGGTGATCATTAAGTTTAAGAGGATCCAGGTTTTTCTTGAGTTAATTATCCCCTTTCCCTTGATTCTTTCCCCCATCTATTTTTTCCTTGATGTCCAAGCGCTCCTCCTGTGATGGAGATTGTGTTCTTTGTCTCTCTATTCATGGCTATTTGCTAATTGTTAGCCAGGTGTGAAGGAAAGAAGCAAACAACCCTAGTAATACAGATATTTACTCTTCCCCAGTCCTCATTCCTTGTGAGGGAGGAATTCTAGGAAGACAGTCTTGATTACTACCTACACTTAGGCAATGAAACTTGCACATCCTCAGTGGAACCACCCCCGCTGTGACAGAAGCAGGCAATATTTTGGAACTAAGAGAATCTGGAAATCAAGGGCATCAACATATTTCCTGACCAAACAGCTAGTTCTTGAGTCAGGGAAAACCCAGTAACTGTGGTGAGTATGGTGATGCCCACAATGAGTGGCAATCCTGTCCACATACAGATGCTATTTTTCTTTTATTCGGTCCAGCAAGAATTTTTTCAGAAATTGCTGATCACTAGAAACATGCCTATAAATGGAGCCCAGTCCCTAACATTCAGAAAGGCTGGCTTTTGTTATTAAATCTATCATTAGCTTACCATAATATACTGTTTAATAAAACAATACAAAATAGAATCAGCATGAAAAATCAGTCAGAAGAGCAAGATGCTTTCTTTGTCTAAGGCAGGAGAGATGAATAAAATGGAAAAATGCAAGGAAAGTGGATATATATATAGACACAGAAAGAGTATAGAACGGATTGAAAACTTTTCCAAAGTTATATATAACTATGTTCTTAAACAAATAACTTCATATGTGCAAAACTGTCTACACAAACAAGTTAAAGGTAAGAATTAGCAGGGGTTATTATCACACTTTTATCAGTCTTACCACATTTTATGTTGAAATAGAGAGAACCAGTTACTGGAAGTAGTGTGATAAAATGGGAGGGGGAATAACAGCATCTCAGAAACCTGATTCTGAAAAGGGAGAGGGAAAAGAACCATCAGAATCACCTTTTTTTTCATTTAGCACAGGTGAAATTTTCCTTATATTTTACAATGCCTTTGTGTGATGAAAGAAAGATTATATTGTGATACATATATTTAGTTTAGAATGGGGGAGAGCAGTAGCTACAATCATTTCAAGCCTTTCCTTCAAATCAACTGTTCATGAAAGAAAAATGAAAAGACATGCTTTGTTTATGTATGAAATTTACTTAACTTAAACCCTGTGTTAGAGTTTGATGTAATAGTATGCTATTTTCCCCTTCACCATGATTTCACATAAATAGACTTTTAAAGGAAGAATGCTGTGAGTCTGCTCTCGCTTTTTCCCTGAAAACACTGCTCAGGTGCGTGCAACTTGTTACAAGTCTCAGTGTTGCATGTTTTGTTTTAATACAAACATAACTGTGAGAGCTTCAGTCTCTGGACATTTTAAATATAATCATTAAAGGAAAATTGGTGTCTGGAAGCAAGGAGGATTATTTTTCCATTTGTTCTGATACAGGTACAGAAAATTATCCAATTTGATTGTTAGTCTGGGGATTAATTTTCTTGTGAACAGGGTCCACTATACAATTTTCCACAACCAACCGCAGACAATGCCAGAGAGTAAAAGATAGGTTCATTCTTACTTTAAAATCTATGACAGAATTAATTGGAAGCCAGGCTCTTCACTTACCTCTCTGGCACCACTCCATTCTGCTCTGTGAGAGTGAATGAATAACTCACAAATACTACCACTGGCTTCTCGTGACCTTTGCAAAACCAAAACATGAAGAATTTGGCTTTCTCTACTACTGCAATGATTACATAAAGTGTTTTATTGTTCCAAAAATGATGCCTCTTCGTCAAAGATTGAGTAATATCTACCCTAGGATTTCCATAACACACTTTCTAGATCTGCTGTTGTGTTGCCATATATGGCCAAAGGGACATTACAAGTCAGACTGAGCTAAGGATACTGAGATAGAGAAACTATTTTAGATTACTTGGTTAGGCCTAATATGATCACAAGCTTCTTATGATTGAAACAAGGATGTAAGAAGAGAAAGAAAATAAGAAAAATGCAACATTGCCATGTGGCTAATACTAAATGAACAGCATATTCGTATTGAGAAAGCCTGTGTAATAAAACCGTGGCTGTATGTCTGGAGTTGGAGATAGGTGTAGAATTTCACTAAAAGAATCACCATCATATCTTCATGAAGTGGCTTAAACACAAAGAAAGCTGGATTGGAGAGGTGTCTCAGCAATTAAAAGCAAGTACTGCTCTTGGAAAAGAATCACGTTTTTGTCCCAGCACCCACTTCCCCCATCAAATGGATTACAACCACCTGTGAGTATAATTCCACATGATCAAGGGCTACTCACCTCTTAAGGCACCTGCATTCATTTACACACACTGACACTCAGATACATGCATATATGTAATTAATAATGATTAAAATAAAATTCAAAATATGGAATCCCTTGAAACACAATCAGGGCTTGAATAGGCAACCTTTGGGAGACCTACACTTTGGGTTTATTAAGACTGATATAATTTCAATTTGGTAGCTCAAACCTCTTATCTCAAGACTACTGGTGTAGATCCAGGAGGACTATTAGGCATTAAAGTCCTCATGGGCTATATAGTGGGTACAAGACTAGCCTCAGCTAAAACATGAGAACCTGTCTCAAAAAGCAAAGAGATAGAGAGGGAGAAAGGGATGAAGGAAAAGAAAGATGGAATGGACCAGGGAACAAGAGGTATATGATAGATAGATAGATAGATAGATAGATAGATAGATAGATAGATAGATAGAATAAAATAAGAACAGTTTATTTTAATGTTCAGTGCTTCACTTGTCAGGTACATGGCTGTCCTGCCCATGTACTCTAGAGATGTCACATTGATATTTTCTGCTACACACTCCCAAACAGCAGCGTTTTAGGTTGGAGGTCATCCTCTAAGGTAGAGTTCACTGTGTTCCTGCCATTGCCAGACTTTTGGATGGATATGATGGTCTTATCTATAATAACTGTTTATTTCAAAGTCAGTTAAAGTGACAATTTAAATCATTTTGTTTTCCCTTGATACCAGCATCTCATAGCTCATTGGGCAGAATTTGTCATTTCCTCTTTAGCTCAGCCAAATAACCTGTCAGCAATTTCTACCTCTAAAGATAGGTCCTGTATATCAAATGTAAATATTAAATGCTGTCTTTTTCAAAGTATTTAGAAAAGAGAATATTCAAAATGAATGAATGCTAATCAAGAAAGAGGCTAACAAAAAACTGCATGTTGGAGAAGCTGCTTCAGAGAGATGAAGTCATGAATAACAAGAAACTGTAGGCCTCAAATGTAAGATACCCTAGGCTATGATTTTTCTGGAAATGATGAAAACTAATTTCAGAATCTAATGTTTAGTATGTGCCAAATATTGTGTACTTTCTCTCTCCATATCTTGCAAAAAGGATGCTTACATACATGCTTTCCACAGTAAAGAAGATTGTCTCACATTGGTGCAATTAAACTACAAACATACTCATGAATAAGTTCAAGAATAAGATATCTAGCTCCAGGACGAGTAGGGAAAGCAGAGAGGAGGGTAGAGATAAATCATTCGTGCAGGCTAGCCATGGCAACAAAATTAAACTACAAAGCGATAACACTGAGATTAAATAAAATAGAAAAAAAATGAAGTTTATTATTTTGGTAGCTTCATTGTTCAAAACACTTCTTTGCTCAAAAAAAAAAAAAAAAAATGGAAGAGATAACCAAAATCCTCCTGGACAAATGTGGGTAGCTGGTATTTTCCGTTCCTTCTGTTTTTAGAAGGTCACATTTGCATATTAGTTCAGATTGCTGAATAAGGAGAGATTTCAGCACAGCTGGATGACCAGTTGCTTCACAGGGGAGAATCTGAAAACATCTTATGGAAAGCAGAACCAACCTGGGCAGATCCATGCAGCCACAGTGAAGTGGCCGCAGTACTTACTGCTTTCTCTTTAATGAGCACACCGTGATGGGTAACGTGGGGAGTCAGAATGAGACGATGACCTCAGATGATGCTTCTTTCATGCTGTAACACACACAGAGAAACAGCTCAGGAGAAATTAAAATAGGGCCATATTCCTTAGATGTTTTTTTGAATTAATCATCAGAAGGAAGGAAAAGCCGTTGGTTAACAGCCTGACTTCTATCAGCCATTGCAAGAGAGCCAAAGATAGAGAATGAGAATTCTGTTTGTTTGTCTGTTTATTCTTTCTTAGTCCTGACAGTAGAATAAACTTAAGCTGATATATTTTTTCTTGTATCAGAAATTTACCTGCATGTTGTATAGTAATTAGAAGAGTTACATGCACTCTGCAAATATTTATACGATTGCAACTTAAGGGCATTTTTACAAAGCACTGGATACTCAATGAATAAATGTATCTGGATTCAGGGCCTCCTGTCCATCTCATGGCTTGGTCCTTCATGTTTTTAGACATTCCTTTTTGATTACTTTACAGTCACTAGAGCTGAGTAGTGGTTTCCTCACCACCAGGTATCAGAGTCTCCTTCCCGCCTCAGTACTCTCATTCCTATGCAGCGTGTCCATGCCCCCAAGACACTTCTTGAATTAAGTACTTCAGTAATTATCTTCTCATATAAAAATATAAATTTACATATATTGCTTTTAGGATGTTCTTTGGATTGTGGTGAGTGTCTATTGTCTATTGTCCTTTGGTGAGTGGACAATAATTTATTTTGGAAAATTGAGTGACTGAAAGATACAATTATCAAGCCAACCAATGTACAATTGTACATACTATTGTGTATGTACAATTATATTTTATTATTGTTATTATTATTATATTATTGATATTATTGTTATTATTATTATTATTATTATTATACATTACTGTCCCTTTAAATCCTTACACCCAATTCAAGGAAAACACTGGGTAAGAGGTGGGGAGGCTGATGGAAATAGGAAGATCCAGGAAATAATCCAGAGGGATGTAAAATGTTGGACCCTGGTTATGACATGGTGGTTGCACACATGAACTACCAACAGCCATAGTAACCCCACAAGACCTGTCCATTATCATCTTATCTATTTAAATTCTTGGTCCTAGTTGGTGGAACTGTTTGGGAAATATTAGGAGGTGTGACCTTAGGGGTAATGCCATACTACAGTGTGTGTTGAGGTGTGGGTGAGGTTTCCAAAGCTTGTATAATTCCTCTTTCGCTTTTTCTGCCTTATACCTATAGATTGAGATGTGAGCAGCTGTCTGCTACTGTCCCAGGTCATGTCTGCCTCTCTGCTATCATACAACCTGCCATGATTATCATGGATTCTAATCCTATAGAACCACAAGCCTTGGTCATGGTGTACCTTCACATTAATACAAAAGCATCCAAGACTACTTGTATAAAATCAAACTAGTTCAAACCACAACAGTGACTGGCTCTTTGATCACATCCCTCTGAGGGGAGAGCAGCCTTACCAGGCCACAGAAAGAAGACAATGCAGACAGTCTTGATGAGACCTGATAGGCTAGGGTGATAGGGAAGGGGAGGAGGACCTCCGCTATCAGTGGGCATGGGGAGAAGTATGAGAGGAGATGAGGGAAGGAGGAATGAGGAAGGAGTAAGTTGGATTAGAAGGGGATGAGGGAGAGGGCTACAGCTGAGATACAAAGTGAATAAACTGTAATTAATATAAAATAAATTAGTTAAAGAACCCACAACATAAAATGAATCCTGATGCCAGGCCCTGGGTGAAGATCAGGAAGGATTATATGTTGTACATAGCTCTAAAGTTGAAGGAGGGTGTGGAGTATGGAAATCATGAATATATCTTGCATCATATATGATAGTTTCAAAAAATGAAAAATTAAAAATCAAATTATGAAAATTTCAGAAAATGAATAGAACAGGAAAATATTGCATTAACTGAGGCAACCTAGTTTTCAAAAGACAAACTCTACATTTTTTCCTTTAGATGTGGTTTTTAGTTTAAAATTTTTATACATATTCATTTATGTGGGGTGTCTATTTAGTGTTCAGGAAAGTGAAAGGGGCCCATGAGAAGAGTAAGATGAGGGCTTTAAGGGAGCAAGGTGGAATGAATCCAAATCTGATCAATGGGAATTATATTTCTTTCTACCTGAGGAATACTTGGAATCCATACAGTTAGAGAAAATTAAGTATTTTAGTATAACTTCAAGAATAAGAAAATAAATAGAAAATGAAAGGGAAGATAAAAAGATTTAACAGGTGTTGGGAGTCAGGGAGATTGGGGAAAGGAGTGAGTTAAAGCAGCATCAATTCAAATTATTTAAGAAAATGTCACAAGGAAACCTGCTTCTCTGCAAGCTAACAGGATGTAGCTCATAGGAAGAGCGCTTGGCTAGCATACTGGGTTCATTCCCGAGCACTGCCAAAAATAGTATCAGGAAACCAAGGCATAAAATGAGTTTATTTTAATTATCATGTTTCGGCTATTCATACACACAAATATATGGAGACTGAAAACAGATGACTGAAATGAAAATTCAGGTTTTTTGGAAAGCTGTGGAATGAGTCCAAATCCGATCAAAAAGAATTACATTTTTACCCGAGGAATGCTCAGAGTCCATACATTAAGGAAAAGTTTTAACTGTTTTAGTAGAAATTGGACATTTTATTTTTGAGAGAGTGTCTTTGTCTTACCATACAGTCCAGTCTGGTCTCAAATTCATGGCTGTTCACCTATATATACTGAAATAATAGTCATGAACCACCATGGTCAACTTCAAGCTGAGGATTCTAATGTATGTATCAAGGACTATTATTTCTTCGCTCATAATTTTCATGTCACCCTCGCTTTGCCCTTGGGATAAAATGAGCAAACAAAGTGAATAGGTGTAGAATTGTGCTTTCAGTTAGCCAGTCAATAAGTATAAAGAGAACAACTGTGTCATTACAGCCCTGAGCAACATGAAGAAACACACAGCATAATAAGCAGTTATCTGGACCCTGTGTTGACATTTGTCACTGTCTGAACATGGCTGTCTGGGGCTGCTATCATAGCAACATGTGACTTTTTGAAGAGTAAGCAGCAGGCTGATGATAATGGTCATGGCTCTTACGGGCCCCACCCTGTCCATGTGTTTCCTCCTTGTGAAAAGAACTGTTTGATTCAGTCTTCACTCCCCGTTGTAGCAATTTCTATGGCTCAAGAGCTGTCCTCAGATCCAGCTCTGATTATAACAAGAAAGCCCTGATTATAACAAGAATTGTCTGAGTAGGCCATATATTTTTACCAAATAAATGGCAGGGAGAATTGCAATGAGCCCATAAGTGTTCACTTCTCAGAATGTTTCCTTCCATCTCATATTGTGTATAAAGCATAATGATGCAGCCTTGTGGAGTTCTACTTTACGGGAGAACTCCAACTTGTTATCTGTAAAATCAAGTGATGGGGAGAAAGAAGAGGATAGAGTATGTAATTGTGATGGGACAAGTATAACAAATGGAGTTTTTATTTATTTATTTTTTCCAGCAAATGGGCTGAATGGCTACTTGACTGTAAAGCAAAAAACCAGGCTCAGAAGGAAAACAACTTTTATGAGAGAAGTTGAGGTCGTGGCTGTATCATGAGTCATGTAGACTTTCCGAGGGGTTGAATTGAAGGAATTTCAGGGTCAGACTTTGCAGGGTCAGTCTCTGTCACATTCAGAACACTGGAAGTCATACTTTCAGCAGTGGTGGTAGTCATTTTAGGTTTCCCAGTGAGGAACAATCTTAGGCTGGGCATGCTGGCTAACACCAGGTGCTTGGAATATTAGAGGTAGAAGGATTTAGGAATTCAGTCATCTTCTGCTATGTAGAGAGTTTGAGACCAGCCTTGACTACAGGAAGCCCTGTCTCAATAAACAAAAAAATCAAATCATCAAACAAAAATGCAGCAATGCTATCTTGATCTCTAAAGGTCACAAAAACAACACTGATGAAGATGTCTAGGGTTTGCATTTAGTGTGACTTCAAAGATAAGCTCAGGCATAGGCTAGGCTACCACTTGGCTAGAATTAATGTGTGTGGTAGTTCCTACTCAAGTAGTACATGAAAGCACATTTTTCTTTTTTAGAGGGATTGACATCTTCAAACTGCACCAAAAAGACCAAAAAGTGGACTTGTTTTTATCTCTTATTTTTAATTCAGAGCCATAACAAGATGCATTCTCATTTGAGTTCAGTGGCAGCCATATTCTAGTGTTGGTGTAGTCTTTACACCTTGTTTTAAGGGAGGAGCCCTGAATTATGTCTTGCAAAGAATTTGCATCTATTAATAAATAATCTTTAAATTAGGACCGACCAAAACACTGTTTCCCCTATAAGCAATCTGCATTGCAAGCCTTGAATAATAATTCTTCAACTGATCATTCCTATCATTCACTTGCTTTAGATGGCCCCTTAATTCTAGAAATACCTCAATTTATGCTGCATTGGTTGACTAGTATAATGATCAAACTTACCTTTCATAGCACTATAAAAGGGGGATGAAGGAAACAAAGGGCTTGACTGTCACCAGAACCCATATGGTTACCATCCTCAGGAAATGAGAGAAGAGATGCTATACAGTGCAACAAAAGGCAAAGGGACATCAGAACTCTTGTAGGCTCATCTCTCTTTATGTGTGTGTGTGCGTGTGTGTGCGTGTCTGTGTGTGTGTTAGTCTCTGACTCTGCCTCTCTACCCCATTTCTTTCTAGGTCTCTATATAATGTATGTATGTATATATACATATATATGTATATATATGTATGTATGTATATATACATATATATGTATATATATGTATGTATATTTATATACATAGATATACACCTGTGTGTGTTCGCTCACACATGCACATGCAAGTGTTCCATAACAGGAATGTTTAAGCTAGCCCCATTATGACTGCAGTCACAATACCAATCCACATAGACTAGGAAGGAAGAATCAAGCTTGATGCTGCAGTAATGATTTCACACCAAATTGAGCCATGTAAACTAAGACCCAGTTGTCCAGCAGCTTGCCCATAGCCATGCAGTCATCATGAAGGAAGGTTGCTTACATTCAGTTTTATATAAGCTATCCGGTTTTTATACTAGTTCCCAACATTACCTTTTTCAGTCTGAAAATGCACTCATATATGAGTCAGATTCATCTTGTGGTTAAGAAAGGGAATCCAGCACTGTTGCCCTGGAGTAATGTGCATTAGCAATTAGAATATTATCCAAGCAGGTCATAAAAAATAACTAGGGAGACATTAAGAGGCAGGAGTGTTATCATTAAAGAGGACGACCCAGCAGTGGCCCATAAACATCACCCACAGCCACAACCCTCCAGTGCCTGGTGTAATCATGAGTTCCAAGATTTTATCTCTGAAACTGTCTCTTGAGAGAAGAGTTATTGAAGACTTTCTCAGCCATTAAATCCTTCGGCTGTTGGAAGTGATTAGTTTCTCCATAGATACAGCCTATCTGACCCAGATAGCATGCATTTTATACATAAATGAGAATTGGCAGTCTGCTTTACAAATGATCCATGCTGTGAACAACCTTCTCATGTTTCTACAATACTTCCTGTGCCAGAGCCTTTCATAATCTCCCCATAATGCACTGCAAATCTCTCTATTGTAACAGGCCAGATTTCAGTTACTATAAAACACAAGAGCCAAAAAGAATGGTCAAAGTCATTTGTTATTTGGCAATGCATTAATATGCAGTTCAGAAAACGTTCCATCTTTACAGCCTTCTACAGTTAAGACAAATTTTCAAATTAGCAACTGTTTTAAAGATTTGTTTATTTTTGTTTTATATGTGAGTGTTTTTTTTTGTTTTTTTTTTTTTCATGTCTGATGGATGTCATGTGATAGGCCTAGTGTCTGCAGAGACCAGAGTGGATATCAGGGCCCCTGAAACAGGAGTTACAGACCACTGTGTGCCTCGAAATAGATACTGGGAACAGAACCTAGAGATCTGTAAAAAAAATCATTAAGTGCTGTTGACTTCAAAGTCATCTCTCTAGTAAAAAAAAAAATGCTTTTTAAGACACCTAACACTTTTAATGGATGTCCTTTGCATCTGTGTTCTGTTGCCAACTAGCACATGGAGAATCATGCAGGATCAGCCTCCATTGCTTCTTTCTTACCTCAACAGTCCTCATAGGAATGACCCAATGATCTTCATGCCAGAATAATTATTATAGAACCACTGAGCCACAACATTCTAGATGGTATCTGGAATCAAGCTGGTCATCACCATAAGTATCTTGTCCCTGTGATCAACACATGAAATGTCATTCAGCCAGAGGAGAGAACATCAGCATTTTATGGTCATTCCTTTATGACCCTGTGTTGTGGAAGTTTTAGTTTATTATATCTAAACATGTTTTTTCTTTAATCCCAGGTGTGGGATGTGGGAATGATTCAGATGGTCCCACAGCAGCAAACTATTTGCCTCATGCAGGCTCTGAGAGAGGCTCTTTGCCAGCTACAGATAGTTTAAATCTGAGGACTCTGGAGAGGGAGTAAATGCCAGGGCCCAGAGAGAGAAGAATGATGCTGGTACTTCCCTGCTGCTGCAACTCGAAGCTGTTGATACAGTTTGACAAGAAGTTGGAGAAATCCTGAAAGGAAGATTGGACTTTCCCAAGGAACTTGACAAACCCTAACCAACAGGATGTAGCCAAGGAAAACTACACCACTTCTCCTCCCCAATTCCTGCCAAAACCCCAACATCTGGTAGTGTGGAGAGCCAAGCTCTGCAGCGTCCTAAAGATGGCGCTGGCTTCTGCCTCTGATAGGTAAAAGCTCTCGGTAATCAACTCCTTAATTGGTTGTGTATGTGCATCAGGCTCGCTTCCGCAGTTGTGGACTAATCTGCAGGTGCCATGTAGCTTGTCAGGATTGGCTGGCCATAGGCTATTTAATTGGCGGGCTGGGCTTCCCGAGAGTCAGAAGTTAGAAGTCAGAGTCAGAAGATTGTTCAAGTTTCCTGAATAAACTGCATTGAGAAGAGTTCAGTGTTGCGTCTTCCTTGCTGGTCGAGGCGGTCGCGACATGGTAGGAGGGAAAGGAGAGTGCAGAGAAACGTGATATGAAGATTCCATTGGCAAGCTGTCACATTTGTTATACTTTCATACACTGACATTGTCCTGTGTGAAGTGGATACACCCTCATTTTTTTTACTTTAATAATTCCAAAAATTGTGTAATAGATTCAGGGGGAGAAAAACATATTCTCTGTAGGCTGGGTGAAGCTCCTGAGTGGAATACTTGTTTGTTATGCAAAAGGGGCAGTGCACCAACATCAGCATAAAAAGATGAAGATTCTCAAAGCATGCTGGGAAGAGACATCTGGAACAAACTATACCTGGAAAATACTCAGGGGTGTCTAAAATATGATAAATATCACTCTCTATACTTAAGAGACAACGAAAACAAACCAACCACAAACCCTGGCAAATTTCCTTTTGTCTTCTAATGCAATAATTTTACAAAAACAAACAAACAAAAAATATCAAAGACCTTAGATGAGTTTTGAGGAGTTCTGATAAGTTTTTGCTTAAGCCAATCAAATTCTACAAATAAATGTTCCCTCTTACAACAATATTTTGTTGTTGGTGGTGGTGGTATGGGTCTTTTCTAGCCAGGCACGCTGGAAGCCTTTGGAAGCAGCCATTGCAATGCCTTCTTCACAGCCAGCTTTCTCTTCAGCATTATTATTATTAATTTTTTTGCTCAAGTCTAGAGCAACTGAGCCGAGCCTGTCTGTGTGGCTGAGCAAGCAGACAGGTGGCTACTCTGCTACTTCACAGTGAGCATCAATGAGGAAAACAATGCAGCTATTGGTGTGTTTCCTGTGCCAGCTTCCTCATCCCAGGAAGCAAAAGTGATCCCAGCATGGCAGTTGAATAAATATGGAAGATCTTCTGGTAATGTGATGTGTCAAACTTTGGAGAGTCACATTTTCTACTGAGTTTATAATTCAGCTTCAAGCCCCAGGCTAAACTTATCATAAATAATCATATTAAGAGGCATAAAATAAAATGGCCGTGCTATCTAAAATAAAATGTTTGGTTCTGTGCACCCTTTTTGCCTTGATGAAGAGAAGAGTCAAGCTGTGTTCCCAGACCCATCAATGCCTATGAGCACCAGTGTTGTCCTGACTCAACTAGCTGCTCACAATGCTGGGTGACATGATTCCTTCTATGGTTACTAACCAAGCAATGATGGTTTCTATATGACATGGGGTTAAAATGAAGATTTTCAAATAAAAACATATCAGCCAGAAAAATCTGCTTAAGAATATTACTTTTAATTTGAAAAAAAAATATTGTGTGTGTACGCATTTTTGTCCCTGAACCACATGCATGCCTGGTGTCCATGGAAGTCAGAAAAGGGATTCAGATCCCCCAAGAATGGGAATTACAGAAAACTGTGAGCCTCCATACATGTGCAGTGAATTGAGCCCTAGCCTTCTGAAACAATATATTGTGCTGTTAAATACCAAATCATTTTTCTCTATCCCAAGACAATGGAATACTACTCAGCTATTAAAAACAAGGAAATCTTGAAATTTTCAGGCAAATGGATGGAACTAGAGAATATAATTTTGAGTGAGGTAATCCAGAAGCAGAAAGACATACTCACTTGTAAGTGGATGTTAGCCATATGGATAACTGTACTAAAATCTATAGACCTAAAGAAGCTAAATATCAAGGGGGATCCTAGGGAAGAGGCTGAAATCTCATTCACAAAGGCAAAACAGATAGACACCAGAATTGGTGTCTATCTTGATGAAACAGGATAGAGGCCTACCATAGAGGTCCTCTTAAATGCTCTACCCAACAGGGAATGGAAGCATTTGCTGAGATACATAGCCAAAATTTGGGGAAGAGGGCAGGGAGTCTTATGGAAAAAGAAAGTGATAAAAGGACCTGTAAGGGACAGGTCTCCACAAGGAGACCATCAAAGCTAATAAATCTGAACCCAGTGGGCCCTGCTGAGACTGATGTACCAACCAAGGACAATGCACTGAGAGGACCTTGAACACCCATTCAGAGGTAGCTCATATGCAGCTAGGTCTCCATGTGTGTACCTCAGTAAGGGGAGCAGGTGCTGCCTCTATCATGAACTGGGTTGCCTGCTCTTTGATCAGGTTCCCATGGTGATGAAGCCTTGCTAGGCCACAGAGGAAGAAGATGAAGGCAGTC
>REGO01000102.1:112965-127630 GCA_010120015.1 Rhombomys opimus | reverse complement strand
GGCTCAGTGATTGCATTTTAACTGAAACCCTGCCACCAATCCCTACTCCATTTAAACTTCTCTTCAAAGGCATAGATTCAATTTATAACCCTTTTTTTTTAACTTAAGAATACTGACTGGTAATGAGCATAAAGTACTGAGATTGCATGAGCATGCCAAACTGAGTAGAAACAGTCTAGAATGTTCTGAGGCAAACCTGGGTCAGAGAGGGAGAAACCCAATAAGATAGAGTGAATTCTGAAAGACACCACATGGAGGAAGAACAGTTCTTTGTCACAAGACAGAGACATTGCACATCTTCCTGAGAGTGAGTCAGAGATGGCTTCGGTGTAGAATGGTGGCTTGAGAAACCAGGAAAACAAAACTTATAGTGGAGAAAAAATTTTACTAGATCCCAGTAATATGCATGCATGGACAGAAAAGTCAACTCTAGATAAGAAATGGCATGAAGTTATTAAAAAGAAAACATTTGTTTTACATTTTTTATTTTGTTTTAATTTATTTTATTAACTTTACATCCTTGTTGTAACTCCATCCCTTCTGCCCTTCAAGTCTCACTCTCTCTTCCTCCTCCTCCATCTTTCCCTTTTCCTCAGAAAAGGAGAGCTCCCTTTCCCATTCAGCCCAACTCATCAAGTTACATCAGGACTGAAAATGTGGTCTTCCACTGTGGTCTGGCAAGGCAGTCCCACCAGGGGAAAGTGATAAAAAAGCTGGCAAGTTTGTCAGTGTTCAATGCAGTCCCCACTTCCCTTACTACAAAACCCACATGAAGCCTAAGATGCTCATCTAAACATCTTTGTTCTTGTGGGTGGGTTGGTGTTCTCCTCCCTCTGCTGGGAGACTAGTCTAGTTAATGGGCCTCCTTTTCAGTCTCTATGGTCTCTGCTACTGGGAGTCTCTGCTTATATCCCCCTCATATCCTCCCAGGAGCATACCCTGACTTAGGTCTGCAGCTTTTCATAAAGATGCCTCCACCCTCTGTTTTTGTTTTGTTTTCTCTACAGGCCTTCTGTCCTCTCTCCCCCACTTTCTCCAGGTCTGTTCTTTACCTTAACTTCCTGAACCCTAGCTCTTACCTTGTTCCCTCTCTCCAGGAATTAGTCAGTCTATTCTATCTCTCCTTAGGAATGAGATAAATACGGTTGTGTGTGTGTGTGTGTGTGTGTGTGTGTGTGTGTGTGTGTGTGTGTGTGTGTTTGTGGTATATTTTTAGAAATAGGGTTTTTGTGTGTATCCCTGACAGTCCTGGAACTTGAGTTTTACACCATGCTGGTCTTGAAATCACCGAGATCTACCTGTGTTTGCTGCAAAAGTGCTAAGATTAAAGGTGTGCACAACAACCACACAGCTAAATTATGTGCTTAAGTGCATGTCTATATATGGGCATAAGCATGTGATCACAGGAGCTTACAGGATCTAGAAGGCATATGATACCCTGGATCTGGAATTACATGCCTTTGTTAATGCTCAGTGTGCATACTAGAAACTAAACTGATGTAGGAGTAGTACTGATTCTAAAATGCTGAGTCATTTCTCCTTCCTGCTGTCAGGTGACACATAGCACAAACTACACATGTGTTAATCACTGACACCTTTTCAAATAAAATATAAATTCATGGGTGTACAATTAAGAGACGTAGAGGTGATTATATGGAAGAAGCTGAGATTTGAAGCTACTTTGGGAAATGACCAGAGAAAGGGGAACAGTAGTGATTCTTAGATACTGTGAAAGGACTGCCCAAACCAGACAATCTTCTATCTTAGACCTCTGTTCTCCCAAATTTAATACATGTGTGTTCTTTTAAAAACAATAAGGAAGATGCTCAATCCTCATTCAGAGGGGCAACTGTGTTAGACATCTGAAGCAGGAGAAGACAGGGAACTGGACAGGAGTCTACCACAGACGGCCTCTGAAAAACTCTACTGATTGAGGTATCAAAGCAGAGGCTGAGACTGATGGCCAAACTCTGGGAAGAATGCATGGAATTTTATGAAATAATTAGGAGATACAAAGACCTGGAAGGGACAGGTACTCTAAAAGGAGACCAACAGGCCAAAAACAAAAACAAAAAACCTGGAAAACTGGGCCCTGGGGGTCCTACAGAGACTAATAGCCTAAGGATCATGCATGGAAAGGACCTAAAACCCTTGCTCAGATGTAACCCATAGACTCAGTCTCCAAGTGGATTCCCTTGTATGAGGATCAAAGGCTATCTCTGGCATGAACTCAGTGGCTGGCTCTTTGATCACCTTCCCCTGAATGGGGTACAGCCTTGCCAGGCCACAGAGGAAGACATTGCAGCCAGTCCTGATGACACCTGATAAGTTAAGGTCAGACAGGAGGGGAGGAGGACCTCCCCTTTCAGTGGCTCAGGATAGAGGCATAGGGGGAGAAGAGGGAGGGAGAGCGGGATTGGGAAGGGATGAGGGAGGGAGCCACAGCTACAATACAAAATAAATAAATTGTAATAAATAATGCCTAAAAAATTCTTTAAAAACTAAGTTTGGGTTGTACATTTGGAAATGTATATGTGTGTATGTCATGTATGTATATGCATGTGCTTATAGTATGTGTATGTGCTTGTATGTATGCATGTTTGTATTGTATGTGTATGCGTAGTATGTGTGCATTTTTTTAAAAAAGTAGCAGTAAATTCATACACCCTTAACCTCAGTTCCAATCAAGATGGCAGAAAAAAAATCTTTTCTGCTGTCAGGTGACACATAACACAAATCACACATGTGTTGATCACTGACACCTTTTCAAATAAAATATAAACTGCAATATACCATGATCCATATTATATTATTCATATTGCTGCTTCTAGTGTTTCTGTATTATGTGATTTTAACACTCAGAAAAACATTCAAAAAATACCTGGTAAATATACAGGTTGGAACCTTTTTAAGTTTTCCAATTTCAGGCTAATAATCATTTATGTCTCTATGCCATGCTACAAATCTCTCCCATTCATCCAATAAAATTCCTCACATTGTTTGATTACTGATGTATTTTAATGGCTCACTGAGCTATTTTATGCTGACTGCCTTGCCTGTGTGACCTTCATTGTTTGTGTAAATTTTGCTCAAAAACAGAGCATAGGCTTTGAAGCCTTCAAGCAAAAGGCACGAGGAGGGAGTGATCTCTCTCTGTTTCCTAACATCTTATAAACAAAAAAGCCCCACCTCCACAACTGACAGACAGACACACACACACACATACACAAAATCTAGTATTTCATGTTTGTTGTGAATGTTAAATTAAATACATTTTTAAAGTTCAGTGTCTGACATGCCTCAATAAACTGTTATCTTAAAAAAGTATCTTATATTCAAGAATATTTTGGTAGCACCAAGTAGCCTGGATTGGAAAAAAAAAAAAAAGAAGAAGAAGACAAAATTGAGTTGGAAGTTAAGTAGAGCCGGATATGGGAAGAGTTGAGGAATGAAAGGTGAATGTGATTACTATATGTTGTATGAAGGTTCTCATAACTCTAATAAAATATGTATGCATGTATACAGAATAATTTAAGTAAAATATTACATTTTACTTGTTGCAAAGTCAGTTTTTAGTCACTCTTTGCAGGTGTGTTTATTCAGCATATAGATTTGAGTGTGATCTATAGATCCACAGAGCTTTGAGTCTATAGAGGCCTACCTGAATCCACTTACTAGTTATGGTGATTTTGCTGTATTCACTGTAAGTTTTCTCAACCTGAAGTCCTATATGAAAACACTGAAGAATTACAAAAAAAAAAAAAAGTAATATTAGACATTTGTTAAGGATCAAAGTCTTGATCACCTTGTAGTCCTTCTAACCAGATCACTCTTGTCGCCTCACAAACTGCCAACAGTACTGAGGGATTGTTGACACTCAAAATTATATTTACTTGAAAAGCAACTGAGGCAAGGCATGGTGGCACATACTTTTTATCTCAGATTCTTGGAGGCAGAGACAGGGCAATTTCTGCGAGTTAAGGGCAAACCTGGTCTACATAGTGGGTTCCAGGAACAGATCTACAAAATGAGACATTGTATTAACCCCCCACTCAAATACTTACATACGTACGTACATACATACATACATATATATATATATATATATATATATATATATATATATATATATATAAAGTATGCCTAAAATGGCATTTTAATATACAGACCCATCACTCTTGTTCATTTCTTCACAGCCCTGTTGTGATAGTGTGATAAGAAAATTTACTGTCTAATTTACTGTCAAATGTAAAATGTAATATAATAAACACAGTCTGGGTTTCCTGCAGAACCATAACTGTATTTTGGAACTGTTTCTCAATTTTTGCCAAATTCTATATCCTAGAAGCCAGCATTCCACATTAGACCATTGTGCTTTCTCTAAATGCTTTTATTTCAGTGGCAGTAAAGAACAGAGTTTTACTCATTTTAAGGCTGAAATGTAATATGCACCATGATTTCTTTTTTAAACATTCTTTATTAATTATACTTTATTAACTTTGTATCCCCTTGTGGTTCCCTCCCTCCTCCCCTCCCAATAACTCCCTTCCTCCACCCTCTGCCTGCATGCCCCTCCCCAAGTCCATTGATAGGGGAGGTCTTCTTTTCCTTCCTTCTGATCCTAGTCAATTAGGTCTTATCAGGAGGGGCTGCATTGTCTTCTGTGGCCTGGTAATGCTGCTTTCCCCTCAGGGGGAGGTAATTAAAGATCAGGCCAATCAGTTCATGTCAGAGACAGTCCCTGTTCCCATTACTACTCTTCCTCAAGATCCAGCTATACCACTCCTAGGCCTATACCCAAAAGATTCTCAAGTACACAATAAGGACATCTGCTCAACCATGTTTGTGGCAGCCTTATTTGTAATAGCCAGAAGCTGGAAACAGCCCAGATGCCCCTCAGTGGAGGAATGGATACAGAAATTGTGGTACATCTACACAATGGAATATTACTCAGCAATAAAAAATAAATAAAAAAAATAAAAAAAAACAAGGAAATCATGAAAATTGCAGGTAAATGGTGGGATCTGGAAAAGATTATCCTGAGTGAGCTATTCCGGAAGCAGAAAGATGCACAGGGTATAGACTCACTCATATAGACATATAATATAGGATAAACCTACTAAAATCTGTACACCTAAAGAAACTAATCAAGAGGGAGGACTCTTGCTAAAATGCACCATGATTTCTTTAAGCATTCACCTCTGCTGGGTGCTTGTACTCATCTTTCTTGCATTCTATATGATGTGACTATTCCAAATAATGCCTCCATAAAAACGTCACTTTGAGAAATTAATTTTATTTTGAGGGGTTGTTATGATTTAGAAAGGAAGCACCATGCCCCTTTATGTATTGGAGATTTGGTTTGAAGCTGATAAATCTAATTATTGAGAAGTGATTGGATCCTGGAATTTCTGACACAATCTACATTGGTTTATAACAGGATGGTATTAATGAGATGTTGAACTTGATTGGAAGAGGTAGGTTTTTTGGTTTTGTTTTGTTGGTGGGTAGGGGAGGCAAGAAAAATATACCTTGCCCTTAGTTTCATTCTGTTCTCTCTGCCTTCTGGCTGTCATGATATGAATATCCTTTTTCTCCACATCCTCTTCCAGAATGATAGTCTGTGCCACTAAATCCAGAAGAATGAAATCTCCAAATCTTGAAATAAAGCCATAGAAACTATGAACCAGCATAAATATTTGTTCCATTTTATACTCTTCTCATATCTCAGGTATTTGTCACAGCAATAAAAAGCTAACCCAACATACTGAGAAGTGGGATTTCTGGATTCTTCGGCAGTCCTGTTTTTAGTTTCCTGAGAAACCTGCCTGCAGTACTTTATAATGAATGTACGAATTGTTAATTCGTGTACCATGTTCCTTTTCTTTATAGCCTAACCAATACTTACTGAGTTTTGATCATCATCCTAAGACCTCGCTAGGGTTTTGGTACCTATCCCTCCTCCTTGAATCAGGTGTGGAAACACAGTGCCCTAAATAAGAACATGGAGGGTAGAGCTCAATGGAAGGGACTCCATTGTATTGGTCTTTATGATAAATATGTATGCTCTGTGTATTTGTCTGATGAATGTGTAGATGAGTGCATGCCACTGATATATGGAGATGGAAAACTGTGTGAAGCTGTTTTATCCCTTTATGTGACTACTGAAGATTGAATTCAAGTTTCAAGGCTTTCTTGGCAAGCACTTTTGCCTGATGAACCATTTGGCTGCCTAGGAAAGAGGTGTTTAGATAATGATAGCTCCATCCTTATACATGGATTAATATTTCTTGGAGTAAACCCTAAGATTGGGATTTCCTTCTCCCTGTTTCACCCATGTTCTTTACCAACCCTCCTTAACCTATGAGCTAAGAAAGCTGGCAGCACTTCATTGGTTGTGCTTCCCTGATATTCTGACCTTTCTAGTTTGCAGTAATGTGTGTATATGCATGTGTATGTTTATGTATATATGTATATTTATTAAATAAATATGTATTTCTTTAAGAAGATATCTGGGGATATTCTGTTATAGTACACATACTGGACTAAGACAAAATGCAAAGCAACAAATCATTGAAGTTTTGACTTGTATTTTCTTGATTATAATTGATGTTAAACATTTTTCTTTATGACTGTTGTCCATGTGTATGGTTTCTGAGATATGTCTAGCCTGAATTTCTTTCACATTTTCAACTGAGATACTTGACTTCCTACTGTATTTGTACAAAATTTTCTATACTTTGTATATTCATACTCAATTTGACATAAAGCTTGTGACTCTTTTTTCAAATGTCCACACCCCTCGTTTTCTGTTTAGAAATACTTTCTCCTGAAAAGCCTCGAATGATTCCCTGGGTCTTTTCTTGTCCATGGATTCTCAATGTGTACTAAATGCAATGTATTATTGTAAAGTTACATACCTTATAAAAGTTACAATTCATATTTTCTTAGTAGGGAACCAGTTGAAAAATATACAGAGTCAAAAATAAACTTCTATCTACTCTAGTTTCTACCTCCCTTCAAGGTTAATTTGCTATAAAATATAAAATGAAGTCTCAATGATTACTTTCAAGAGAAATTGTTCTTTCCTATCTCATTCCCAAGTGACTTTGGGGAGGTAATCTAATTAATAAATATGCTCCTAACTAAGAAAATTTTTCCATAAAATATATCAGAGAAAGAAAACAATCGTACTCCTGGGCAAACTAACAGTAGATCCTCAAACCTGAAAAACAGAATGACACTTCATACTCCATACAGGTAAGCAGTCAGTCACATACACATTCTTAAGGCATGCAGTAACCAAAAGTTAAGAATGGAGGTAGGAGAGCAACAGAACCAAAAAAAAAAAAATTCTGGGCACAGGGGTCTTTTCTGAGACTGATACTCCAACCAAGGACCATTCATGGATATAACCTAGAACCCCTGCACAGATGTAGTCCATGGCAATTCAGTGTCCAAGTGGGTTCCATAGTAATGGGAACAGGGGCTGTCTCTGACATGAACTGATTGGCCTGCTCTTTGATCACCTCCCCTTGAGGGAGAAGCAGCCTTACAGGCCACAAAGGAAGACAATGCAGCCACTCCTGATGAGACCTGATAGACTAGGATCAGAATGAAGGAAAGGAAGACCTCCCCTATCAGTGGACTTGGGGAGGAACATGAGTGGAGAAGGGGGAGGGAGAGAAGGATTGTGAGGGGAGGAAAAAGGAGTACAGGGGGGATACAAAATGAATAAACTGTAATCAATAAAAATTAAAAAAAATAAAATAAAAAAGAGAAAAAAAAAGAATGGAGGCATGACAGTATCTCTGTCACTCGTGTTCATATGCACGTTAGATTCACCCGGTAATGGGAGCTGGTGCTTGAATACTTTAACTGATTTTATGGAAAGGGAAAATAATTGCCTCAAACCGTCTGTAATTCTGTAATCTTGACCTTGCCAGTTTAGCTTGACTTTACACTCCTGAGTCTCAGAGAAACTGGACTATCTAGATTATTTTTCCATGGTCATTGTCTTTCAAAGTGTCCTTCTTAGGTCCTTAGAAAGACAGCACTATGCTGCAAAGCTAAGAAGAGCCTTGCTTCCCTTTGGGGAAGATTCATGTCTATTATAGATGAACTGTAATTATAACCATATATTTCGAAAATAAATATTCTAAGGAAAACAAGAGAAAGTTTCTTCTTCTTCTTCTTCTTCTTCTTCTTCTTCTTCTTCTTCTTCTTTTGATATTTTGAGACAGCATTTCTCTGTGTACCCTTGGCTGTCCTGGATTTCTTTGTAGACCTGGCTAGCGGAAATGTTACAGTGATCTACCTGCTTCTGTCTTCCTGAGTGCTGTGAATAAAGGTGTGTACCACCATGCCTGGCTGTTTCTTCCTTTCTTAAAAAAAAAAAGAAAACTAAAATTTTTGTGGTCTCCATACTTACCAGGTTTTAATCTGATTGTTCTTTTTTTTGGACCAGTTATTACTTTAATTTCAACTCTATACAATGGACATATTAATTTTAGACAGGGCATTCTTAAAAGAATCATATAACAAATACTATACACTATATATTACTGCTAATTGCCACTATTACTGCATTGTTTTGCCCTGTCCTTGTTTTATCTTCTGCTTGTTTGTTTACCAATCAGATGATGAAAGTTTTAATTTTCCTTCATTTTGTCTATGTTGTTTTGTGTTTTGTCTGGTCACATTCTACTATCCATATGAAAGTCCCAACAGTTCAGCATGTCTGACAATGACCAAAGCTCCTGTGAATCTACAAAAGAGGGGATTAAAAAACATAAGAGGACCTAAAAGATAGTATAATAAAGAATGAGGGCCTACAGATTTTGAATCCAGACATGCTGAAGGGTACTGGCAAAAAGGAAGAGATTAGAAGTGGGAAACTTGAATTTGAAGAGATAGAGTCAAGAAAGCTGGTAGTAATAGCATATGGCTGTGGCCAAGCATGTGTTAAAGTTTGAGTAAGGTGGGTAGTAAGACCATATACTCCTTCTCCAACACCATAGCATTGGAACAATTGGTGATAAACTACCAAGAACCTTATGTTATTAATGAAAACTGCCAAAGGCACATATGAAAGGTGCTCAGATCAGCAGGAATTAAAAAAAATGTCTATAACAGTGAAATGGTTTAGTATATGGATCATTGACAACAAAAAGGCAGCTAGTGGATGAAGTTATTCAAAATTTCCCACTTTTCAGAAGAGAAGGTGTTAATATCTTGAAAATGCTGGTCTGTGTTTCCTGCAGTAACAATCCGGAGGTCAGCTTTTCCTTTCCAGTGCTAAAAGGAGTATGAACCACAAATGGCTGCTTCTGGATAGTACACCACAGTGCTCTGGGGAAATGTTTTGGGAATGGAGTGGCTATAGGACATGTATTTAATGGGGATCCTCATCTATATGGAGGTAAAATGACTGAATGGATGAGAGAACCAACAGAGTACAAGCAAATCCCCCTTTCTAGTCTCTGTGAGAATGAGCTTTGCTTCTCATGCAGAAGTGCCTTGCAAATGTGAGACAGAAGAGCTGGGGGGACTTTGATTCTATCTTCTGTTCAGCACTGCATCTTGACTCAGGATTTAACTGTTCCACCTGGGGCCAGGAAAAAGCCTTCTCCCGGTTAATTGCCACATGCTAACTCTGAAGCTGGATCCTCTGAAGAGCCCTCCTTTCACTGCTGAGTGCAGTCATTACCCCCAATATCACCATAATCATAGCCTCCCTCCCTGGCCTTCTGCCTTTAAGCTTGGATTTAGAATCTCAATTGCTCTGGATAAAATTTAATGTGGCACAGAATGCCACAGGAGAAAAATGACACTATAAAATGCACTTTAGGTCATGAATCATTTTAGTTCTGGGCAGTATTTCCCTGGAGACAGCTCATTAACAGCTTGCTTCACCTAGGCTCTTACTCTGTTGATATTAACTCTATAGGTAGATGTGGGCATAGTATATAAAGGTCTTCAAGCTCTGCCAAGAAGTAGTTGTCTCAGGCGTATCCACACACTGAGCAGCCATTGAGTATACAAATATGTTCTGAGTTGAATGTTCAGGCTGATTCATACATAAATAGTAGGTGTTCACATTGCGTATTTTAGCTTTGCATGTGTACTGAAGGTTTTAATGATGAAAACAGTAATAATAACAAAACAAATAGCACAATGTAGCTTAACCTGTGCTAGATACTGGCCAAGTGTTTCACACACCAAACGAGAGTACACCACACTAGCTCCTAGTACTGGTTTATAATCTTATTTTTCCCTGCCAGTTTCTGGGATTGAACCTAGGACTTATTTCAGTGTACACGTATAGTCTACCATGAAGGGAAGTTGGAGCAAGAACTCAAGGCAGGGACTTAGGGGCAAGAATTTCTGCAGAGGCCATGGAAGTGTGCTGCTTACCCAATAGTTTCCCATGGCTTATGCACATTACTTTCTTATGCCAGCCTGGACCATCTAGTGAGGAATGGCTGCATCCACAATATGTTGGGCTCTTCCCAAACAATCATTAAAAAAAAAAATACTCTACATATTCAACCAAAGGCAAGTCTAACTGGTATCTCTTCCCAGATTACTCTACCTTGTGTTATGCTGATAAAAAAATCAAACAAAAAAAAACAAACAAACAACAACAACAACAACAACAACAAAAACAAGGCAATTGATTTCTTACAGGGAAACAACTTTGACTTCTTCATGGACAGGGATGGCAACAGAATTCTGGAGTGCCATTAAAGATATGGTAATAGCTAGTGGCTTGGGCTGGAAGAACATTTGAATGTAATTCTTTCCCTAAAAAGAAATACCATTCAGCTTTGGCTTACTTTTTCTTGAACTCATTATGTAAAGGAGTTGGCACACTCACTCTGCCCCTGTCTTGGCTGTGTTCCCTATGCCTTCCTTAGGTTTCGTTATAATGTGGGCTGTCCTCAATTTCATGTCTCCACGTAACCTTATTTTTATTCTCAGATCTCTGCCCCAAGTTGCATTTTCCAGCAGAAACTTGGATGCTTTAACTATCATCACAGATGTTTCTTTTTCTTACCCAAGAATGCTTAAACAGTGCAGAAAGCGACTGATTTTCTCAATTGCATTCCACACATGTTAATTCACACTAAAATGTATTCTTATAGTTTCAATTATCTACTTTTTCCTTTATTTTTTCCATATTATCTCTTACATATTAGATAGCACATCTGTGTAACATGGTAGCACTAAGGTCAGTTTAATAAAACAACCACCTTATTATCCTTATGGATTCTATGGAACAGAAATTGAGATGTATATCAAAATGACATATGTTCTTTTCCCCTTGATGACTGTGGCCTCATTTGGACGGAGAGACAAGGTCTGTATGTGTTTTGTGGAAGAGGAGGTGGTACAACACTGGTGGGTGCTAGAATATTTTGGTGATGTTTTCATTTCTCTCTATTGAAAGTTGATTCCAGTTTTATTGTTG
The DNA here is from genome assembly GCA_010120015.1 of Rhombomys opimus. NCBI lineage: Eukaryota > Metazoa > Chordata > Mammalia > Rodentia > Muridae > Rhombomys > Rhombomys opimus. The sequence continues at coordinate 116,157 of REGO01000102.1, read as the reverse complement.
TTGTTCTTTTTCTGTTTTGTTTTTTTATCTTTTGTTTGTTTTTACTTCAGTTGAACTGTCAACTGCAACAGCCCTGCATGGTTTCTGCATGAGATCTCTTTAAGTAGGAAACCTGGTTTTTCTCTGTCTTATTGCGTTTGAATAGCAATAGTCAGCATACGAAGAGAGCCAAGATAAACTTCAATGCCTTTTAGTACCAACCCTGTTAATTAATATATTCATGCTCAGCTTAGCCAGCACACACTCAGGTTCATGATAAAGGTAGCATAGCGACAGCATATCTTTTCTTGGGAAGTGATTCCTTTATTATCAGGAGACCATCCCATAGCATTAGATATATCCATGGCACTGTATCTGGAAAAGACATCCTCTTCATCTTAATCTCTGCATTGTATAACTTTCTCCATTTTAGTTGATTAAAATAACATAGGTAAGGAAATAGATATCTCAGCAATTAAAGCACCTGCCAGGAAATATGAAGACAGGAGTCAGAACCCAGGTAGATGTGACAGGTCATCTGTAATTCTAGTAGTCAGAAGGCAGGAACAGGAGATTCTAAAAGCAAGCTGGACAAACAGACTATTCAAATAGATGAGTTCAGCATTCAGTTGAAATGGGAAGGTAATGAATGGTGAGCCTAAATGAGTAAGGAGAGGGTAATCCAGGAAGATACTGAAGGGTAAACCTCTGGCTTCTGCATATAGATGTAAACACACAGGTATAGATGTACACACTCTGAGGGGCTCCACCCAACAGTAGATCATATCGAAACAGATGCAGACTCAAAGATAAAAATTGGGCAGGGTGCAGGAGTCTTGTGGCAGAATGGGACAAATATAAAGTGCTTTTAGCAACAGTTCTCAAAGTTTCAGGAACAGCACCACCCACTGATTTAGTCTAAGTATTTCTTAATACTTGAACTCATCTCAACTCATTGGGGTGGAGGAGAGGACATTCTTGGGACTTTTCAGTTTTTAAAAGGTGTAGAGTGTCACTTTTGGAAATTAGAGACAGACACGTAATTCTCCAAAGCTCCAAAACTATACCTCTTCCATAATTTGAGTGAAGGCAGCTCATTCTCCCTTCATTCTTACCAACACAGAAAGTGTTTTGATGGTTACTAATAATTTCATTATCCACAAGTTTTCAAAATAGCATTAGGTAAAGATAGGCTGAAATTTTAAAGTCACAGAGAAGATATAACTGAACTATATTTCAAAATACATCAAAGTTTTCAAGGAAGAGAGAGAAAGCAATTCCAAGATGAACAACGAGGTATTGGGTCATCAGTACAGTTGGATGTTCTTTTCTTACTCTAATAATAGTAAGCGTTCACCCTACATTTACCAACAGACACTGAATGGTGTTGGAAGAAAATTTGAATAGAAATATCTAATGTAATTTGTAGGTTTATGTAATTACAACTTAAGAAAAACTACTATTCCTATTAATTGACTTTATTTGTTATTAATTTAGCTACTTAAGATCAAAGCATTGTTATTTCATATAGTTAAAACTAAAGAAATTCATTAAAAAGAATCTTGGAACATGTGTACGTCTAGTAGTTCTATTAATAAACCCTGTCACTAATATGACTACTGTCTTATCTTTATCCTTCTTTGGTTTATGATAGACACATTAAGAATATATCACTAGACTTCAGTATGGTGTCACCCATGCTCTTCTGGCTACATACTTTTGTTTTATTTCTGGCCCATATTCATTCTGAGAGTTTTTAATGCTTGTGTACTCCCACGTACTTCTCATAAACTTCTGAAATTCCATTCCACATACTACCTGATCTCCTCTGTTTTGTCTTGCACAATCAGACTCAGTGGAGAAGTCATCTTTCCAAAGTTTCTTTCACCCAAGCATTCTGTTTACTACCATGCTCCTAGGAGAATTTAAGCCTGATGTTCAAGGGTATGTGTAGAAATGGAAGCTTCCCTATAGCTAATGTGGACAGACCTCCACCTAGTGATGAAGTTTCTCCCATGGATGTAGTGATTGATGCACGTGCTCAGACTGAGATGATTATGAATGTCTTCTGAGCTTTTCCGCATGGAGTTTAATCAATTTATCCCTTTTGATGCTATAAGACAGTGTTATATAAACTGGAAAAAGTAAGATAATTGTGCAAAAGAAAAGACCTGGCCTGACTGTAGAGACATGCCAGAACATGAGGAGCACTCTGCATCTGTTTGCATCTGAGAACACACTCATCTCTGTTCTTTAATATGAACCATGCACACAAAAACCTGACAAGCAAGCACTCCATGTCAATCATTTGTCTCCGTCACCACCTGTGAGGCAGATCAGTTGGAGACAATGCTTATTTATATCTGTGTCTCAACACTTGACATAGCATCATCTTAGGAGTACAATAAATATTTGCCAAACAAGAGAACAGAGACCTTTCTTGTTTCCGAGGACGATAGCTGTACTCTATGATGTCTGCTGTAGTAGTTACAAGTGACCGACGGATTGTAAATGTAGCAGGATATTGGTTCTTTTATTTAAAAAATATAGTTCCTCCAGTTGTACTGTACTGTTTAGGAACTTGTTCACACGTGCCTGTGCACATGTGCACATGCCCACATGTCCGCATACAGTCACTTTTACTTACAGTGTTTCCTCTATCTTCTGCTTCTTCCTTGGTCCCTTGGGAAAACTTTCTGTTAAGCTCTGTGCAAACATCAGAAACCTTTGCCAAGTACTTATGTCAGGAAAAAACTCCCATTAGGCCTTTGAAACATCCCTTTATCTCACCTATAAGAGCAGATTTACTTTGTTTCTTTCATTCTCTAAGAATTATTCATTTTCAAATACACCTGTGCCATTCCCGAGTTTCCTACTAAAGAGATACCTCTTTCAGTTAACTATATGGTTCTCAGCTTCTGAAACAGTGACGGGCACACAGTTAACACTCAAGAAGGCACTGAAAAGAAACCATTCTAAAAGTAGTTTTGCTCTAATCAAAATTGAATACAATACAGAATATATATTATTCTATCAGTTTTATAGGTGAAATGTGATATTATTCTTATTTGTGAGAGAAGACTTTCATTACTATTCTATTGTATCCTTATACCTTAGCACATTACTTGGCAGAAAAACAGGCAAGCTTACACATAAACATACATAAATAACTCAAACTCATATCAATTTATTAAATCTTGATGTCTCATCTCA
>REGO01000102.1:69094-80510 GCA_010120015.1 Rhombomys opimus | reverse complement strand
CCCCACCCCGGGCCGTCAGACGGGTACGAGTAAGCAGTCAATCAGGGTATGACACGTCACTCCACGTCACAAAAGTGCGGTCGGGGCTTATTTAAGCAGCGCCATCTTGGGGCTGCGGGTCTTCCTCCATTCATTGCCTGTAATAAAGCCTGCTGCAGAAGGATCCTGTCGTCCGTGTGCCTTCTTGCTGGCGAGACGGTTACGCGGTCGTTTACACTCTGACACAAACTGATTGGCATGCTCTTTAATTACCTCCCCCTGAGGGGGTAGCAGCCTTACCAGGCCAGCAAGGAAGACAGTGCAGCCACTCCTGATGAGACCTAATTGACTAGGATCAGAAGGAAGGAAAAGAAGACCTCCCCTATCATTGGACTTGGGGAGGAGCATGCATGCAGAGGGTGGAGGAAGGGAAGGATTGGGACAGAAGGAGGGAGGGGACCACAGGGGGGATACAAAGTAAATAAAGTGTAATTAATAAAAAATTTTTTTAAATTAAAAAAAATAATTGCATCTCAAATAATAAAAACTACTAAATCAAATTAAAACCAGATAAACGGTATATTAGAAGAGGTTTCCAAATAATAGGTTTGAGAAATTATGCATAAGAGAAAATTTATTGAAGAATACAGGACATTAAAGTTCACACACTTGTTAAAATAATTATACATAGATACAAACATGAAAGTGTATCTCAACATAGAAGTAAAGAGTAGAATAATATTTTATTAGGCACATGTTTCATAACACATTTTCACTTTTAATCAGAGAAGTTAGAAACTTATCGTTTAACCATTATAAGGAAAAATGATTAGACAACCTAAAACTATGAGACTTTCAATGTTTATTTTTTATTATGTTTATTCATCCATTGTGTTTATTTGAGATGCTTTTGCCATGGTTCTCATGTGGAAATCACATGACAACTTGCAGGACTAAGTTATTTCTGTCTACTTGTGGGGCACCAGGGCTCCATCACATGTTGTCAGACTTGGTAGCAAGCTCCAGTGCCAACTACGTGATATCACCTTCTCAACAACAAGACATTTTTATTTTTTTGTGATATAAAGAATATGAGTTAATGATTTTACTCTAAATAATTGAGTTACTAAAAATGACACAGATGCCAGGGAAAAGGTTGTCTTTGAATTACACACTCTACTTCCTATTAAAGAATACTTAGGTTTTTAACCAACAAAATCCAAATTATCTTCTACATACTATACTTGGAAATTTGCAGATTAAGGCAAAATGATGCTTTTCATATCCCTGTTGCCTAATTCAAAGTTCAATGAGTACATAATATCAGTACAACAGTCCAGAGTGGGGCTGATCTTTCCTTTGAATCTTTGCTTAAATGCCTTATTTGTCCTCTGTATTCACACAGAAGCAGCCAGGACTCACTTGCTGGATTACTCTGAGGAAAATCCTATTTTCAGATAAATGCAGAAAGAAATGCCACTCACCAGTGATATTTATTCAGAAAATTAAAATCAGTATTAAAGGTAGGCATGCTGTGTGGTGAGCTCACATCTCCATTAGGTACAGGATAAACTCCTGACTTTCTATACCCAGAAAATACCACAAGGACCATTTTCCCCATAGGGAATTTGAGACTGTATAAGGAGTTCAAGTTTAAACCCTGGCTATCAACCAACTTTTGCTCTATTTGTGTGTCCATCTGGCTGTATCTACTGATAAGCATTTCCACAAATAAATGTTTCTCTTAGGTTTTTATTCAGAATAAAGTGGTAGATGAAACATCAGCTCTCTAAGAGAAAATACCATATGTCAGTGTAAATGGGTTTTCTGCTCTCTTTAACGCAAAGCCTCACGAAGAAAGAAAAAACTTCACTAGAAGTAGAGTCCAGTGTATGTAGAGTCAGAGGAAACTCACAGTTGAGAGCAAATGCCACAACCTAAGAGAGAAGAGTTTCATCCAGATCATTCGTATTCTGAGTAAAATGCAAGACTGAAACAGAGAATTCATTAACACAGCAGAGACAACAGGATTTACTCAGAGCTATTATTTGTCCTGTGATGGCCACTCTTGATTCTGTCATTCAAAACCGCATCAAAGGCAAGTATCACTAACTTCTAGTAACTGAAGATGAAGCTGGGTGAGGAAGCGGCCCAAGCAAGAGAGGACTGAAACACAGCTAATGTCCTGTATCTCCTTGAAAGCATGATTCTGGAAGAGATGCCTAGTAATGGAGGAAGAACAGGATCACAGAGAGCGAAAGAGCATCAGACAACCTGTGGAGGCAAATGAGCTGAGTATCAGAGAGAGTGTGGTGGTGTGTGGGGTGAACTTCAGATGGCCTGTGGTGTCACCTGAGGTAAGCTTCTGACAGTTTATTATGCTGTGAAAAAACTGTAGCCCCAAGCCAAGAGACACACTGACACAGTCACTGGTGCTCAGCCCTCACCTCCTATACAGCAGAACCTAGGAGGGCTCGAGTTATGTTCATCTGTAGACTATGACCAACAAAAATTAGAACAAAATTTGGACAATTTTAACCAACTAAATGGTAATCCCAACCCATTGAAATGTATGAGACAATCTCAACTTTTTAACTAACACATTCTGACGATAGGCTACTCAAAGAGTATGTGGAGTACAACACTCTTTTGTCTGCAAGTCACTGTAGCCTCTGTGTCCCTCACCTCCTTATTGGTACAGAAGGAGGACAATGCTCTTCTGCTGTTGTTTTGAAGAACAATGTAATATTAAGTGTGCTAACGTTGGGTGGAAGGTTGTCTAACACTTCTTTTAAAAATGTGTATCGTAGTCTTGAGAATTCATGCAACAGATTCAAGTAATCCTCTATAAAGTAATTACTCTTTACGTGCTACAAATGTTCAATACCATATAAAACGAAGCAACGTTGATAAAAAGGATATTAAAATATTTGCCATTGAGTGCCAAGAGCAATCCTGAGTGGGAACCTGTTCTAGGAAAACATGTTAAAACAGAAATGTTTGATACTCCTGGTGAAATTTGAATATCCACCGTCTTTAAATTTCAGGCATGTTATTTCATTTTCTGATTTTGGCAGTTGCTCTGTAGCCACCTAAATGTGTTCAATAAGCATACACCCCGGCAAATACCTTTGGAGAAAAAAATATGCCTCGCAGAAATATTCTAGCATCGTCTTCCTCAGACACTGATGAAAGTTATCTCAGCTGAGATGTGGACATTTCCTCGCCAGAGGAAATCAAATATAGTGGCTGAGTGCCAAAAGGGTAGCTGCTGGCCATTCACCATAGTTCCTGTAGACTCATTTCTTCTTCTGTCTCATCCTATCTCTGCCCTTCCTAGTTGGAGATACATAATAAGAATCTTACATAGCAAAACTCTATCTCCAGAGTTTGATGCCAGAAAACCAAATTTGCAAATGCAAGATGGTAAGGAAATCTGAGAAGTGGAGTAAATAAAATGCATTTTTGGAGTTAATGTGCTTCATGTTTCTTATAGGATCACATCACTGGTGAGAGCCTCAAATGTCTGTCACCTTTACGCACAGGAAAAACTAAAGTTACAGGACAGTGGGGTAACCACTGCTTATTGGTTTGGGTGATCTAGGAAAATCTGCAGTCAAGTGATGAAGAGAAGTCAGATGTGAACTTAGGCAGCTTCTTTTTTGTGGCATATTAAGAAATATCTCAAGTTTTTCCCAATAACATTTAAAAATAAAATACTAGAAATTAATAAGTAGCCAGTTTAAATGTTAAAAATGGTTAATCATCCAACAAAACAATTGTTTTATATAAAGAGCAAATATGTTGACGAGAAAAGCCTGAAACCTCAACACACACACCTGGATTAACTGCCTTAAAGATTATGATTCAGCAGACTTCTCAGAATTTAGTCATCTCTAGCTGTGATCCAGCCCTTTCCAGTAAGCTATTACCACCCACACACTGGAAGAAAACACAGAAAAGAGGTGTCTCCTCAGAACGTTCTGCCTACACTTTATTTTGGATTTACTCTACACAAGAGATTGAACTGCCTGGGACCCACTGAGGAAATTCCTTAATCAGAAAAAAAGTACTTGACTTGGCTAAGTCTGCAGTTCGAGGATGCCTAACAAAGGTACTGAGCTGAAACATTCAGCTGGAAAGATTTTAGTGTCTTAGAGGGGTCATCTTTTAACACAATATTTAAATATCTTGAAAGGGTCTTCAAGCACAATGTAAGGCTAGCGATCGAGCTTGGTGGGTGACCTGAATTTATTTCTGGAAATCCTATGGTAGAAAGAGAGGAAAATTCCTACTAGTTGTCAACTGACCTCCACACATGTGTGCATGAGTGCATGAATGTGCTGACACATATGATAAATAAGTATGTATGATTTTAAAAATCATTAAGGAGCATGGTGTGAAAATATTAAAGAACATCTCCTACAACATGATCTCCTCTGATAAAAAATGTAAGAATTTCTGGGGAATATAGGGAAAGCAATACCTAAGACCTGAGAATGGTGATGACACTAGCATATTACAACGTATTTCCAGGAAACTGTCTAGGAGACTGAGTTTCTTACAGTAGTCCTAAGGGCACATAGTTAACAGAAACCACAATCAATGAAATACTCAATGTTGCTTTCCCTGGGTAGACTAAAATTGATTGTAGAGGTGCATGCTAAAATTCTGGCTTACACAGAGCAATGTGAAATACAACACATGGGAAAATAAAGATTTTATATACATATATATATATATACATATACATATATGTATATATATAAAGATTTTAGTGTGTGTGTGTGTGTGTGTGTGTGTGTGTGTGTACACCTTCTTCTAATGCACAGACCCTCCACAAACTTCAAGATACAGCACATGCAGGTCAGTTAGGGTAGTGTTGGAGCTCTTGGAAAATCAGAACAGTGAAACGAAAGAGGGGGTGCATGCAAAGATTCATACTCAGCTGAAGAAACTCTTACTTCCCTGAGCCTCACATGCCAAAATTTTATACCGACTCAGACTTTGCATTTGACCTCTGGAATGATCATTTATTGGTGGCATTCAGAAAAAGTTAAAGTTGCGATGAAACATGTATTTTTGCCATTCTGAAAGACCCATGAACAGCATGGAATCCAATATGGGATCTAAAGTTTCTCATCCATCTGCTGCTAATTAAAAAGAATGCCAAGGAACATATGGCCATGAAACTATCAGGAAAGAAAACAATGAATGAACAAGAGTGAACTAAGGACAGCTCTAAATCCTGCTGTTCTCAATAAGTAGCTGTCAAATCCTCCAGAGGAAAAAAAATATCTAAACAAGCACCACCCAGAGCACACAACACATGGTGTTCCTACTTAGTATTTTCATGAGCATTTTGACATCCAATGTGGACTTTATTCCTCAGGACCTCCCCTAGGAGGGTATTCGGAATCTTTCTCTGAATCAACACATGGCATGTATACATTGTGTATATTGCATCTATTGTCTTATATGTTTTCTTCCAGATGGAGTAGAGACCTTAAATAGCCTTGAATTATTGTGTCTTCCTACACATAACTATTTACCCATGCAGACATCACCCTGAAAAGCAAGCCAAATGAGGCTAAAGCAAAACTCCTTACACATTTATTTATTAGACGTTAGTGTCACTAAAGATACAGGAAAGTATTTGAAAATTAACAATTTCTATCAGACTGTAGGGCCAACAAAACTATCTCAACAACTAACATATGACTGTATATGCTTCCTTATCTTTCTTGACCCAGTTCTTCCCAGTGGAAACACTATTAATACTGTCTACTCAAGGTTCTCTTTGCACTTGAGTCTTCCTGTATGTTTCTGAGAGGTCTACTCTGCTTTACATTTCTAGGTAAGCATTACTGTAAAAATAAAAGAAACTTATTCCTTCACAGCAATATTTTTTTCTGTGCTTTTTGCTAAACTTGCCTCAGACTGTGTGTACAATTTTTTTTGTTTTAGACTAGTAATACTTTAAAAAGAAAATATTAATATTAATATATCAATTAACATTAATAAAAATTCTAATTTAGGAATAGAGTTTGTGACTATGTGAACATTACGTGGTAGACTGTGCAATATTTTTTCTTTGTGCATATTTATTTCATTTAAAATACATTAATTGAGTATTAGTGTTTCAATTCTCTAGTTAATTGAGGCTCTGTAGAAACTGACACTATATTTAGGAAGAAGACAGTGAGTTGCACAGATCTGGACCAACAGAGAATCAGTGTATCTGTAAACTTAAAGTACAAAGCACAAATAGAGATAATAATTTATGAGCTTGTCCTGTGTAAAAATAGCGCAAGCACAGAAAAGTTTTACTGACACCAGTTACCATAAAGTATTTCCATTTTATCTCCTATGTCAAGGCTTCATAAGTATATCTTTTTGCAGATGATATTAACCTTTTACCCACCACTAAACACATTAGTATGCAGACCTTATGGTATCTGTTGAAACACAAGTTCTTGTAAAACTAGGAGATAATATGGTACCCCAGAGTACCATGCTGCATATTAATCTGGGTGAAGATGACAGTTCTGCTAATCCTGGCACTCTAGTTTGCCGTGAATTGTTAAATCATGGTCATCCTTAGTGTTCCTCTTGATTAAGATGGAAAATAATGTGTCCTTAATATTTTGTTTCTTATTGCAATACATAAGAATTAACAGAGACCCACAACAATGTGCAGACAGTAAGAGACTCTGGGGCAATCAATGCTAAATGAGGTGTTTTCATCTAACGTCTTCCCTCAAGCCTCAGGGATCTATGTGGAAGAGAAGAAATATTTCAAGAGCCAGAGATGGAGGTTGGCTACAAGGAAATACTATCTTCCAGACACAATACAACTAGTACACATATGACCCCACAGAGAGGCTGAAAGCACATATACGTCTTGCACATGTTCAAGCCAGGATAATTCCCAGCACAAAAAAAAAGAGGAAGTGGACCCAAGTCCTAACCAACCAAAAGTCTGTTCTCAATTACTACTTTCTTGGCAAAAGAAAGAGTTTCACTGATTATATCAACTTCACTCTAGGACAAATTCCCATGCCCACCAGCAGCTGGCTAACAAATACCAGACTTTATTTTTGTGTGTGGTTTTATTTTGTTTTGGTGGCTTTTTTTTATTTTGAGTTAGGTATTTTTGTTTGTTTGTTTGCTTTGAAAGAGAATGAATGGACACAGATTTAAAAAGGTAGATAGGAGGAAAGGAGATGGGAGGAATTGTGAGAGGAGACAGATGTGACAAAAAGGTATTTTATGAGAAATTCAAAATGATAAAGGTAAAAGGAAATAAAACTTGTGAAATTAATGAGATGCAGAGTATGTTCAATAAACCAACTTAATTTTTTAAATTTTTATATTAATTTATTTACTTTACATCTAGAGGTTGCCCCCTCTGGCTTCTCCTCTCAGTCCTCCCACTTCCCCTCCTTCCTTCTTTTCCTCTCCATTTCCCCCCAGAAAAGGGGAGCCCCCTCTGCCCATATTAACCTTCCCCAGCTTATCAAGTCACATCAGGACTGTGAATACTTTAGCCTCTGAGGCCAGGCAAGGCAGCCCTGCCAGGGGTAAGTGATTCAAAAGCAGGCAACAGAGTCAATGTTAGAAATATTACCCCCTCCACTTGTCAGGTGTCCCACATGAAGACCTGGTCTCCTGTGAGCTACCTGTGAGCAGGGGCCTTAGGTCAAGATCATGCATGCTCCTTAGCTGATGTCTCAATCTCAGGAAAACCCCCACGTGAATGAGTTAGTTGTCCCTGTTGATCTCTTTTAGGGCTCCTGTCCCCTCCAGGTCCTTTCCAGCTTTCTCCCATCATTTCCACAGTATCTGTGGAGTTCCACCCCACGCTTGGCTGAGAGTCTCAGCATCTGTCTTGATCTGCTCTTGGCTGGAACCTGCCAGTCTACAGTCAAGCTAGGCTTCTGTCTGAAAGCATAGTAGAGTATCATAATTAGTGTTAGGGTCTGGCTCTTTACCATGGGGTGGGTCTCAGGCTGGGTCAATAACTATTTGGACTTTCCATCGGGTGCTTCTCAGAAAATTGAAAATAGTACTACCTTAAAACTCAGCTATACCACTCCTGGGCATATACCCAAAAGATGCTCCACCATACAACAAGGACATTTGCTCAACTATGTTCATAGAGGCTTTACTCATAATAGCCAGAAACTGAAAACAACCTAGATGTCCCTCAACCAAAGAATGGATACAGAAATTGAGGTACATTTACACAATGGAATACTACTTAGGTATTGAAAACAAAGAAGTCATGAAATTTGCAAGCAAATGGATGGAACTAGAAAATATCATCTTATACCAAGAAAGACACACTTGGTGTGCACTGATCTATAAGTGAATATAAGACCTATTGTACAGCATAATTATATTACAATCCACAAACCCGAAGAAGATATGTAACAAGGAGGGCCCAAGGAGGGTGCCTGAATGTCACCCAGAAGAGGAAATAAAATAGACAGCAGAAATAGGTGAAGACAGCAAAATAGGTGGTGGATGGAAATAAGAGGTGGAAGAGATGTGGGGAGAACTGGGGTGAGAGGTGAGAGAGCTGGGAATAAGAAGGGAAACTATGGAGGGTAATCTCTTGGTCAAGCTGAGGGCCTGCAACAGGGTAGGCTCCTGGGAAGATACTGGTGTGATTTTAGCTGAGACTCCTAACAGGGGGAGACATGAAGACTGAAGTGATTACCTCCTAGCCAGGTAGGACTAGAGGAAGGAGGAGATCAACAACTCACTGACAAAACCTGTGATCCAAATTTACCATCCCTACAAGAAGTGTAGGAATATCAAGAGAACAAAGAGAGAGGGAAAGTCTAAACCTGTTTTCATTTTCTGGAAGTTTCTTTTACCCATGAGTTGAGTTATCTGTTAGTATAGCTATCCAGAAGATTTGGTTGTATATATGATAGATGGGGAATAGAGAGAAACAAATAAAAACATACGTACAGCTATTAGCTCAATAATTAGAAGAGTTTAATATTGAATTAATTATATTATAATACTCTCCTGCAACTGATAAACTAAGTATATAGAGATTTGAGAACATATAAATGGATAAATATAAGGAATACATGTGCTGGCACACTAATCACTATGTCAAAGCATAGGACATGAGAACTTAGGGTGTGGGTTGTAATGCCTAGTATTGTGTTGGAATCATACAGACATTTCTTCATTGTCAATTGTGTGCCATCTTTGTTTTGTCAGAATGAGAATGCTGAAGACAGGACAATTATCAGATAACATAGATTACAGTTTGGGATATTTAAATCAAGGTTTCCTGCATATAGCAATTCAAGATGGTAACATCTCTATAAATCCAATCTTTTAATTTATGACTTTAAAAATATGTTTTATTTTGTTTTTCTTTATACCTTTTCTGTCTGTTCCTTAGTAAGGGGAACAGAGGCTATCTGTGAAATGAACTCAGTGGCTACCTCTTTGATCACCTCCATTTGAGGGGGGAGTAGCCTTTCTAGGACACAGAGAAAGACAATGCAACCAATCCTGATGAGACCTGATAGGCTAGGGTCTGATGGAAGGGAAGGAGGACCTCCTCTATCAGTGGACTGGGAGGGGAGCATGGGAGGAAAAGAGGGAGAGAGGGTGAGATTGGGAGGGGCCAAGACAGAGCCACAGCTAGGATACAAAGTGAATAAATTGTAATAAATAAGATAAATTAATTAATTAATATATATTTTTTTTAAAAAAATCTTACCTGCTCCATGAACATGAACAAGTATTGTTCTTTATTCTTTTCACAGTATTTGCCCAAGGCATCTAAATGTGATATAAAAATCAACCCTTTCCTATAGTACTTCACATAAACCTTCTTCTAAAACTATATGGCTACATACCTCGAGTGTAATTCCAATTTCTTCATTTTATTTCATTGAGGTACTAATAGAATTGCCATTGTATCAAGCATATTGTCTTAAAGCAGTTGCTTTACGATAGATAATACTGCTAATGTGACTCTTTCAACCTTTCCTAATTTTGGAAATAATCCAAAATTATTTATTCTATATTCTTTCATTTTTGCATAAAACTTAGGATCAAATTTTCACTTTCGGTACATTCACAAAAACACACTCTATAATATACATTAGGAGTTGATTTGTATTAATTGCATAGGTAAAAAGATGGCGGGAAACTGACACTTTTCAAACATTGATTGTTTCGATGTACCATGATTTCTGCATCCATCCTTCAGTTGAGGGGCAAATGTCCTTATTGTGTACTTGAGCCTCTTTTGGATATATGCGTAGGAGTGGTATGGCTGGATTTGAGGAAGCACTATTTCTAGTTGTCTAAGAAAGCACCAGATTGATTTCCAGAATGGTTGTACAAGTTTACATTCCCACCAGCAGTGGAGGAGTGTTCCCCTTTCTCCACAGCCTCTCCAGCATGTGTTGTCACTCAAGTTTTTCATCTTGGCCATTCTGATGAGTGTAAGGTAAAATCTCAGGGTCGTTTTGTTTGTTTGTTTGTTTGTTTGTTTTTTCAGGTTCCAAATTATTTCTAAGCATCCATTCTTTCAGGAAATGATTTTTTTTTAATTTTATTTTTTTCTTATCAGTTACATTTTATTAACTCTGTATCCCAGTGTGTCCCGCTCCCTCATTCCCTCCCAGTCCTTCCCTCCCTCCCTCATCTCCACCGTGTGCCTTTCCAAGTCTACTGATGGGGGGGACCTCCTCCCCATTGAGCCAATCGTGTTCTATCAGGTATCTTCAGGACTGGCTGCAAAGCCCTCCTCTGTGGCCTGACAGGACTGCTCCTCCCTTGGGCAGCGGGAACGTCAAAGAGCCAGTCATTGACTTCCTGTTAGAAAAAGTCCTTGCTCCCCTCACTTTGGGAAACCAATAGGTTACTGAGCTACCACAGGCTACATCTGAGCAGAGGTTCTTGGTTATATCCATACATGGTCCTTGGGTGAATGTCAGTCTCAGAAAAGACCCTGTGCCCAGATATATTTGGTCTTTGTGGAGCTCCCAATCTTTCCCCATCATACTTAACACCCTTTCTTTCTTATGATTCCCTGTACTCTGCCAAAGGTTTGGTCATGCATGAGTCTTTGCTTTGAAAACACTGCTAGTTCGTCTTTCAGATGCGCTCAGTAGACTCCTGTCATATGTTCAATGCACATCCCATCTGTCTTTCTAAAGGAGGATTGATCATCTTACCCCATGTCAACTCTCTTGATTATCGTTTTTAGGTGTATAGATTTCATTATGTTTATCATATCTTATAGGTCTATATAAGTGAGTATATATCATGTTTGTCTTTCTCCTTCTGGGATATTTCACTCAGAATGATCTTTTCTAGATCCCACCATTTACCTGCAAATTTCATGATTTCCTCCTTTTTGATTGCTGAGTAGTATTCCATTGTGTAAAAA
>REGO01000102.1:50453-64139 GCA_010120015.1 Rhombomys opimus | reverse complement strand
GGTGCAGTGTGCATGCGCAGATTCTCTGACTATTGCAGTGGCCTGCAGGCCACTATTATGCAGTTCTGTCTGAGATCCAGGGATTGTTTGCCTGGATAACACTGGTGGACCCACACAGCAGAGGCTTCAACGTTGGAGTTGCTATCCCAAGAATCCCTATGATGCCTACACTAGGGGTGTGGGTGGCAGGGATCTAATCTGGTTGCTTCTGTGGAGAGGCCCTGGGTCTGGGGCACCTCTCCCTAGAAGGCTCACTCATTCTCTTGCAGGACCAGTTGTTATGCACAGGGGTTCCTCTTGCTCTCTACTCTCTGATTTGTTCCTGCTGCGGAAAATGCGCGGAAAGGCTAACAGTCAGCTCTGTGACACTGTGGCCTCAGGACTCGGTGTCTACCTTTCCTGTGTGCTGCCTCTCTGTCCTTTCCCTCTGCCAGGAGGGGTTATGTTGACTGGTCCTGGGGTGGCTCGGGAAAGAGTTAGGTTGAGTGTTCTCAATCCCAGATCCCGGGCCTAGATCTCTCTGCCATAAGCAGCCTGTCGGTAGAGCCTATGTTTGCTGATCCCGAGAGAGTACCAGGTAGGGTTGAGTGTTCTCAGATCCAGAGCTTGGGTTTCTTTGCTAGGGGCCACTGGGTGAGCTGGAGAGAGGGTGCTGTGTCCTTGGCAGGCTGCCTCTCTGTTATTCCCCTCTGACCTTTCCCTCCGCTAGGGCAAGCTTATGCCGGTGCTCTTAGGGCAGTGCCAGAAGGGGTTGGGTCTTCTCAGTCCAATCCTGAGCCGGGGTTTCTCAGCTGGGGGGGGGGTGCACCTGTGGTAGAACTTGCTGCTATACCTTATTGCGCTGGACCCAGGAGAATCTCAGGACATGTAGAATGACCACAGTCCCAGACCACGAGCTGTGGTTTGTTTGCTAGGAGCAGCCGGCAGCACTGGAGTTCCGGCACTGTGAAGCCACTGTGCACCTCTTTATCCTTCCTCTCTGCCATGGCCGGGTTATGACAGCTTTTGGGGGAGTGCTTGAAAGGACTGGGTTTTCTCAGCCCCGATCTCGGGTTGGGGTACAAACAATGTGGTCTGTGGCAGATTCTGCTGGCCACCTCCTGCCTCCTCCCAAGAGGGAATAGGGATTTTGAGCTGGGCGTGCAGCTCTCCATGCGCAGTGGGAGCTCAGTTGTGATGGCAGTGGTACCCGCGGTAAGCGAGACCTTCCAGGGAAAGACTGGGTGACCCGTGATCAGTCTAGCAACTTTGCTTCCCTGTGGGGTTTTCTTGCGACTGGGACTCCCAATCTCAGGTACCCTTGTGCCCACCAATCAGCCTGGGAAAGTGATCCGGACATGCCGGCTTGTGGCACCAGCCCAGAGATTCAAAGCACGTGTTACCCAGGATTTCTTCTGGGTTCTCGCTGGGCAGCATAGAGTGGACCCCGCCCTGGGGGCCTCCCCTCACCTGGGAATCACGATAGCTGTTGTTCTAGGGCCCAGAGTTCAGTCTCCTGTTCGCTTCACAGAGTGTGTTGTCCTGCTTCTCAGACACAGTTTTCTCCCTGCGCTGCCATCTTGGCCCCTCCCTCAGGGTCGTTTTGATTTGCATTTCCCTGATGGCTAATGACATTGAAAATTTCTTTAAGTGTTTCTCTGCCATTCCATATTCCTCTACAGAGAATTCTCTGTATAGCTCTGTTCCCCATTTTTTAATTGGATTACTTGGTTTGCTGCTTTTCAGCTTCTTTAGTTCTTTATATATACTGGATATTAGCCCTCTGTCAGAAAAAGGGTTGGTGAAGATTTTTTCCCAATCTGTAGGCAGTCGTTTTGTTTTGATGACTGTGTCCTTTGGTTTACAGAAGCTTTTCAGTTTCATGAGGTCCCATTTATTGATTGTTGCTCTTAGAGCCTGTGCTGTTGGTGTTCTGTTCAGGAAGTTGTCTCCTATACCAATGAGTTCTAGGGTATTCCCCACTTTTTCTTCTAAGCAATTTAGTGGAATATTACTCAGCAATGAAAAATAAGGAAATCATGAAATTTGCAGGTAAATGGTGAGACCTGGAAAGGATCATCCTGAATGAGCTGTCCCAGAGGCAGAAAGACACACACGGTATATACTCACTCATATAGACATATAATATAGGATAGACCTACTAAAATCTGTACATCTAAAGAAACTAATCAAGAGAGAGGACCCTGACTAAAATGCTCAATCCCCATCCCGAAAGGCAAAGAGGAAGGACATCAGAAGAAGAGGAAAACAGGAAACAAGGTAGAAACCCACCATAGAGGGGCTCTGAAAGGCTCTGCCCTGCAGACTATCAAAGCAGATGCTGAGACTTATGGCCAACTGTTGGGCAATGTGCATGGAATCTTATGAAAGAAGTGGGAAATAGTAAGATCTGGGGTGGACAGGAACTCCACAAAGAGAGCAACAGAACCAGAAATTTGAACACAGGGGGCTTCCCAGAGACTCACTCTCCAACCAAGTATCATGCATGGAGATAACCTAGAACCCCTGCACAGATGTAGCCCATGGCAGTTTATTGTCCAATTGGGTTACATAG
The DNA here is from genome assembly GCA_010120015.1 of Rhombomys opimus. Classification (NCBI taxonomy): domain Eukaryota; kingdom Metazoa; phylum Chordata; class Mammalia; order Rodentia; family Muridae; genus Rhombomys; species Rhombomys opimus. Next base: position 61,585 of record REGO01000102.1, on the reverse strand, counting down.
TAATGGGAAGAGAGACTGCCTCTGACATAAACTGATTGGCCTGCTCTTTGATCACCTCCCCCTGAGGGGGGAGCAGCCTTACTAGGCCACAGAAGATGACAATGCAGCCACTCCTCATGAGATCTGATAGACTAAGATCAGAAGGAAGGAGAGGAGGACCTCCCCTATCAGTGGACTTGGGCAGGGGCATGCGTGAAGAAGAGGGTGGGTTCGGGAGGTGAGGAGGGAGGTGTTTATGGGGGTATACAAAGTGAATAAAGTGTAATTAATAAAAAAAGAAATTCCAAGTTGAAAAATAATATTGACTGTTTCAATCAATAAACTAATAGAAGTCTATGAGATGGACATAAAAGTGATGAAGGATGCCTTGTTGTGGATATAGATGCTTTATTCTCCTTCTGTGTCTACATAAAAGTAGCTTCACTCTTTTATTATGTTTATCCTCTGAAACCTGGGGCTAGATTTCATCTTGCATTACATTATTTTTAGTATTACAGTTTCCATTGCACACACATATTTTTAATATTATTAATTTGGTATTTTGAAACTTTACAAATGAATGTTCTTTAATTTTATTCCTGAAAATTACATACATCTATACAATGTATCTTGTCATATCCATCCCTCTTCTCTCTTTCCAACTTCCCTAGCCAGATCTTCAAACACATTTTTCTCCCAACTTTGCATTCATTTAGAAATGATTTTTAAACCACTGAGTTCAATTAGTGCTCTCACTATGCCACTTTTCTGTTATCCACAGCAGCATGGTCCACCTAGCAAAGGCAACCCCCTCCACTCCAGAGAAAAGTTAGAACTTCACTCTTTCTGCTTCAGCATCCATTAACAGACAATATCTCTCACAGAGGGATTGGTAGCCTTCCGTGTTTCATGCTGAAAAGTTTAACTGCGTTGATCTTGTACAGGTCTTGTACTTTAATCACAGCTGCTTTAAACTCATTCATGTTGCAGCCATCACATACACAGAGGACATCGGCCCTATTGATTGGCATTTTTCAGCATCTGTGGATATTGGGGCATTTCTAGGACCTGGGATGAAGAAACATGCAGTAGGAACTTCTTTCATAAGGCAGTTCAAATGGAGAGGTCCTTCACAGACAAAATAATGGAGAACCATAGGCAGGAAACCCTGAACTTAAGTAGGACTGTATAATGGTAACTGACATGTTCTGAGTGCTTTAATTTTATGATAGGAAGAAAGAATGTACATGTGAATTTATATTAACAGTTGTTCCTGAGCCCGACACCATTTTCAACTACCTCTAAACTCCAGAAATTAATGAATGGTCAATTTTATGCCAGTATTATACTTTGCAATGTTTTTCTCCAAGGTGTAGGTTCCTCAAAGACAGGATAATCTCTTGCTTACTCGCAATCCATATAACCTAGGAAATATTCAGAGAAAATAAGCTTGTTAAATATTTACCTTCACTGATTATATGCTCACTCCAGCACTACCTTCTAGAATTTGCTCCTTTTCCCTCATCACTAAGATTATTTACTCTCTACTCTGCAAGCTAAACTGTGATGATCTATTTCCCCATAACTCTGCCCCCTCAGCTGTCGCAGGTTGCATGATGTATTACAAATAATGTTCCCATCTTGCCCAAAAGTCTGAGTGAAGGACTATTTTCAGTCTTTATTTTCCCATGGTATCTCTTGCAATTCTAATAAATTACAGACAAATGAAGACATAAGGAAAGCAAAAGCAAAAGACCACAGTTTGGGCCTCACTAACACATGCATTAAATTTGGAGAGATAAAAATTAACATGGTCTCTGACTAAGGAGGCCTGCAAATCCATGAAGGGTTTCATAGAATTTTTTTCTTTGTCTAGAAAAACAACAGTCATATAATTAGTTACAGAGCTAAAAATCACTTTCATACTACATTAAAATTTTCAGTAAAGTAGGTTCAAGATGAAGTTTTGCTGACCCTCCTGATGTCATTCTAAGTTCAGAGTTTATTGCCATGCTGGTAACACAGATTCGTTGGCGCCTTTCATACCTAGGTTATAGAGAAGGTAAAAACAATCAAACAAACAACAACAAATACTACTGTCTTGGTGATCAGATAAATCATTGATCTTGAGAAAAGCAGATCTGCTACTCTAATTCTCCTACAGATGATGGTCTTGGTTGTGTAGGTATGACAACTACCACATTAGTCAAGCTGTTGCTCTAACTTCATAGTATTGTGATTCACTAACGCTGTGATCAAGATTGTCCCAAACTACTCTATTTTAGATAGTCTTCAAAGCCACCCTAGAAAGTCACAAGTTGAAGTTTTAGCTACCGAATATGAACTTAAAGATGGTAAAACTGAAGACAGAAACTTTGAGTCTGATGGTTCAGAAGAGTTAGATCTAAGGCAGGTACTGGGACTCTATCACACTCACTGAAGAAAGCTCATGATTACTGCAATACTGCATCAGCATGAATGAACCAATCTGTAAACTCAGTCTCCTGCCACTCAAATGAAAGAGCTGCTGAAAATATCCTCTTAAAGGTCTTCGTATAATGAACATACTTTGCTACTGTATAGAAGCCTCTACTTCCTACAAAAAGCGGACTTAGGCAGGTATCTTACATTCAGAAGTTTTTGGAAGGAGTGAAAACATAGCAAATGTTCACCTGCTGTAATACAGGATACCTAAATAGGTTTGCCAAACTACTACCACCAAATAAGAATTGAATTATTTCACTCTTTCTGCTTCTATCTTGGCATGGCCACACACTCAGATCTGCTTTCCATCTTTAGTCTGAGACCACACCGTAAAATCCTTAACTACTCTTCTTAATGCATTTGCCTGCTTCTTACTGCTCAGTTCCTCCTTCAAATATAGCCACTTCCAAGAAGTCTGCCTATCTGTGGAAAAGCAGCTTCTTTCCCTTTGTGCCAAATGTCTTAATTTTACATATTTTTCAGATGCATTATAAGACTATTTCTTTTTTATCTATTGTTGGTCTTCTCCCACAAATACTGAAGCATCTTTAAGTCAATATTCTTATTTACAAATGAGCTATTACTGCCAATATCAGCTCTTAGTATGTGTTCATTCACAAACATAAGCCTATACATCTACAGACTCATATGTGTACATATACATACACAAGAATTCAAAATTGAATAAGGTGAAGTGATGTCACATGAGACATGAATGACTGGAGTCTGTTTTTCAATTTACCTGCAAGTGACATTATCTATAATTCAATAGTGTTGCAGACAGACATTCGTAATATAACGCAAAAGAAAAGCTTAACTAGTCCACATTCTTATATCTATTAAGGCACAGGAAATGTAATCACTGGTTGAAAATAGAAAAGACTTTTCCAGAAGTAGAGTCTCTTCCCCAAATAATTTGATGACTAGGTTATCTGCTCAGTATTTTACCTTGCTTTAAGCTCCTTAAAGACTCATCAAAACTTATCCTTTTAAAAAAAATGACACCTACTTAAAGGATTTCAACAAACTTCTAGTTGGAAATTGATTTCACTCTTTTGCTATCTCTTAGAGTCCTTTCTGGCTTCCTATTCTGTGCTTCACCTGGGTCTCTCCAATGTGAAAGGGAGTGGCCAGGTTGTTGTTTGTCTAACCATCTCCAAAGTTGATAGACCAAGTTCTTATAGGCTGGTGGCACAGAAATTGTGATGGTTGATCTTGATTTTCAACTTGGCTGCCAGTTGGATAAATTAAGAGTAACATCTCTGGCCAGGTCTATGGCCACAATTCAAGGAAAGATTAACCAAACAGAGACATCTCTCCCATGGAGTGAGCAGCATAGCACCTTCCAGACTGGAACACAGTCTGCCTTCACTCTTTCTGGTGAGTGTGTCTCTCCAATTGTTTCTGTTGCCATCAGAACTCAGCTTCTCCAGTCTCCAAGTAGGAACTAAAGAACCACAGCTAATCCAGGAATCCTTCTCGTTTGCCCTAGATTGGGGCTGCTTAAGTATCCAGCTTCTTGAACTGCAGAGTCAAAGACTTCTCAGCCTCCCCAACATTTTTTTCAGCTACTTTTGGACAACTTAGCCCTTGTACTGTTAACCAGTCTAATAAATTCCTGTTTGTAGTATGTATTCCTGCTATCAATCCTGTTTCTGTAAAGATCTCAGACTTTTAAATATTTTGTTTTGTCATATCTTGAAGCATAAATTTATGACATTCTCAGTGTGGCTTAGTATTCCTTTGCCATATATCAGGTGCATGCTAGTTTTAAACCACACAACTGTATTGGTTACTGTATTACTTATTTTCTAGTTGATATGGCAAAATTTTTAAGAAAATAACTTGAGGAAAGATGAGTTTATTTGGACTGATGTCTTGAAAGTGAAGCCTATGTCACTAGCAAAGGCATGAGGGCAGAAACCAGTTGATCACATCATATCAACAGTCAGGAAGCAGAAAGAGATGAAATCTAATGCTTCAAGTTATTCATTCCTACAATATAGGGCATGATATAATGTCACCCTCAATTAAGATGGGTCTTTTCACCTCAGTTAAATGTCTCCATAAATGCCCCTCACCGAAACCAAGAGATTTGCCACTTAATGTATCCTATTTCTCTTCTGTCATAGTTATGGTTTTAATACTGTTAAAAGACACCATGACATCAGCAGCTCTTACAAAGAAAAAGATTTAATTGGGTGTGGCTTACAGTTTCATAAGTATAGTCTTTTATCATCATGGGGGAGACATGGTGGTATACAGGCATACATGGTACTGGAGAAGAAGCTGATAGCCACATCTTTTTCATTTATTTTCATTTTTATTAATTATACTTTATTCACTTCGTATCCCACCTGTAGTTTCCTCTGTCCTTCCCTCCCAATCCCACCCTCCCTCTCCCTTTTCCACCCATACCCCTCCCCCAGTCCACTGATAGGGGAGGTCTTCCTCCCCTTCCTTCTAATCATAGTCTGTCAGGTCTCATCAGGACTAGCTGCATTGTCTTCCTCTGTGGCCTGGTAAGGCTGCTCCCTCCTCACAGGGGTGGTCAAAGAGCAGGCCAATCAGTTCATGTCAGAGACAGTCCCTGTTCTGATTATTATGAAACCCACTTGGACACTGAACTGTCATGGGCTACATCTGTGCAGGGTTTCTAAGTTATCCCCATGAATGGTCCTTGGTTGGAGTATCAGTGAGAACCACATCTTGATTGACAGGCAATAGAAGGAGACTTCCATGCTAGGCCTAATGTGAGCATAAGAGACCTCAAAGCCTTCCCTCATAGTGACAAACCTCTTAGGGGTAAAGTTTAAAGCCATGAGCCTAGGGGGGCATTGCTACTCAAACCACCACACCATCTACCTGATGATCAAGATAAATAATCATGAGGAGAATTGTCTTCTTTATGTTCTGTTTGAGGAGATTAAGGTAAAAAGTAGAAGAGGGATATAACACATTTCAACCTCATGGGGCAAGATTTGAACTAAAGTTTATACAGACAGCTTCAGTCTCCTTTGTTATATTGATACCAACCCTCCTGTAATTATTGAAAATCTCTTTTTGAGATTTTAATCTGTAGGATGGAAGGATGACATACTAATATTTTAAATAATAGCAGAGGGTGAACATATTCTACAGGCACAGAAAAACAAGTCTTATTTTCTCATGTATATACACCATTTATGCCCTCTAATTCAATAAGCATATTTGTTCCTTACAGCTTTGCATAATATTTATGTCATAATTATAACTTTTTTCTTTTTAAAATTCATTTATTTATTTTTTTAAATTTTTTAATTTTTTATTAATTATACTTTATTCAATTTGTATCCCCCCAGTGGTTTCCTCCCTTCTCCTGTCTTAATCCCTCCCTTCATCCACCCTCTGCATGCATGCCCCTCCCCAAGTCCACTGATAGGGGAAGTCTTCTTTTCATTCCTTCTGATCCTAGTGAATTAGGTCTCATCAGGAGTGCAGACTATCGTTGAAGATGCTGAGACTTATGGGCAACCCTTGGGCAGAGTGCAGGGAATTTTATGAAAGAAGTGGGAAACAGTAAGATCTGGAGAGGATTGGAACTCCACAAGGAGAGCAACAGAACCAAAAAATTTGAGCAGAGGGGTCTTTCCTGAGACTGATACTCCAACCAAGGACTATGCATGGAGATAACCTAAGACCCCTGCACAGATGTAGCCCATGGCAGTTCAGTATCCAAATGGGTTCCATTGTAATAGGAACAGGGACTGTCTCTGACATGAACTGATTGCCTTGCTCTTTAATTACTTCCCCTGAGGGGGAAGCAGCATTACCAGGCCACATAATTATAACTTAACCATTATTCAGGCTTATTAAAAACTAACAAGTCAGAGCTATTAATGTGGTTAGTTTTCCCCTAGCTATCAGTTCCCCCCACACACACCTTTTACAATAAATTTTAATCTTGTTCCTTAGGAAGAAGTCATGGTCTATGTAGATGTGGACAAAGTATGCAAATGTGCAAGTGACTGAATATGATGCTTCTTACATGTTATAAGATACAGCTCTCTGACCACATGTCTGGCGGAGAAGGAGAAAGGAAGCACATATTTTGTGGATCCACATTTTGTGAACATACCTTGTATAGGAGAAAGAAAGATGTCTGTGGATCTTCATAACGTTGCCACTGTTACCCCAGTGAAGAATTTTAGAGTGGACTGAGCTCTTCTGCCTCAGGGAGACCATGTATCAAGTCACCTTCTCGTGAGTTTTTACCTTTTGACTGAATCTCTGGATGTAAAAGTACAGTAGCAGGCAGAGAAAGTTATGAAGGATGACATGAACTTGGACTGGATCAGCTCTTCCAACTGTGGATGCGCTTGGACCAGGGCAGTTATCACTAAACTTCAGTGGCCTCACACAAAGTCAGAGATCCTGAATGAGATGAAAGTATTAATGTGTTTATGTTTTTTTTTTTTTTTTGAAGTGTGGTTAAAACATCAACAACAAAATAAACACTATCTTTTTTTGAATTAATCTAGTTTTGTTCTTTCAAATACACCCATTTAAGCCTCATTCCTATTCCCTGAGATTTACCCACTCAACAAACAACGTGCTAAAGAAGCCTACCTATCGCAAACCTAAGTTTTCTTCAATGTTATCATTTGACTGCTAGAAATTCTCAGAGTTCATTATACTTTTCTTATTTTTCTTGTATCTGAGCCACAAGTCTAAGCAAATATAATTAGAATGGTGTATGGACCAAGTGTCCAAGTGTGAGAATAAATAAAGTTTGATGAGAATTGCTGTGACCTTAGAAATCCAAACACACAACTGCTGGTTTGATCTCTGCTCACAAGCAACATGCCAGTCATCTGATTTCCAATGTTAGGCTTCTGTTCCTCTGACAAGAATTTGACACGGACTTTCAATTATGGCTAACAACAGGAAGCTACCAAGGCTTCAGAAATTAAGATAAACTAAGGAAACAGTCATCCAAAAGAAAAATGCATTTGTACTTAATAATTGTTCCATCTAGTCCTATTAAGGAAAGATGTAAAAATAAAAATCAAAGGCAAGCTTTCTCTTCCTTCACATACACATGAGAACTTTACAAATATTGTTCAACTTTAGCAAACCTCTTATTTTTACATTACAAACAAATGCCGAAGATTTTCCTTTAAAAATACCATAGATAGAGGCATTTCACTATGTGATACCAGTATTAGTTTGGATTGTGAAAATAGCATTGGATTTTGAAAGTAAATTTTCATTCATTTGAAGTGAATTACTAGTTTAGAATATTTATCAGACTGGCCATAATTTAACAGTATTAAGGACCCATCCACAGCTAATTTACTAAAGTGAGAGATTAATTTCTTTTTTCCTTTTTAAGTATATGTTTAATGTGTAAAACTATTTTAATTTTAAATATATTTTGATCATCTACTTTTCTGCCCCCAAGTGATTCTAGATCCTCTCCTCTTCTACCCAACTTTATATTCTTTATCAAAATAAACAAAAACCCAATACAGCAACCCCTCAAAATGAGAAAACAAAACCATACCCAAAATGAAAAAAGGACACGAAACTGTAGCTAAATAAAAGTGCACACACACACACACACACACACACACACACACACACATATACATGCATTCACATGAATAAAAATAAAAAAACAAACAAACAAAAATGTATGGAGTTCATCATATGTTGGTAAACTCCTCATTAGAAAGAGGGCTAATTTGACCTAGTTGATACACTTAGTGTTATTCTACTTTTAAAAAATTGATTTTCTCTCCCAGACACATGTAAGTGAAAGTTCAGTTGTCAACCTTTACCCTAATGACTAGGTTTTCATTCATTAATTCATTTGTGCACTCATTTTTAAAAATATAACAAAAAATATAAAGACAGAACAAAAGCTGTCACATTAGATTTGGGTAAGACAAACCAAAAGGAAAAAAAGAATCCAAGAAAAGGTGTAAGCATCAAATACCACTCATTCCCACACCTAAGAATCCCATAAATACACTAAACTGGAGAAGAGCTGACCTGGTGCAGTCCCGTGCTCACACTGTGCATTCTGCTTCAGTCTCTGTGAATTCATATGAGCTTTTCTCATGTTGATTGAAAGAACCTTAATTTTTTTGGTGTCCTCTATACCATCTAGGTCTAACATTCCTACTTCCTCTTCTTTGGGGTTAACTGAATTCTGTCAGGAGGGATTTGATAGACCACTTCCATTTAGGGCTGAGTGTTCCAAGCTTTCTCATTCTCTACATAATACCTGGTTGTGAGTCTTTATATATTTTTTTCCATCTGCTGCATGAGGAAGCTTCTTTGATGATGTCTGATCAAGGCACTGTCCTATGAGCATAGCAGCATATCATTAAGTGTCATTTTATCACCAGACCTTTTCCCTTTTTTTAATAAAGCAGTATTATTTGGTTTTACCTTAGGTCCCTGGGCCATCTAGTCTCAAGTATTATGTTACTCAAGCAGTGTCAGGCTTGGGTTCATATCAGTTATTGTTGATTACTCCCATAAGCTTTGTGCCACCATTGCCTTGGCATTTCCTGCAGGCAGGACACAATTGTAAATAATGAGTTTGTGACTGGCAGCTGTTTACATTTATCCTTAAGGAGCATGCAGATAACTTTCATGTACCAAAGACCCTGGAATATAGGTGTGAAGGCCCCACCTTGAAATATACACCTTCAATGAGTTGTGTAGGTATTATCTTCAGCAATGGGGACTTGATGTCAGTTTATGAAGAGGAACCTATAGTCTTGGCAACAGTCTTGGTTGTTTGGGGATTCTTCTGAAGCCACTATATCTACCAACTCAATAAGGTCACATTTATTCTTCGAAAAATAAAACAGACACTTTTCATATTCTTCACAAATATTCGTATTAATTGGTGTCTGAATCTGCACCATAGTCAGAGCTGTCTTTGTGCATCCTACAGTAACTAAGAAGAGTTCATAAATTTGATTACAATTTCAATAACAATGGTGATAGAACTAATTTAATCATTCTACTTGCAGTAACTCACCACAAAATCATAGACACAATCATAGCTATTAAAAATGTAGCTATTCATATTTTGAGAATTTAAAACAACTCTGTTCACCACTCTTTAATATCCTGACTAATAATGATTAAGACAACAGTTTCTATATCACAAAAGTTTATGAGAATTTATAGAAGTAACTTGTGGAATATTTTCCAATATAATTTTACTTTATTATTGTCACTTATTACTATGTAAGCTAATCTCAGATTTATGGGGTATTTAATAAATAAAGGAAAAAATCAAGAAAAAATGAATCGGTGGTGAAAATATTTTTGCATAAACTTCTGCTATCTCTAAAATTGGGAGCATTTTTAATCTCAAGGGAGAATATTACCACCTCCTACACAGTTATTTTCCAGTCAGTTCCTGGGAAATGAACATCACATGGAGAGTCAGCAACACTGTCAGAGCTGAAAGTTTTACACAGTTTTGGTTCATTAAAAATATCATAAATGGAATTCCTCGCATATCGAAGAGATTCTGGCTACAGCTTGGGCCTGGAAAAGGAGACAGAGGCTGCAGCTCAGGGGACGTGAAGCTGTGTTAGCGGTAGCATGAGGATATGGGGCAAAGATTAACAGCAGGCGCAAACCACCACCGAGGACTTGGTCATGACCATGTATAAACTGGAGGCTGACATCCACAACCGGGCACTTCGATCGTTGGAAGCTTCCAGCCTCGGTGTGTTGATACTGAGCTTGTGTGAGAAAGGTGATGCTATGATTGTGGATGTGATAACAGAAACCGTCAAGAAAGAAAAGGAAATTAAGCAAGGTATTATTGTGTTTCTTTCCAGCATTTTGGTAAACAAACAGTGTCTGCCACTTCTTCCTTTTGAAGAATAAATAGGACTCTATACTCAAGGAAGGTGACTTGGTAAAACTTGACTTTGCTATCCACGTGGATGGCTTCATTGAGGTTCATACTTTTGTAATTGGTGTAGCTCGGGGGACCCAGGTAACAGGGACAAAAGCAGATGTAATTAAAGCAGCTCACCTTTGTGCCGAGGCTGCCTTAAGACTGGTCAAACCTGGAAACCAGAAACAAGTGACAAAAACCGGGAACAAATTTGTTCACTCATTTAATTGTATGCCAACAGGAGGTGTGCTGTCACACCAGTAGAAGCAGCATGTGATGGGTGGGGAGAAAACTGTTACCCAGAATCCTACTGAGCAGCGGAAGAAAGGCTGTGAAAAGGCAGAATTTGAGGCACATGACTTTCTACTGTGGAGGTCCTTGTTAACTCAGAAGGCAAGTCCAAAGACGTGGGACGGAAAACAACATGGCCTGAAAATAAAACTCCACATGCCCTTTGCAGTGAGGTGGAAAGGCCTTTTGATGCCATGTCATTTACTTTAAGAGCATTTGAAGATGAGAAAGCTTGAATGACTCTGGCAGATTTCGCCAAACATGAGTTACTACAACCGTTTAATGTTTTCTATGAGAAGAAGTTTGAATTCATTCCCCAATTTATCTTTGCAGTTTTTCTCATGTCCAGTAGTCCCACGCGGACAACCAGTGGTTCTTTTATGCCTGACCTCTACAAGTCTGAGATGAATGCGGAGCTAAAGGCTCTTCTCCAGAGTCCTGCAGGAAAAAAAAAAAAAAA
>REGO01000102.1:5358-20416 GCA_010120015.1 Rhombomys opimus | reverse complement strand
TTAAAGAAAATTCTCAGTCTGGGGAAGAGTCCAAGCTCTCCAGAGAGATTCAGCAGATCATTTCACAGTGACCTTTGTCTTTTACTTAGAATGTGTCTCCTGCCTATGGTAATTTCCTTAATATCATAGGCAAATGGTTGATCCCCTACCATTTGCATTTATTCTCTGTGTCTTGAGCCACCATATTGAATAACTAAGTGAGAACTTACGATAGCTATACCTCATGTAATACTAAAACCTTCTCCTGTTTTCTTTGCCTACCTTTCTCTCCAACTAGTTAAAACTTGTGTTTATAGACAAACTCTTAAAGTTCAGCTCTTTCTCTCATACACAAGCTAAATTAGTGAGCTTGAATAACTATCCCTTTCTTGAATATTATTTCTTAAATTTCTGTTTCCTTGAGAAAAAATAGTCTCATATTCCTCCTCTATCGTATGTCTACCTAAAGAACCTACATACTAAGCAAAGCAAAGAGAAGTGAGCCAGGTGGTGGTGGTGTATGCTTTCATTCCCAGCATTTGGGAGGCAGCAGCAGTAGATCACTGAGTTTGAATCAAGCCTTTCCTCCAGAGCAAGTTTCACGTTAGCCAAGGCTACAACAGAGAAATCTAGTCTTAAACAAATAAACAAATGTAAATTGGATCCCTCTTCTAATTTACCTAATAAAATGAATTATATATGCTGGGTTACTTATTTGTTAGGCAAATTTAATCAAGAAAACACCATTTATTTCAAGTCAGTCGGTAGTTTTAAAACTACATTTCTGGTTCCATTTATTAGCAAAATTACTATTTATATCTCCACTTAACAAAAGCTATAAATCTAGTCCACAGGCCCTCTAACTTTCTCAGTGGGAAGGAAATTCTTCCATTGTGTAGAAAATCGAAGAGGCATAAGCCATGCCAGCTGCCCACACTCCAACCTTTGAAGAAGTTTGGAAAAAAAAATCTCACTATTAGCATCAGCCAGATTAAACAGCGGCTTTCCAATACACTCATTTTTAATTTATTTTTTTAACATGGCAGGGCACAGAAGGCTTGCTGTGTGACCCTGTCCTTTGTGAAGTGTTAAGCCACATGAATCACATATTGAGGAAGGTAACAGATTGCCCTGGTTTTGCATCTTGGCCATCTTTCTTGTGAATATTTCACATGAAGACAGAGGTCTTGAATCTCTCTACAAAGCTTGGGTACTCAGCCACTATGGCCTCCTAAACTTTGCAGTCATGATTTTATTAGCATAGACAAAGTGGCAGGAAAAAAATAAATTCCAAAATTTGCATGCTCAAAGCTTGACTTATTTATCATTTCACAATTTGGGAAAGGTGTAAACCTTTGAGGAATGGCTCACAGACCATAGTTAATATCATCTTTGCTGTATGGGACATCTTTCTATCTTCTGATATTTTCTTCAATTTCTTTCTTTAGAGACTTGAAGTGCTTATCAGACAGATCTTTCGGTTATTTGGTTAGAGTTATACCAAGACACTTAATATTATTTGTGGCTATTGTGAAGGATGTAGTTTTTCTAATTTCTTTCTCAGCCCATTTGTTATTTGTATACAGGACAGCTACTGAGTTTTTTTAAATTAATCTTGTATCAAGCCACTTTGCTGAAGGTGTTTATCAGCTGTAAGAGTTCTCTGGTAGAATTTTTGAGGCTTTTTACATATACTATCATATCATCTGCGTATAGTGACACTTTGACTTCTTCCTTCCTAATTTGTATAACCTTGATCTTCTTTAGTTGTTTTATTCCTCTAGCATAGTAGCAATATCCACAAATTAAGATCCTTGAGACTTGTTAAACACTTCAGCACTTGAGATTTAATGTAATATTGTTCTGTTAGTAGGATCACATTGGAAATAAATATGTATTAATCTAAAAGAATAATAAACTATACTTCAGATTGATTTTATAGTTAATGATCTTGACTGTGAAATTAGTTCAGGATAAAAAATACTAGTGTTGACAAATATATATTTAGGAATACTGTTCTGTTACATGAAGTGGGAAGTATTTAATATTCTAATGAAAGTGGGGAAGATCCTCTAACTCTTTGGCACAGCAGACAACTTCCTGAACATAACACCTATAGCTCAGGCTCTAAAATCAACAATTAATAAATAAGCTCTCTTGAAACTAAAAAGCTTCTATAAGGCAGATGACACTGTCTTTTAGAATGAAATGACAATCAAGATACTGAGAAAAGATATTCACCAATCCTGTATCTGACAAAGGGTTAATATTCAAAATATATAATGAATTCAAGAAATCAAACACCAATAAACAAAGTAACCCAATTAAAAAAAAAATGGGGCACAGATCCAAACAGAGAGCTCTCAATAGAAGAACCTAGAAACAGAGGAATCTTTAAGGGCCAAAAACACTTAAAGAAATGGTCAACTTCCTTGTCATCAGGGATATGCAAATCAAAACGATGCTGAGATAACATCTCACACTGGTCAAAATGGTTAAGATCAAAATCTCAAGTGACAGCACATGCTGGAGAGGTTGTGGAGAAAGGGAGAACTACTTCATTGCTGGTGGGAATGTAAACTCGTCCAACCACTTTGAAAATTAATCTAACACTATCTCAGAAAGTTGGAAATAGTTTACCTCAAGATCCAGTTATACCTCTGCTGAGTGTATAGCCAAATGCTCCACCATACAACAAGACATTTGCTCAACTATGTTCATAGCAACTTTGTTCACAATAGCCAGAATCTGAAAACAACCTAGATGTCCATCAACCAAAGAATGGATAAAGAAACTGTGGCACTCATACACAATGGAATACTACTCAGCTATTAAAAACAAAGAAATGATGAAATTGCAGGCAAATCAGTAGAACTAGAAAAGATCATCCTGAGTGAGGTAACCCAGACCCAGAAATTCATACATGGTATGTATCTATTTACAAGTGGATTTTAGTCATATATTATAGGATAAGAATATTACAAGACACAGATCCACAAAAGATAAGTAGCAAGGAGGATCCAGGGACAAATGTATAAATCTCACTCAGGAAGGGAGTTAGAATAGACAGAGGTAGTGGCTGAAGAGAGGGAACAATGTAGGAGAGAGGGTGCAAAGAGTTGAGGGTGGAGTTCAGAGATCGGGCCTGCGGAGAGAGAGGGGGAGAAGACAGAAGGCCTGTAGAGGATAGAGATACTGAGGATAGAGGTTTCTCTGTGACAATCTGTAGACCTAAGTCTGGGTAGGCTTTTGGAAGCATATGAGGGTGACTCAAGCAGAGATTCCTAGTAGCAGACACTATAGAGACTGAAGAGGACACCCTCTAACTAGACTAGTCTCCTAACAGAAGAAGGGAACACCAACCCATCCACAAAAACTTTGACCCAAAATTTACCCTGCCTACAAGATGTTCAGGGATAATGATAGAAACGAGGTTGAGGGAATGTCCTACCAATGCCTGGTCCAACCAAAAACCCATCCAATGGGAGAATGCCAACCCATGACATTATGAAAGATACTCTGTTAAGCTTGCAGATAGGAGCCTTTAAAGAGTTGTTCTCTGAGAGGTGCTACCCAGCAGTGCCTCAAAACAGATGTTGAAACTCACAGAAAAACATAGGGAGATGCTTAAAGTCTTTTGGAAAAATTAGAATAAAGAGAAAAGGATCTGGAGGTGACAGAAGCTCCACAAGGAGACCTGCAGAGCCAACTAACCAGGGCCCAGATGGGCTTGCTGAGACTGAAGCATCAACCAAGAACCTTTCATGAACTAGACTTAGGCCACATACAAAGATATAGCAGATGGACAGCTTAGGCCTCATGTGGGTTCTGTAGTAAGGGAAGTGAGGACTGCCTGTAGCATGGACTCACTTGCCAGCTTTTTGATCACTTCCTTCTGGTAGGACTGCCTTGCCATGCCACAGGGTAAGAGGACACACTCAGTCCTCATGCAACTAGATGAGCTGGGGTTGGTGGGAAAGAGAGCTCCTTTTTTTCTGAGGAAAGGGGAGAGGGGAATGAAAAAGAAGAAGGGGGGACTGGGAAAGCAGGAGGGATGGAGCTATGACAAGGATGTAAAGTGAAAATATCTAAGTAAACAAGTAAATAAATAAATAAAAAGCTTATAAGCTTAAAATAAATGAATAAATAAATGATGTTTTCCTCCCCTCCCTTATATAGATGGCATCACTTCATTCTGTACAGCTCTCAGTTCATTTGCATAGTTCCTGACCGTGAATGAGTTCCAGTCATTGAAATGCGATAATGCAGTAGCTTTCAGATCATTATAGAGTTGTTGATTTTTGGAAGCAAGTTGGAATTGCTACTCTTTCACTCTTTCTGTATTCCATATGGAAACCTTCATGGCCCTTTCTTCATAGAACCACAGTATAAAATTTGCCCATATACCCCTGTGAATGAAAATAGAAAAGCCACTTTTTAACTAGAAATTTAGTGTCATAGAACAATAAAAGAAAATGCATGGCTCTCATATATACCACTGACATTCTCTGCTTGAATTGATTCAGCAAAATTCTACTGAAACTAATTCTATGCTTAATCAAACTTATAATGAAACAAAATAACAAGTGACTATTTTGATACTGTACTTTATGTTATTATTGCTATTAGTAACTTAGCCCCTAACATACAGTCTTAGGGCTCTCAGCAGGACAATGATGTGTTTCAAACATTAGCTCCTAGCTGTTCAAGTTATTTGTCATTCTCACACCCTTTGTTGTTCAGCCTTTAGGGTCATGTCCTCAGCCACAACAGAATTATCTGGTAGGCAATGGTGGCCTCCTGTCATGTGTTTCTGTCCTTCAGAAATTATAATTCTCTTTTATTTACTTTTTCATCAAAAGGATTAATCATAACTGATGCTGTGCTGGGATGAGGAAATACCCATGAGAAAAGAAAGAGAGCATTCCTATTTTGTCTTGTCTTGTTTTTCTTCTCATATATCATCATAGATTGCATTGGTAGAAGTGAATATTAATTAAAGTTCACAACCTCAATTATTTAGATACAAGATCTAAAATGACATCACAGTGTCTCCTATGCCTTGCTATCCCATGCTTATCAATATTGCTTAAGATCTGTCATTTCACTGAAGCTAGTTAAGAAAAGAATGATAAAATGATAATGTTCAGGCATGTTAACTAATACTAATTTTAAGAAAGCCCATCACAACTAATGACTTTGTACAAATTAATAAATAATACATTTAGGGTATTGGATTTCAAATGCACTCAGGAGACATGTTTCATCAGGGGTTGCTGGAATGTAATTATTTATTTTTTTCATCATAAATTGTAATGGGAGTTTTCAAATGGGGAAGAATCCTAAATCACAGCAAGGTGTGGAGTAATTTGGCATGCATCTGAGATGCATTTTTTTTTTTCTGCCTTATAAACCAAATTCTGTAATAGTATTACTCTGAGACTGGCAAACCAGAAGCAAAGTAGGAATGTAAGTTGAGCATAATGTCAAGACTGTCATCACTGGCTTCCTCCTGCTGGAAATCTCTCACAAAAGCCTCTACTTTTCAAAGAACTGGTACGTCCCTGTTCGCCTCTTCATTCTGTTTGTTTGTGTTTTTGTTTCTTAGCAAAGATAATTTATTTTACTTAATGAGAGAGATGTAAGAGTGACACTACTTCACAGTGAGACTATTTTTTAAATTTTTTTTCTTTTAATAATTTAATACAATTTATTCAATTTGTATCCTGGCTGTGGTCCCCTCCATCATCTCCTTAAATACCACCCTCCCTTCCTCTTCTCCCTCTATGACCCTCCTATAATCTACTGATAGAGGAGGACCTCCTCCCCTTACATCTGACCCAAGCCTATTAGGTCTCATCAGGATTGATTACATTGTCTTCCTTTGTGACCTGGCAAAGCAGCACCTTTCCGGGGGCAGTGATCAGTTCATGCAAGAAAAAAGTCCCTGCTCCCCTAACTAGGGAACCCAGTTGGAGACTGAGTCTATGGGCTACGTCTGAGCTAGGGTTTCCCTGATATCAAGCTGTACTATAGAACAACAGTAATAAAAAATGCATGCTACTGGCATAGAAAGAGAAAAGTGGATCAATGAAATTGAATAGAAGACCCAGAAAAAAACCCACATACCTACAGACACTTGATTATTAACAAAGAAACCAAAACCATACAATTGAAAAAGATAGCATCTTCAAAAAATGGTGCTGGTCTAACTGGATGTCTACATGTAGAAAATGCAAATAGATCCATAATTATCACCCTGCACAAAAGTAAATTTTAAGTGGACCAAAGATGTCAACATAAAACCAGACACACAGTGAGACTATTAAACAGATTTTTTTTTTTTTTTTTTTTTTTTTTTTTGAGGAAACATGCATGAACATCACATAACTGTCAATCAAGCAGCTGCTACTGGCCACACACAACAGATTATAAAGGGGTTCTCTTTAGTGTTTTAAATTTGTGACTTTTACAATTCTTCCTATTAGTGTTGTGTGGGACTCTTAACAGTCGGAGTGTGTCTCTGACTTTTTAGCATTCTCTTGGGACACGTTTTCTTCTGTTGAGGTGTCTTGTCCAACCTCAATCTGAGAGATTTTGTCTTGTCTTTTTATGTCTTGTTTTGTCATGTTTATCTTTTATCATGGTGTCACTGGAGGCATGATCCATTGTGAAGTGAAGGGGAAGTGAATCTGTGGAAGAGAAGTGGGGGGAGAGAATACTGTGGCCAGGATGTATTATATGAGAGAAGTATCTATTTTATTTTTTTTAAATCGTAGTTAAAATCACAGAGATACAAAATGTGTGATGTGTGCTTAAAATTAATAACTATTAGCTAGCCTCCATTTTGGAAATAATTTCAATAGTCAATGAACAAGTTTATAAGTACTTTTTAAAATAAGAAACATGCTAAGAATGAAAAGGGTACATTGTTACAAATAATTTCCAGTGTTTTTATTGATGACTTATCTTTAGATATGTTATTGAAGATGAAATGATTCTTGCTGTCATCTGTACTTCCAGAAACAGCAGGCAGACTCCTCCTTCTAGCCCAGAGCCTCCTTTCAGTTACTGGTTCCTACATCAGTGTTCCTGTGGTCCTCAAGCTGGTTTCTCCATTTATTTCCTGGAGTCAGAAGGTCCAGTTCCTGTGATATATAGCTCTTTGGGACTGTCTTTCTCCATCGTGGAGAAACACAGTGTTTTCTTCACAAAAATCAAGACAGGTAAACTTGAATTATTTATTCAACTTCTTTCATTTCTTTCATCATTTCAATAGACATGCAGTGTCTTCTCATCCACAAGAGCAGCTTGTTAGAATTAATCTCATCTTTATCTAACCTGGTGAAGTCATTGGGTATGCACATCTAATTAGCAGATACTACTCTTCCCTAAATTATAATATTGTTAGGAAAGAAAGAACTTAAGATAATATAAAACTTAAATATGTTTGACTTCTAAATATCACAGAACATTTAACCTTTTGAGTGCTTATTTAATGCATTCATTTTTAATTTTTTGATTATTACAATTTATTCATTTTGTATCCCAACTGTAGCCACCTCCCTCTTCTCCTCCCCCCTCTACTTTTCCTTCCTCTTCTCCTTCTATGCCCCTCCCCCAGTCCACTGATAGAGGAGGTCTTCCTCCCCTTCCATCTGATCCTAGCCTATCAGTTCTCATCAGGACTGGTTTCATTGTTTTCCTCTGTGGCCTGGCACAGCTCTTCCTCCCAGGAGGAGGTGATCAAAGGGCCAGGAACTGAGTTCATGCCAGAGACAGCCCTTGTTCCCCTTACTAGGGTACCCACTTTGAGTCTGAGGGGCCATAGGCTATATTTGAGCAAGGGGTCTAGGTTATCTCCATGCATGGTCCTTGGTTGGAGTATCAATCTTTGCAAAGACACCTGGGCTCAGATTTTTGATTCTACTGATTTTCTTTTAGAGTTCCTATCCCTTCCAGGTCTTTCTGTCTCCCCCTTCTTTCATAAGATTCCCTGCACTCTGCCCACAGTTTGATTATGAGTCTCATATTCTGCTTTGATACCCTGTTGGATAGAGTCTTTCAGAGGTCCTCTTTGGTAGGACCCCCCCCTGCTTCTGATGTCTATCCTATTTGCTTTCTCAGTGAGGACTGAATAACTACATTATGGTTCTCCTTCTTGTTTAGATTGTTTAGGAGTATAGATTTTAGTATGTTTATCCTATATTATATGACTAATATCAACTTACAAGTGAGTATAAACATGTATGTTTTTCTGTTTCTGGGTTACCTCACTGGAGATTATCTTTTCTAGTTCCCACCATTTGCATGCAAATTTCATGATTTCCTTGTTTTTAATAGCCAAGTAATTTTTCATTAAACACATTCTTAAAAAATATATTTACAATTACACTTAGAAGATTATTAATAACCAATGAAGTTTTAGACATCATTACTATATGATAAGCACATTTTCCCCAATGTTGGACAGGTGATTCTAAATTAAACTCAGTGTTTAACAATATAGTATGAATTTTATCATGGGTGACAAACTGTATTATAAGAAGCAGTTCTTAGATACAGCTGTTAAGATCACTTCTTATGCTTTAATTTTCTCTAAAACAAAATTCGCCAATTTCCTTCTGATATTTAAACATATGTTTAATTCACAGAAAGCTGCAAATCTACATTCTAAGGGCTCCCTCAGGAATCAGCATTAGATAGTGAGTTAATTACCTAGTTACTTGTTACTTGCACTGACTATGCTTAAAATTAATTAGGCAGGCAGAAAAAAAACAGTACATCTTTTGATGAAATAGACACCAAGGTGTAGTAACAAATTTTTTTTCACAACTTTTACTCTCAGTTTCAGAAGATAAGGTTGTATTCTCATTTGAAAGATTTTGAGGTTAAATTTTGATTTAAAATATCAGTATTATTTTATTTATTTATCAGTCATATTTATACAAGCATATAAGCATACATGAAAAGATACAAAGTTTTATCTTTCTATACATTTAAATATTTTTAAATTAGCTAATGTTATCAAGGTAGAGCTCATTTTCATTCTCTATGCTTATCATTGTATCATCCATAAAACACCCAAAACTTCCCTAAAAATGCTGAAAATCTGAAACTACTATTATATAACGTGCAGATGACCAGCCAAGGTAAGTGGAATTAT
Source organism: Rhombomys opimus (assembly GCA_010120015.1). Lineage (NCBI taxonomy): Eukaryota > Metazoa > Chordata > Mammalia > Rodentia > Muridae > Rhombomys > Rhombomys opimus. The sequence goes on along the minus strand of REGO01000102.1, from coordinate 11,271 downwards.
CCTTTCTCATAAGAGGAAGAAACTGGATCCAAGGAAGCAGATTTTTCACCGATTTTGAAGATTTTGAAGAGAAATAAAAAAATATTAAACCTAAATGATTACCTTAATGAATTAGTAAAACCAGTGAGGAACATGACATGTGGCATGGAAGGGGTGGTTAAGATTGGACTTTTATATCAAAGTACATATCTCAAGCACCATATGCAGAAATGAGCATCTCTTTAGGAAGAATTCTGGATAGAAGGTAAAGTTTTCAGTGTCAGTAATGATCCCCATATTTCTTCTCTGTGACAGGGTTTTACCTGGAGGCTAATGATGAATTTTATCTGAGCACTATGTTCCTAGAAAGAGGTTTCTTAGTAGTCTGGGAGATACCTTCCCATATTGATCTTTTCATTATTAATTAAGATGTTCAGGATTGAACATCTTGTTCAGCTATACTAAAACCAGATGATGATTCTCAGGACTTTTTTTTTCCATGAATGTCCTTTCTGGACTACTTGGTCCACTCTACAGTGCGTACAACTGTCCAGCAGCACATCCTGCCTCAGATTCCTGTTCTTACCATGTACCATGAGGCATTCTCTACTTCTGGATTGAGGCCCTGGGAATATAGTCTGGCATTGTAATGTTGAACTCCTCCTCTTGATTCACTGAAATAATTAGCTGAGTGAACAATGTTCCATGCTCTCTGGTCCAGTCAGACTTCCTATCTACCTTATTTTCCCAATAATTCTTTCTGATCCCATTTGCTCATTTCTGTAAGATGATTTTTTTTTTCACCTTGAGCTTTGAGGTGCTATGGAATCTTGTGTTTGGCTGTTCCACCTATTGCCAAATTCCTTATAAGAAAGCTCCTTTTCCTGTAAGTTTACATTTAGTTATTAGTGCATCCTTAGCCACCATAAGCTATTATTACCTTGTCTTGGGAGGATTTTAGTATTGAGTCAAAGCAAGTTATCCTCACATGCTGCCATGACTGGAACAAGCTGCTAGACCTCTCTGACCTCAAATGGTAAAATAATGTTCTAGAGTTTTACCAGCAGAATGAGGCAATACTCTCCTCCAAACTATCTTCCTGCTTATCTAAGAGGGCAGATTTAGGTACCATTTACATGAAGAAAATACCATAAAACTTGCCCCAGTTAAAAGAGCCATAGCTTCAGTCACAATGTGTTTAAGTATTTGAACAAGTTAAGGGGATAGTTTTAAATTTTGAAATTGGGGATATCTCAGTACACTTAAAAGGAGTAATGTACAACCCATCCACAAAAACGTTGACACAAATTTAAGAAGCTCCAGGAGAATCCCAACACAGCTAGCTAGACTGGGCTCAGGGGTACTTGTGCAGACAGAAACATCAACAAAGAGCAATGTATGGACTCGAACTAGGCCCCCTACACATATGTACCCAAAGGACAGCTTGCTCTTCATGTGGGAACCCTAGTAAGGGAAGTGGAAGCAGGGACTATCTCTGAGAAGGACTCTCTTACATGCTTTTTGATCACTTATCCATAGCTGGGCTGCCTTGCCAGCCTATCATGGAAGTGGAGACCATCGGTCCTGATACAACATGATGTGCTGAGATGAGTAGCTGTTTGTGTGTATGGGTAGCTCCTCCTTTCTGAGTGTGAGGGGAAGTGAATACAGGAAAAAAGGAAGGAGGAGAGGGATAGGAACGAAAGGAGGGAGGGGGCTACAATTGGAATGTAAAGTAAATAATTAAGTAAATAGGGAGGAAAGGAAAGAAGGAAGGAAGAAAGGAAGAAAGAAAGAAAGAAAGAAAGAAAGAAAGAAAGAAAGAAAGAAAGAAAGAAAGAAAGAAAGAAGGAAAAGGGAATGATATAACTTGTGATTATTGGATTCATCTTTAAAATGTTAACTTGTTCAGATGGCAACGTTATATGGAAATGCAAACAAAGAACCCTGAAACACCATAAGATTAAACTATCATTTGTTTGGTGATATGTGAGTTCATTTGTTGTCTTTGAAATCTGGAATTTAATTCTGAGTCTCTCCTACAACCTGCGTGACCATGAAGAATTCATTGAAATTCCTTATTTACTAATTGGACTAATAGTTTTCTAGTAATTGGATATTGTCAGAGAATCCTAAGAATGGTGTCAGATATAAATAAATGGCCCACTAACTGAATTTTCACCATATCCCCCACTGATTTTGACAATCTGCAGGAATAGAGAGATCATGAGAAAGAAGCATTTTACTTCCAGGCACTCTTCTAATTTCGCATTGTTATAAGAACACTTATTATTAATGATATTTAGATCATCTTTGGGCTGATTATAATGTCATGAAGAAATTGGCCCAGTATAGGAACTCTTTAAAACTCCATTCCTTCAGCAATGAATTAGAGACAACTTATCAAAAATGAACAATAGAAAGTTAACTTCTATTATTTGGGACTTTCCATCTATCTCAGAGACATTCTGGACTATTTAATAATCTCATTATATGTACAGGGAAACATTACAGAACTTTCAACTATTTTTATTTCTCCTGGTGAATGAAGATGGTCCAACTTCTTACAAAATATATTGTGCTTCTATCTAAGAGAAGAAATAATTTAGCTATATTCATCACTGCAGATTAGGAAACCTATCATCCATAATAGTTCTTAGACCTTGTCTTAACAGAAACAATAAACAAAACAGCAATGCAAACATTTTAAGTAGTATATTTTAAGACTACAAAATGAGGTGAGAACTTTTGTGGTACGTGAAGTGCTTGCCTGAATTACAAGTGCCCATAACAAAGGCATAATATTCACTAGTTTAAGAGAATAAAATGATGCATACAATGTAAATAGACATATAAAAGATATCAATGTAAACATTAGAACCTTACAATGACTTTTCAAAAAACATTACTGAAAACTATTGTCTCTAAATCTAAGGATTTATGGAAAGGAAAGCAATTGGTTTTGTATATACTAACCATTCCTTTTTTTGTGTTACATTTAAGGAATATTAAATTTGTCTGCTAGATAACATTGTACAACACAGTCATAGTGGGTGACCTGAAACAATATTCCTTTTTAATCATGCAGATTGACTTAGCTGGACTCATTCTGATGCGGATGTTATGCATGTCTTGTTCATGTTGTATTATCAGTGAAGGCTGGGAAAATACTCTACACTCACCCCTTCAAGGAGGAGGCTGGGGTTTCTGTTATTGAAGCTCTAATATGAATCAGCTTCTTCTGACTATGGGCTGGAGATGAGACCGCCCTGGTGTCCAGTGCTCTCTGTTATTTGCTTCCATGTGTTCCTCTTTGGAAGTAGTTCACAACATGGTGAGTTGCTTGACTGTACCCAGCAACCTAGCCACACTTCTTGAAGGCATGCATGCATTATAACTCAGCTGCTGACTGCCACCCTACCTTTGCCTTATGTCATTGATAAGACACAAGTCACACTCGTGGATAAGAAAATATTAGTACATGATCAATGATCATCAAGGTCCAGGAATTACAGGTCATCTTAGGATCCTATGCTACATAGTTTGGTTATACACTGTTAAAATCTTTTTCTTAAAGCTTGTGTACAGAGAATTACAGGGTCTAACTTGAAGGGAGGAGGGAAAGCAGAAGCAGAGTCAGTAGCTGACATTGTGGGTAAAAAAAAGGAAAAAGCCTGTGCCCAATGGCATTTATTTTAAGCCTCTCCATGACTGAAACCTAGAATAGGCTTTTTTTTCTTCACTCACTCACTGGTTGGGTGTGTTTAGGTGTGAAGGTTCACTTGTGAGTGTATGTATAATAAGTACAAGTAAGTATGCAGGCTCTCTGTGCTTTGCATATGTGCCTTAGAGTGGGCTTTCTGCACTTCCAACAGAGGCCTGCAAGTGAGTGCTTCTGTGAGAAAGTGCACACAGAGCCCAGAATCCCAGTCCCGCTGCATTAGCATCCAGATATCTGATCACTCCCACACACACCCCAGCTGTGGACAACATAGGGATATCAGGGAAAGCATTCTCAACATTGAAGACCCTGGACTCCCAGTGGAGTCCCGTCGAACAATTCCTGGAGTCAGGATGGTCAAGCTCAGGCATATCTGAGCACTTGGAGCACAATACTGAGAAAGGCCTGTGGGCCACTGAGCCATTGAGGGCACCTGCACATGAGCACTGCTCCAGCTCAAATGGCGCCTGCATCACAACTTGCACTTGTACTTCTCCCTCACACTTCCAGGCAAACACATCTCCATCAGCGCTTGTGCACTTGCTCCTGCAACATTCCTCCCTTAGCTGCATCTAAAACACCAACACCCACTCTCAAACTGGTGGACTTCTTACATCTTCTTGAGGAATACTCCAGACTCCGGAGACAGAAGGACCCAGTATGCAGTACAGGCTCCAGAAACAAAAATCAATGTCACTGACAATGAGATGCCTGGAGGCAGGCTTAAGAACACATACAACAAAAATCAGGCCATCATGGCGTCATCAGCAACTCCCAAAATCAATGGATATTTTAATTAATTGGAAACACAGAAAAAATTATTTTAAAGCTATCTTTATTATGTTATTAAAAGCACATAAGGAGGAAACAAACAAAACTCTCAAAGAAATAGGCACACAAATAGATGCATAGAAAGAGAAAACAAACAAAGCTCTTAAACAAATACAGGCAAATATAGCCACATAAATAGACGCACATGAAGAGGAAACAAATAAAAAAAAATGGATGCCATCATGGAAAGACAGGAATTCACAATCAAACAAATGAGGAAAATGGTGCAAGAAATGTAAACACAATTACAATCAATAAAGAAAACACAAGCAGAGAAAACCCTAGGGCTGAAAAACTTAAAGAAAAAAACAGGTAAGTATCACCAACAGAATACAAGACATGGAAGAGAGAATCTTGGGCACTGAAGATAACATTTCAGAAATTGATACATCTCCCAAAGAAAAAATAAAGTTTGAAAAATTCCAAACACAAGACATCCAAGAAATCAAGGACACCATGAAATGACAAAATCTAAGAATAATAGAAATAGATGAATAAGAAAGATTCAAGGCTCCAAGGTCCAGAAAATATCTTCAAGAAAATCATAGAAGAAAAATTTCCCAACTTAAAGAAATAGAGGTCCATAAACATACAAGAGGTCCATAAATACAAGACCAAACAAACTAGACCACAAAAGAAACACCTCATGTCACATAATAGTCAAAACTTTAAATCTAAAGAACAAAGAAAAATATATTAACAGCAGCAAGGGAAAAAGGCCAAGTAACATACAAGGGTAGACCTATCAGAATTACTTCTCAATAGAAACCATAACAGCCAGAAGGGCCTGGGCAGATGTCATGCAGACTGTAAGAGACCACAGATGCCAACCAACACCACTATACCCAGCAAAGCTTTCAATCAACATAGATGGAGAAAACAAAATATTCCATGAGTAAACTAAACTGAAACAATATCTACACAGCAATCCAGCCCTACAGAAGATACTAGAAGGAAAATTCCAATATAATGGAATCAACTACACCCAAGAAAACATAAGATGTAGATAACTTCACAACAAACATTAAAAGCAAACATGTGTAGAAACACAGTAAGACCAACAACTCCAAAATAAAAGGAACTAACATTCATTGGTCACTATTATCTATCAACATTAACAAACTTAACTCTCCAATAAAAAGACAAAGACTAACAGAATGCAAAAACAGGATCCAACATTCTGCTCTATCCAAGAAACACACCTCTGCAATAACACAAACACTACCTCAATGTAAAGGGCAGGTAAAATGTTTTCAAGTAAACAGACCCAGAAAACAAGCTAGAGTTGCTATCCCAATAACTAATAAAATAGACTTTAATTCAAAATTAATCAAAAAAGATGAAGAGGATCACTTCATTCTTATAAAAGGAAAAATCCACTA
>REGO01000101.1:5288774-5299137 GCA_010120015.1 Rhombomys opimus | reverse complement strand
AAATAAACAAAAAAATTAAAATTCCCAAAATGGTTTATTATATAAAATTAACCGTTCTAAAGTTTGGACATGAATGCATTACTAGTGATCACCCCTCCTTACCGGGAGATGACCTAAACCAACTTATTACTTTTGTCCAAGTATGACTTCAAACCTGGAGCATTTGTATAACTTTGTTCAAGACCAATTAACTATAATCAACAATCTTGCCTAAGTTATATGACACCTCCAAATCCTATTTTGGGTAAGAGGGAAGAGAAAAGTCAGTTTATTGAACTGCATAAATATCTGAAAATACAAAAGAGGGAGGGCTCATAACAATAAGTAATTAATGGTAGCCATTATTAATTAAACTAATATTTTTCAGTCACTTAATTCTATGTTCAAGATAGGAGCCATTGATATCTATGTTTGAAAGGTCTTTAACAAAGACATCCAAGATGAACAGGGTTAGTGATGCAGGCTACCTGCCCCCAGACCCCCCAATACCACTACTTGGTGCTGCATCCTCCCACCCCCATGTTGGTCTGGAGCATCTCCTGAAGTCATTTACATGCTCAGATCGGGGAGAGTAACTTAAGCAACTGGTGACATCTAGGACTCATCAGGTTTATTATTTGCCTGACAGCCTTCACATACCAGACACTGCTATGTGAATAACCTGGCTCATTTTTTCAATAAAGTAGCCTGAGATTTTATTCCGTGTAACATCAGAACAGAGGTCTCATGGCTCTTTGATGTTAGATTATGATTCTAAGCAGTTTGTTCTTGCATGGAATAGTAAAATCTGTTCTTGATGAGTATCTGTGTTGAATTTGTGCTGTTTCCTAACGTTCCCTTCACAAAAGATTAGCAACACTATTGTGTGTGAGTCTGTATGTAAAGTTGAGTCTCTTAAACTCAATTACTCACATTGAACTCTCCCTTTCACCCTACTGTGCCATAAGCCTTTAACTTTAGTCTCTGATTTCATTAGAATCCTGAATTCGTTAACTGATGATCACAATGGGTTTCCAAATTCTCATCAATAATATAAAGTCACTATTGGAGATGTAACGATGAAAGATTCTACCCCATTCTGTGTAGAATGAACCTGTACAGATGGTAGGGAATATGAGCAGAGCATGTTGGTGGCATGGTTAACTATTGTGCCATATGCACCTGTGTGTCTTGCAGCTGGTGCCATTGATGTAAAAATGAGATAAGAGAAATTTAATAAACAGACACATTCAATACAAACATTTTTATTTTTATATTAAATGATGATCATAGATACTGAATGGACTGAAAATTGCAAATAGCTTTTTATGTTTATAGTATATAATATAAAACAGGTCAGATTATTGGAGTTAGGTTAGGTTAAGCTATGTTAAATTATTTCAATGAAAATGCTTAAGCTTTTGTATTATTTTTCATGTGCATATTGTGTCACAGTACATATTGATTGAAATATTACAGGAAATTACTTTGATTTTTTAAAAGAAAAGATATTAAAGTCATTTTCCCCATACAAGTGTAAGCCCCTTGAGAGATCCTAAAGTGTTTCATTATGTTTAATATGCAGTGTTATTTAGTAATTATACAGCAAATTATCTATTCTTTCTTTCTAAACTCTATTGAACAGTTAACAAAAAATTTAAACATTGACATCAAATAGCTTGTTTTAATAATATTTCTCTATTCGCAATCTATCAGTAATTGAGCACTTATTTCATTAAAGCTGTGTGATGAACGATACTATATTTTCTTTCTAAGCATGTACACATGTCCATCAAGGTGGTTTGTCTTCTCATTTGCATACTCTATTGTAGTGATAGTCTGAGTTAAGAGCCTCTTGGAAATATTACACTAAAAAAGCCAGATCTTGCCATCTGTTATTCCTGTATTGGAAACACCCAGTCCAATCCAGTGCTTGAATCTTGGCAACAAATGATGTTACTCAGAAAAGGAAGGAAGAAAAAGATGGAAGAAGGAAGGAATGGGGGTGGGGTATACATAGAGAAAAGAAAGAAAAGAGGAAGAGGAAAAAAGCTTCTCTCATCATAGTTCCTCACACCAATGAATTGAAGGCTGTACACTTACAGTTTCATCATATGACACTTGAAGACAAAGGACTACTAATCTCTTGCATGACCATCACTGGAGAAAAGGAATAAAGAGGTACTATTTTTACAGTGCACAGTTTAGTCTTTAACTTTTTAGTTAAAGTTAGTTTAGTTAGTCTTTAACAGATTAGTCTTTAAGTTATATGTTAGTGTTAAGATACAAGTTAAATGTTTGTTTAGTTGACAGCATATTTAAGACACTCTGCATGTATTCTTCTAAACTTGTTAACAACATGGTTGAGATGAGATCTAGAGATTGATAAAGACTTGTGAAGTTGTTTTGCTTCTTCAGGATTTCTTTAAGGAATTTATTAATTTCCTCTTTAAGGGTCTCTATCGTATTCATAAACACTTTTATAAGATATTTTTCTTGTTTTTTTTTTGGGGGGGGGCTATGTTTGAATATTCTTGGCCTGCTGTGGTAAGATAGCTGTTCTATTAAAAGAGATTCTCAACATCCTTAGCCATCAGGGAGATGCAAATCAAAATGACCCTGAGATTTCACCTTACACCCATGAAAATGGCTAAAATCAAAAACTCAAATGACAACACATGCTGGAGAGGTTGTGGAGAAAGGGGAACCCTCCTCCATTGCTGCTAGGAATGTAAACTGGTACAACCACTTTGGAAGTCAATCTGGCACTTTATCAGACAATTAGGAATAGTGTTATCTCAAGACCCAGCTATACCACTGCTAGGCATATACCCAAAATTTGCTCAAGTACACAACAAGGACATTTGCTCAACCATGTTTGTAGCAGCTTTATTTTTAATAGCTGGAACTTGGAAACAACCCAGATGTCCATCATCAGAGGAATGGATACAGAAAACGTGGTATTTTTACACAATGGAATATTACTAAGCAATCAAAAACAAGGAAATCATGAAATTTGCAGGCAAATGTTGGGATCTAGCAAAGACCATTCTGAGTGAAGTATCCTAGAAGGAGAAAGACACACAATCTATATACTCACTTATATAGACCTATAAGATATGATAAACATAATGCAATCTATACACCTAATGAGGATAAACAAGAAAGAGGACATGGGGTAGAAAGACAAATGGGATGTGCATTGGACATAGGAGAAAACAAGTAACAAGACAGGAGCCTACCGCAGAGGGCCTCTGAAAGACTCTGCCTAGCAGTCTTTCAAAGCAGATACTAAGACTCATAACCAAACCTTTGGCAGAGTGCAGGGAATCATATGAAAGAAGGGGAATTAGTGTGACATGGAAAGGATAGGAGCTCCACAAGGACCAAATATATCTGGGCACAGGAGTCTTTTCTGAGACTGACACTCCACCAAGGACCATGAATTGGATATAACCTAGAACCTCTGCTCGGATGTAGCTCGAGGTAGCTCAATAACCAATTGGTTTCCCATAGTAAGGAGAACAGGGACTATTTCTGACAGGAACTCAATGGCTGGCTCTTTGACCTCCCCATCCCCCAAGGGAGGAGCAGTCTTGCTAGGCCACAGAGGAGGACTTTGCAGCCAGTCCTGAAGATACCTGATACAACAGGATCAGATGAAAGGGGAGGAGGTCCTCCCCAATCAGTGGACTTGGAAAGGGGCAAGAAGAAGATGAGAGAGGGAGGGTGGGATTGTGAGGGAATGAGGGAGCGGGATAAAGCTGGGATACAGAGTTAATAAAATGTAACTAATAATAAAAATAAAATAATAAAAAAATTAAAAAGATAGCTGTTCTATGATGGAGACATATTTCCCTAGCTGTTTTGGGTTGTGTTTTTACACTGGTGTCTATGGTCTGTTTTTGAGATGATTGAACACGTAGGTACTCATTTGGGGATTTGTTTTGGTTGGGTAGGTGTTTTGCTCCTGGGTTTCTGTTTTCTCTGGATTTTCAGAGAGTATGATGGCTATTTGTTGTCTCTTTTCCTGGTCTGTTAACCTGGTGTTCAAAGGACATGTTTGCTGGTACTGTAGAATGAGTAACTGTAATGAGTTGGAGGAAAGAATGCTGGAGAAGGTCTTTGTGATATTTTGGGGATGATATCAGAGAGGAAAGGGTGATCATAGCAGATTTGCAGATACAGAGTAGTGGGTGAGACTGGGGGGATTGAGACTCAGGAGCAGGAGGGGAGATGTTCTGCCTTCATCCTACTTTCCCTGGGAGGAGCTTCCCTTCCTTAACAAGGGATTCCTCCTGGAGTTGAAATCTGTGGGTAACAAGTTGGGGATTGAGGTTTGAAAAGGGTGTTTTGTGGTATCCATAGGAGATGTAGGCAGGGGTGAGGGCAGGCTGCTGATGGTACTTGTTGAAGTGCTAGGTACTAGACTGGGAGACTGAGTCTTGGGGGAGAAAGAAAGAGAATGTCTGAGGGCAGCCTACCTGAATTTCTGGCAGGTGTCAACTTATACTTAAATAAAAATGACATACTCCGTTCTAAAATATAGTTCTTAGTTCAAGAGTTTGACTCAACATGGTGGTCCTGAAGCACAGAGATGGAAGGATAAAGCTGCCAACTTTAATCTCCTAATTCAGCTGCTTTTGGTTTTAGTACTTCATGTTCTAAATCAGATATTTTATTTTTGGTCTCATAATATGTTTTTGGAGTTTGTGGTGTGTTTGTGTGTTTGTGTTTGTGTGTATGTGTGTATGCATCTGTGTTTGCAGATGAACAAATATGTACCACACATACAGAAAGGCAGGAGTTAATTTCAGTTGTCTTCCTTTATTATTCTCCACTTTATTTTATTAGACAGTGTCTCACTGAACCTAAAAGTCACCAGTTCACCTGAGTTGCTTCATCAAGCCCATGAGATCTTCTTATGTCTTCACTTTCAATGTGTCAATACTTGAGTTACAGAGAAATGGGTCCTGGGCATCCAAATTTATAGCCCCATAAATGAGCAGCAAGAAAATTACCTAGTAAATCAACTCCCCATCACCCTAAAGTAAAACTAATTTAAAGAGAAAAGAGAAGCAGAAGTAGCATCATATTAATATGCAATATTTCTTTATAAAGTAGCCAAAGACCTTATGTGAAGGTTGTGAAGCTAGGAAAATGAAACCGGACAACCTGGAGAAGAAAGAATTAGAAGCACACAACTTGAACCACTTGGGTAGATATCCCCAGGATGTCTATTGAGTCACAGTTATGATAATTCTGCAGGGGTAGGCATTTGGACATTCTGTGGGCACGAAAGCTCTTGAGTAAGATGCCTCAATGAAATTAGTTTCCACTATCCATGTTTTTAAATGACCATAGTCAACAGCTGCAACTGGGGGGAGAAGGAAGCATGTATTCTCATTAAGTTCAAAAGCATTCCACATGGACACCCACATTCAAACCTCTACTCATTTTTGTGCTAGGAAAGGTCTACTTTCTCTCCTCCAGTTCTTTGGAGATACTGCTGGTGATCATGTCAGGTGGGATAATGCCTATACAGAAAGTCTTTACTGCTGTGCATTAATAAAACTCCATTTTGAAATCCCTTTTAGAATGGCAGCAGACACTAGCTGGGTTGTAGTACCAGGAAGGTGATTTATTATCATCAACACCACTGTTTTCCTGTAAGACAGTTGCTTCCAAGTCACAGTTGAACCACACAATTTTGGTGAATATTTCAGACATCTGAAAGTTGCATGTGCTGGACTATCTCAGGAAAAGAACTCTGAGGAGGAATGTATAGAATGCCTTTCATTAAAATCTGACACAAATGTGGGTTGAATTCAGGGTTAAAATATTTTTCACATAATAGCCAGAAGTGCAAACAACCTAGATGTCCCTCAATGGAGGAATGGATAAAGAAATTGTGGGACTTTTAAACAATGAAATACCACACAGCTTTTAAAAATAAGGAAATCGTGAAATGTGCAGGTAAATGGTGGGAACTAGAAAAGATCATCTTGAATGAGGTATCCCAGAAGCAGAAAGACACACGTGTTATATACTCACTCAGAAGTGGTTTTTAAATATATAATATAGGATAAATACACTAAAATATATACTTTAAAGAAGCTAAACAACAAGGAATACCCTAGAGAAGATGCTCAATCCTCATTCATAAGGACCAATTGGATAGATATCAGAAACAGGAGACAGGGAACAGGATAGGAGCCTGCCACAGATGGCCTTTGAAAGACTGCTGATCAAGGTATCAAAGCAGAGGCTGAGACTCATAGCCAAAGTTGGGCCAGAGTGCAGAAAATCTTATGAAATAAGGGGGATATAAAAAGAGCAGGAGGGGACAGGACCTCCAAAAGGAGATCAAGATAGCCATAAAAACTGAGCCCCGGGGTCCCGGAAGAAAATGATACTCCAACCAAGGACCACACATAGAAAGGACCTAAAACTTTGGCTCAGATGAAGCCCATAGAGTTGGTCTCCAAGTGGGGTCCCTAGTTAGGGAAGCAGGAACTTTCTCTGGCATGAACTCAGTGACAGGCTCTTTGATCACTGCCCCCAGGGGTGGAGGTGGCATTGCAGCCTTGCCAGGCCAGAGAGGAAGACAATGTAACCAGTCCTGATGAGACCTGATAGTCTACGGGAGGAGGATGTCCCCTATCAGTGGGCAAGGAAAGGGGCATAGAGGGAGAAGAGGGAAGGAGGATAGGATTAGGAAGAGATGAGGGATGGGGCCACAGCTAGGATACAAATTGAATAAATTTTAATAAATGACAAAAAAACTGTGTACACTAAATCTAATAGAGGAGAAAGTGAGGAATAGCCTTGAACACATTGGTGCAGGAGACAACTTCTTGAACAGAACACCAACAGCTCAGGCACTAATATCAATAATTAATAAATGGGACTTTGTGAAACTGAAAATGTTCTGCAAGGCAAAGGAAACCTTCCATAGGACAAAACAGCAGCCTACAGAATAGGCAAGATCTTTACCAACCCTACATCTGACAAACCAAATAACTCAAAAAAAAAAAAAAAAAAAAAAAAAAAAACTGGAGTGCAGAGCTAAACACAGAATTCTCAACAGAGGTATCTCTAATGTCTTAGAAGCCCTTAAAGAAATGCTCAATATCTTTAGTCATCAGAGAAATGCAAACCAAAAAAAAAAAAAAAAAAAAAACAAAACAACAACAACAACAACAACAAAAACAACCAGCTTTGCGAATCCAGCTTACACCCATCAGAACGGCTGAGATCAAAAACTTAAGTAACAGCACATGCTGTTAAGAATGTAGAGCAAGGGGGACAATCCTTTATTGGTGGTGGGAGTGTAAACTTGTACAACCATTTGGAAATAAGTCTGTCATTTTCTTAGAAAATTGGGAATAATTCTACCTCAAGAGCCAGCTATAGCACTCCTGGGCATGATGCTCTACCATGCCAAACAAGGACATTTGCTCAACTATGTTCATATTGGCTTTATTTGTAAGTTACTGAAACTGGAAACAATGTAGATGTCCCTCAACAGAAGAATGGATTAAAAAAATGAAGTACATTTACGTAATGGAATATACTCAGCTATTAAAAACAAAGACATAATTCATTTTGCAGGCAAACGGATGAAACTAGAAAAGATCCTCCTGAGTGAGTTAACACAGACCCCAAAATCATGAACGGTATGTACTCACTTCTAAGTTGATATTAGACATAAAGTACAGGATAACCATGCTATAATCCACAGACCAAAAGAAGCTAAACAACAAAGAGGGGCCAAGAGAAAATGTTGGAATCTCATTTAGAATGGGAAAGAAAAGAGACATCTGAAGTATGGAGAGCAGAAGCCGGGGTTGAGAAAGTGGCAATGGGGATCACGTGTGAGACGAGCAGGTGGGCACTAAGGACTGGGAGAGAGAAAGAAAAATCTGTGTGGGCTGCACCTCCTGGACTGGGGGGGCAGGGAGGCTCCAGGGGGTATAAGGGTTGAGCTTAGTTTAGACTACCAGCAGCTGGGGATATGGAGCCTGAAGTCACCACTCTTGCAGCCATGTGGGACTTCAAGAAGAGGGAGGGGGACACCAACCCACACATAAAATATTGGACCCAATAAATTTTTTGCCTACAAAAATTGTAAGGATAAAGGCTGAGCAGAGATTGAGATAATGGCTAACCAATGACTGGCCCAACTTGAGACCCACCCCATTGGAGACAGCCAAGGTCTGAGACTATTAAAGTTACTCTGTGCTTTCTCAGACAATTAGGAATAGTGCTCCCTCGAGATCCAGCTCTACTACTCTTAGGTATATATCCAAAATATGCTCAAGTACACAACAAGGACATTTGTTCATCCATGTTCGTAGCAGCTTTATTCATAATAGCCAGAACCTGGAAACAACCCAGATGTCCCTCAACGGAGGAATAGATACAGAAATTCTGGTACATTTTCACAATGGAATACTACTTAGCAATTAAAAACAAGGAAATGATGAAATTTGCAGGCAAATGGTGGAATCTAGAAAAGATCATCCTGAGTGAGGTATCCCAGAAGCAGAAAGACACACATGGTATATACTCACTCATAAGTGGATACTAGACCTATAAGATAGGATAAACATATAAAATCTGTACACCTAAAGAAGCTAAACAAGAAGAGGTTCCAGGGTAAGATGATCAATTCTCACTTAGAAAGACAAAGGGGAAGGACTTTGGAAGAAGGAGAAAACAATAAACAGGACAGGAGGCTACCACAGAGGGCCTCTGAAAGACTCTACCTAGCAGTGTATCAAAGCAGATGCTGAGACTCATAGCCAAACCTTGGGCAGAGTGCAGGAAATCATATGAAAGAAGAGGTAGTTAGTAAGACCTGGAGAGGACAGGAGCTCCACAAGAACAGCAACAGAACCAAAATTTCTGGGCTCAGGTGTATTTTGTGAGACTGATTATCCAACCAAGGTACATTCATGAATATAACCTAGAACCCTTGCTCAGATGTAGCCCATGACAGCTCAGTATCCAAGTGGGTTCTCTAATAAGGGGAAGAGGTACTGTCTGTGACATGAACTCTGTAGCTGGCTCTTTGACGACCCCCACCCTGAGGGAGGAGCAGCCTTGTCAGGACACAGAGGAGGACATTGAAGCCAGTCCTTATGATACCTGATAAGCTAGGGTTGTATGGAAAGGGAGGTGGACCTCTCCTATGGGTGAACTTGAAGAGGAGCATGAGAGGAGATGAGGGAGGGAGGGTGGGATTGGGAGGGAATAAGGGAGGGGGCTAAGCTGGGCTGCAAAGTGAATAAAATGTAAATAATGTAAAAAAATAATTAAAAAAATAAAGTTACTCTGCTATGTTTGTAGACAGGAACCTAGAATAAACCTCTTCTTAGAAGCTTCATCCAGCAGCTGACGGAAACAGAGGGAGAGCGCCACAGCCAAAGAATAAGTAGAGCTTGGGGGCTCTTGTGAAAGAATGGGAAGAAAGACTGAGGAAGACAGAGGGGTTAAGAACACCACAAGAAGACCTACAGATTAAACTAACCTGGGCTAACCATCAATGAAAGAGCATGCATTGGCTTGACCTACACATACACATATATGTCACAGATGGGCTTCTTGTTCATCATGTTGGTCTCCTAATAATTGGAGTGAGGTCTGTCCCTGACTCTGTTGCCTCCCTTTACATTTCATACCCCTAGCTGGGTTACTTTAACTGGCCTCAGTGGGAAATACTGAGCTTAGTACTGCTGCTGTTTGCTCTGCCAGGGTAGGTTGTACTAAGGGGGTGGGGGATACTCTTTTCTGAAAAATAAAGGAATGACTCATGGGGTAGTTAGGGAAGAATGGTAGGGTGGGGCTGGGAGAGGGAAAACAAGAGGGCTATGATCAGGCTGTAAAGTGATTAAATAAATTAATGAGAAAAAATAAAAGAAAAGGAATTTGTATCCATGGAAACAAGGGAATTGGGTTTGAAATCCTCTTTCTTTGTCGGGTCTTTATTTGCTTTAGCTATTAGAGTAACTATGGTACTAAAAGACTGGGCAATGGTACTTCTGTTTCTTTTTTAATTAAATTTTTATTTTTTATATTAATTACAGTTTATTCACTTTTTATCCCAGCTGTAGCCCCCTCCCTCATTCCCTCCTAATTTCACACTCCCTCCCTCATCTTCTCCCATGTCTCTCTCTTTCATACCAAATGTAGTATTAGTTTCCTGTTTATACAGTTGGAAACTGTTTCCTTTTTATTTTGCTAAACAAAATTTTAATTTTTGCATTTGTTGAACAATGTATAATATTCAAAATAAGATCAATAAGAAGAAAAGACAAGGAAATTAGATTAGAAATGTAAGAAAAATGAGTTCATAAATGAGAATTTAGATTTTCTGTTT
>REGO01000101.1:5273700-5288764 GCA_010120015.1 Rhombomys opimus | reverse complement strand
CTAGGAAAGGTCTACTTTCTCTCCTCCAGTTCTTTGGAGATACTGCTGGTGATCATGTCAGGTGGGATAATGCCTATACAGAAAGTCTTTACTGCTGTGCATTAATAAAACTCCATTTTGAAATCCCTTTTAGAATGGCAGCAGACACTAGCTGGGTTGTAGTACCAGGAAGGTGATTTATTATCATCAACACCACTGTTTTCCTGTAAGACAGTTGCTTCCAAGTCACAGTTGAACCACACAATTTTGGTGAATATTTCAGACATCTGAAAGTTGCATGTGCTGGACTATCTCAGGAAAAGAACTCTGAGGAGGAATGTATAGAATGCCTTTCATTAAAATCTGACACAAATGTGGGTTGAATTCAGGGTTAAAATATTTTTCACATAATAGCCAGAAGTGCAAACAACCTAGATGTCCCTCAATGGAGGAATGGATAAAGAAATTGTGGGACTTTTAAACAATGAAATACCACACAGCTTTTAAAAATAAGGAAATCGTGAAATGTGCAGGTAAATGGTGGGAACTAGAAAAGATCATCTTGAATGAGGTATCCCAGAAGCAGAAAGACACACGTGTTATATACTCACTCAGAAGTGGTTTTTAAATATATAATATAGGATAAATACACTAAAATATATACTTTAAAGAAGCTAAACAACAAGGAATACCCTAGAGAAGATGCTCAATCCTCATTCATAAGGACCAATTGGATAGATATCAGAAACAGGAGACAGGGAACAGGATAGGAGCCTGCCACAGATGGCCTTTGAAAGACTGCTGATCAAGGTATCAAAGCAGAGGCTGAGACTCATAGCCAAAGTTGGGCCAGAGTGCAGAAAATCTTATGAAATAAGGGGGATATAAAAAGAGCAGGAGGGGACAGGACCTCCAAAAGGAGATCAAGATAGCCATAAAAACTGAGCCCCGGGGTCCCGGAAGAAAATGATACTCCAACCAAGGACCACACATAGAAAGGACCTAAAACTTTGGCTCAGATGAAGCCCATAGAGTTGGTCTCCAAGTGGGGTCCCTAGTTAGGGAAGCAGGAACTTTCTCTGGCATGAACTCAGTGACAGGCTCTTTGATCACTGCCCCCAGGGGTGGAGGTGGCATTGCAGCCTTGCCAGGCCAGAGAGGAAGACAATGTAACCAGTCCTGATGAGACCTGATAGTCTACGGGAGGAGGATGTCCCCTATCAGTGGGCAAGGAAAGGGGCATAGAGGGAGAAGAGGGAAGGAGGATAGGATTAGGAAGAGATGAGGGATGGGGCCACAGCTAGGATACAAATTGAATAAATTTTAATAAATGACAAAAAAACTGTGTACACTAAATCTAATAGAGGAGAAAGTGAGGAATAGCCTTGAACACATTGGTGCAGGAGACAACTTCTTGAACAGAACACCAACAGCTCAGGCACTAATATCAATAATTAATAAATGGGACTTTGTGAAACTGAAAATGTTCTGCAAGGCAAAGGAAACCTTCCATAGGACAAAACAGCAGCCTACAGAATAGGCAAGATCTTTACCAACCCTACATCTGACAAACCAAATAACTCAAAAAAAAAAAAAAAAAAAAAAAAAAAAACTGGAGTGCAGAGCTAAACACAGAATTCTCAACAGAGGTATCTCTAATGTCTTAGAAGCCCTTAAAGAAATGCTCAATATCTTTAGTCATCAGAGAAATGCAAACCAAAAAAAAAAAAAAAAAAAAAACAAAACAACAACAACAACAACAACAAAAACAACCAGCTTTGCGAATCCAGCTTACACCCATCAGAACGGCTGAGATCAAAAACTTAAGTAACAGCACATGCTGTTAAGAATGTAGAGCAAGGGGGACAATCCTTTATTGGTGGTGGGAGTGTAAACTTGTACAACCATTTGGAAATAAGTCTGTCATTTTCTTAGAAAATTGGGAATAATTCTACCTCAAGAGCCAGCTATAGCACTCCTGGGCATGATGCTCTACCATGCCAAACAAGGACATTTGCTCAACTATGTTCATATTGGCTTTATTTGTAAGTTACTGAAACTGGAAACAATGTAGATGTCCCTCAACAGAAGAATGGATTAAAAAAATGAAGTACATTTACGTAATGGAATATACTCAGCTATTAAAAACAAAGACATAATTCATTTTGCAGGCAAACGGATGAAACTAGAAAAGATCCTCCTGAGTGAGTTAACACAGACCCCAAAATCATGAACGGTATGTACTCACTTCTAAGTTGATATTAGACATAAAGTACAGGATAACCATGCTATAATCCACAGACCAAAAGAAGCTAAACAACAAAGAGGGGCCAAGAGAAAATGTTGGAATCTCATTTAGAATGGGAAAGAAAAGAGACATCTGAAGTATGGAGAGCAGAAGCCGGGGTTGAGAAAGTGGCAATGGGGATCACGTGTGAGACAAGCAGGTGGGCACTAAGGACTGGGAGAGAGAAAGAAAAATCTGTGTGGGCTGCACCTCCTGGACTGGGGGGGCAGGGAGGCTCCAGTGGGTATAAGGGTTGAGCTTAGTTTAGACTACCAGCAGCTGGGGATATGGAGCCTGAAGTCACCACTCTTGCAGCCATGTGGGACTTCAAGAAGATGGAGGGGGACACCAACCCACACATAAAATATTGGACCCAATAAATTTTTTGCCTACAAAAATTGTAAGGATAAAGGCTGAGCAGAGATTGAGATAATGGCTAACCAATGACTGGCCCAACTTGAGACCCACCCCATTGGAGACAGCCAAGGTCTGAGACTATTAAAGTTACTCTGTGCTTTCTCAGACAATTAGGAATAGTGCTCCCTCGAGATCCAGCTCTACTACTCTTAGGTATATATCCAAAATATGCTCAAGTACACAACAAGGACATTTGTTCATCCATGTTCGTAGCAGCTTTATTCATAATAGCCAGAACCTGGAAACAACCCAGATGTCCCTCAACGGAGGAATAGATACAGAAATTCTGGTACATTTTCACAATGGAATACTACTTAGCAATTAAAAACAAGGAAATGATGAAATTTGCAGGCAAATGGTGGAATCTAGAAAAGATCATCCTGAGTGAGGTATCCCAGAAGCAGAAAGACACACATGGTATATACTCACTCATAAGTGGATACTAGACCTATAAGATAGGATAAACATATAAAATCTGTACACCTAAAGAAGCTAAACAAGAAGAGGTTCCAGGGTAAGATGATCAATTCTCACTTAGAAAGACAAAGGGGAAGGACTTTGGAAGAAGGAGAAAACAATAAACAGGACAGGAGGCTACCACAGAGGGCCTCTGAAAGACTCTACCTAGCAGTGTATCAAAGCAGATGCTGAGACTCATAGCCAAACCTTGGGCAGAGTGCAGGAAATCATATGAAAGAAGAGGTAGTTAGTAAGACCTGGAGAGGACAGGAGCTCCACAAGAACAGCAACAGAACCAAAATTTCTGGGCTCAGGTGTATTTTGTGAGACTGATTATCCAACCAAGGTACATTCATGAATATAACCTAGAACCCTTGCTCAGATGTAGCCCATGACAGCTCAGTATCCAAGTGGGTTCTCTAATAAGGGGAAGAGGTACTGTCTGTGACATGAACTCTGTAGCTGGCTCTTTGACGACCCCCACCCTGAGGGAGGAGCAGCCTTGTCAGGACACAGAGGAGGACATTGAAGCCAGTCCTTATGATACCTGATAAGCTAGGGTTGTATGGAAAGGGAGGTGGACCTCTCCTATGGGTGAACTTGAAGAGGAGCATGAGAGGAGATGAGGGAGGGAGGGTGGGATTGGGAGGGAATAAGGGAGGGGGCTAAGCTGGGCTGCAAAGTGAATAAAATGTAAATAATGTAAAAAAATAATTAAAAAAATAAAGTTACTCTGCTATGTTTGTAGACAGGAACCTAGAATAAACCTCTTCTTAGAAGCTTCATCCAGCAGCTGACGGAAACAGAGGGAGAGCGCCACAGCCAAAGAATAAGTAGAGCTTGGGGGCTCTTGTGAAAGAATGGGAAGAAAGACTGAGGAAGACAGAGGGGTTAAGAACACCACAAGAAGACCTACAGATTAAACTAACCTGGGCTAACCATCAATGAAAGAGCATGCATTGGCTTGACCTACACATACACATATATGTCACAGATGGGCTTCTTGTTCATCATGTTGGTCTCCTAATAATTGGAGTGAGGTCTGTCCCTGACTCTGTTGCCTCCCTTTACATTTCATACCCCTAGCTGGGTTACTTTAACTGGCCTCAGTGGGAAATACTGAGCTTAGTACTGCTGCTGTTTGCTCTGCCAGGGTAGGTTGTACTAAGGGGGTGGGGGATACTCTTTTCTGAAAAATAAAGGAATGACTCATGGGGTAGTTAGGGAAGAATGGTAGGGTGGGGCTGGGAGAGGGAAAACAAGAGGGCTATGATCAGGCTGTAAAGTGATTAAATAAATTAATGAGAAAAAATAAAAGAAAAGGAATTTGTATCCATGGAAACAAGGGAATTGGGTTTGAAATCCTCTTTCTTTGTCGGGTCTTTATTTGCTTTAGCTATTAGAGTAACTATGGTACTAAAAGACTGGGCAATGGTACTTCTGTTTCTTTTTTAATTAAATTTTTATTTTTTATATTAATTACAGTTTATTCACTTTTTATCCCAGCTGTAGCCCCCTCCCTCATTCCCTCCTAATTTCACACTCCCTCCCTCATCTTCTCCCATGTCTCTCTCTTTCATACCAAATGTAGTATTAGTTTCCTGTTTATACAGTTGGAAACTGTTTCCTTTTTATTTTGCTAAACAAAATTTTAATTTTTGCATTTGTTGAACAATGTATAATATTCAAAATAAGATCAATAAGAAGAAAAGACAAGGAAATTAGATTAGAAATGTAAGAAAAATGAGTTCATAAATGAGAATTTAGATTTTCTGTTTTTTTTTTTTCTAAAGCTTTTGCAAAGTCAAATTCTTTTTCTCAAGAGATAATACTAGATAAAGGTTGCTCTTACCCGTCCTGTCCAAGATGACTTATGGCCTTGCCTGACTTTCTCCACCACAGTAGACTTGGGTGTCTCACTTCCTGAAGAAGACATTCATTTCAGAACAACCTTTGAGTAGCCTGCGTAGTCAAAATATCTAAAGGATAAACAACAACAGAAAAATCTCAAATACATCTGGGGACAAACAGTGGAGCAAATGCCAGATTAACAGGACCTTTTTTTCTGTGCTTCCTTGGGCTTCTCAGATCTCAAGGTAATTGCACCTGTGAAGCTGATTTTTTTTTTAATGTAGTATGGAGAGTTTTCTATAAAGAGTAGCCAACTCTTCATATTACTTCACAGTCATGTTCACATTGAAGCCACAGCTGCCCATACCCCTGACTGCAGCATTACATCTAATATTGATTCATATAGCATTGACTATTTTTTACTTCTTTCATTCTCATCACACACAATGTTAATACAAATTAAAAAATTAATTATAGATATTGCTATCTCTGTCTCACCACCTCAATGAACTATGGCAAGCACGTGCTGTCAACTTAGTCTATTTTTATTGATGCATGTTATTCTTGTAATAAAGTTTATCTATTTAAGAAAAAAAGCATTTTGCAGACTAGTGAGTCTTCAGGTCTGGTAGCATGTCTTCCTTGGAGTTTAGGAGGAAAGACTGAAGGAGCCAGAGGGGTCAAGGACACCACAAGAAAATCGACAGAATCAAATAACCTGAGCACACAGGGGCTTATATAGCCTGAACTGCTAACCAGAGAATAGGCATGGAATGAACCCAGGCCCTCTGTACATATGTAGCTTGGTCTTAATATGGCACATCTAAAGCAGAAGCAGGGCCTGTCTCTGACTATATTATCTGCCTTTTGGTCTTCTAACTTGGCTGCCTGATCTAGTCTCAATAGAAGAAGATGAGCCTAGTCTTGCCACTTGACATGCCATCTTGGGTCAATATCCATGAGAGGCCTCCCTTTTTCATGAGGAAAAAAATGGGGGAGGAGTGTATGGGGTTTGAGAGAGAGGGGATAGGAAGCCTCAATTCAGATCTAAAGTAAATTAATAATTTAATTAATAATAATAGTAAATAAAATGTTTGGCGAAGGAATTATAGTCCAGTTCTTGGTTACAAACTAGCTCACCTGGAATAACCAAAAATGCTATATTTTCACTCCACAACTACCAAAAGACTGATGATTCCACTAAAATTGAGCATCTGGCAAGGGTTTTCACTTCCCCTTTTCAGTTTAGATTCTAAGAAATCACGTGAGCATTGTAACTTCCACTTTCGCTGTTAGTTAACATATGCTCCCTAGAGCAGCATGCCAGCAGTGTATGGATCTTCATGCTTATATTTTTGGCACACTTCTCATAAAGAAAACTTCTGAGATATGCTAAAGCAAAGGGAATATTTTTCTTGTACCATTTCTATGAGTCCAGATTATAATTGGGAGAGCATTGTAAAAAGGTTAAATTTGTAGGTTAGAACAAGTTTCCCTGTGTTAAATGTAACCAAAGGACATTAAAATATCCTTAACAAGTAAGAAGACTTTCTTGAATAAGAGAAAATTCCATTCAGTAAGTACTAATAAAAGTATTTAAGTTGGTGTGATTGAATTATCACTGGCTGTTATCATGGTATTCCAAAGAGCTCATGAAATATGAGGAATAATAAGCAACTATAGGTGCTTTGCCATTGGTTTAAATCATAATAGATGACAGCAGGCTTGACTGGCAAATCCTTGTGGGCTCCTCAACTGTCAAGTGTGTCTCTACAAATAGAACCCTGGGATGGGGGATTGGACTGATTGTTTCAATATGAAGAATAATGTGAAAACTCTGAGTTTGGAACACTGCCCATCTCCTGGAGCACTGAACAGCCTATAATGGTTATTACAGTGGGAACCATAACATTTGAAAGCTGGTTGTGTATTAGAGAGATAGAGATTTCTAAAGAAAAAAAAAAGAAAGAAAAAATCAGAAAAGAAATTGAGTAAATACCATGTCTGTCTTTCTAGGGCTGGGTTACCTCACTCATGATGATCTTTTCTACTTCCATCCATTTGCCTGCAACTTATATGATTTCCTTGTTTTAAATAGTTGAATAGTATTCCATTGTGTAAATGCTGTGGGTTGATGTGGGGGTCCCTTATCTGAGAAGTAGGGGGCTGAGAGAAGAGGGAGAGTGAAACCAAGAGAAGAGTGAGGGCCTATAATCTGTGTAAAGGGGAAAAAAACACCTCCAAAAAGTATAAGGTTTTAATTTAACCAATAACTTAATAAAACATGAAATATTAAAAATTAAAAAATAATAAAGAAAAAAGAGAGGAAAAAAGTGAATGGATTAAAAAAAGATAAAGTTATAGCCAGCAGGCAGGGCACTTAACTACATTTGCCATAGTTTCTCTCATTTCTGGTTGCATGATTTAATGACACAGTAATGCTTTGTCCCTGAATTGTAGTTTGTTGATATTCAAAGTGTGGGATGATGTGATTGTTAAACTTTCTTATTCATAATTTTTGTGTTCTTAAAAATAGTTCTGATATGGTGTTCACATTATACCATCTCAATGTTGCCCTGGAAAATCTCAAATATTTTGTGAATTTGTAATGGAATTTTTCCTGTTTGTTCTTGTTGTTTTGGGGTATTCAGAATCTTTAATAGTAATTAAAATAACAAGTTTGAAATGGCAATTCCAATTGTGGTTACAATAAAGAGATTCAGAATAACAAAAGACATTAAATAAACACACCAAATTCTACTGGTACATTCACATGATCGTTGAAATCATAAATTACATACCATGAGCTCCTCCAAGTTTTACACACACATCACACACATACACACACAGAGAGAGACAGAGAGACAGAGAGGGAGGGTCAGGAAGGAACGCAAAGTAGAAAAGAAGTATGGGGGAAAGAAAGGAAAGAAGGGGATGAACATAATTTTTGCACATATCCAGTAAGCACCATTTATACAAACAAGAAAATGACCTTTGTCCTTGGCATTCTGCAATGTGCTGGTTCTAGAACTCAGTCTCCCTCATCACATACTCCATTATCTCCTAGAAGGAGAAGAAGACCTCCCCTATCAGTGGCCTTGGGGAGGGGCATGCGTGGAGAAGGGACAGGGAAGGTAGGATTAAGAGGGGAGAAAGGGGGGTATGTGGAGATACAAAGTGAATAAAGTATAATTAATAAAAGTTAAAATAAAAAAATTAAATAAAGAGAAAAGTGACCACACTTTTCAGCTTCATGATGGGCCTGCTTCTTGACATGTCACATCACAAATCAGAAAAATCAAGTGTAGAACACTTGATGAAAAGTCTGTGGCACTAGCAAAAACCTGTGTTCAAATACATTTCTAACTTTTTTTTTTTTTGCCGTTAAGAATCTTTATGAAGATACCTGATAAAACAGGATCAGATGAATGGGGGGAGGTCCCCCCCTATCAGTGGACTTGGAAAGGGCCACAGTGGTGATGAGGGAGGGAGGGAGGGACTGGGAGGGAATGAGGGTTCGGGGCACGGCTGGGATACAGAATTAATAAAATGTAACTGATAAAAATAAAAATTAAAAAAAAAAGATTAAAAAAAAAGAAAAATTTATTAAAAAAAAAAAAAAAAAGAATCTTTGTGGAGCCTGACTTAGAGACTGGACGCACATGGCTTTCACTACCTGCTGCAGTGACTCTGTAATATAGCCCCAAGGTGATTGCCCATAGTTTCCTAGACTGTTTTATTATTCCCAAATGGATGCTGCTGTTTTCACATGAATGGAGGCTATCCCAGAGAGAGGGGCAGTGTTAGTCAACGTGCACAGCAACTTCAATTGACAAGCTCGTACATCTGAATCCATTGCCTCCTTCCTGCCCAAACTGCCTATCTCACAAACACAATCCGGCTTTTCCGGATTGCTTTAACAGCGTTGCAGCTCTCCTTTGCTCATCAGCCTATCCTCACCGAATCAACATGCCACCTGCCATCACAGCGAATTATCTAAAATAACCTGGTTGCATCACTGTCATGGGCAATCCCAGAGGCTGCAGCTAGAGTTCTCATTATTCCTGGCACAACTACACATGGGACTCGCTCCTCTCTACTCACTCCCTAACAATTCAAAGCATTTTTTTTTTTGCTCCAGCATGTGTCCATTCTTTTCTGTTTTCCTTTTCTCAGACTTTACTCTCTCCTCACAGGATTATGTGTCTACATTCTTGTCTCTTAAATTCTAATACAGATCTACCATCCTTTCCAAAACCTTCTCTCTGATATGATCCCTTTTCTGTCATACCAGTATGAGCTCTTTTCTTCCTATGCCCTCAAGAGGCTCATAGAGTATTGCATGGATTACTGTGGTAGAAGGTGTATTTCTAGGCAGCACCTAAGCATGATGGCTTGTTGTCTATATAGTATGTAACAAATACTGTCATTCCATGTTCCCTGCCACTGCTCCAGGAAGTGCATGCTCCTCTCAAGAGCTAGTCCAGGAGCTACCAGATTCTGGTCCTGGGCAGGAAATGAGTGGAACATGCAAATCCTAGGTTCCACTTTTCTCAGGATTGTCTAGAGCATTCAGATCCAGGTCCAGTTAGAGTCATCGGTTTTTATTGAGATTGCCAGTACCAGACAGTAATGGAAACTCAGGCTTTTAGAAGCCAGTGACAATACTGTAGTGTTACAGCCCTTCAGTGAAGCTGCCCTACTAATGGCAGGGGAGTCTGTCGGACCCAT
The DNA here is from genome assembly GCA_010120015.1 of Rhombomys opimus. NCBI lineage: Eukaryota > Metazoa > Chordata > Mammalia > Rodentia > Muridae > Rhombomys > Rhombomys opimus. Next base: position 5,279,040 of record REGO01000101.1, on the reverse strand, counting down.
GTACCATGTTGGTTCACAACTGGAATGCATGTATGGCTGCTGCTCTGTCTGTCCTTGTGAAAAGATGATGGCAGCCTCTTTATTTTGATTGAGACAGGGACTTATAAACCTGGATAGTGGGAGGGGTTTGTTTCCATGGTACTAGAGGTGCCAGGGACACTTCATTTCCATGTAGTGGTACAGTCCTGTCATAAGAAGAGGAACAGATCATTTAATCATCCCGTGGGGGGGGAGAAAAAATTCAGGTTAAAGCTTTCATTTGCTAAAAGTTAAAGTCTCAGTATCATAGGGTGGAGCATTTCCAGGAATCCCCAGATGCTTGCCGAAGATGTTTCTTATCAGGAAAGAGTTGGGCATGTAATCTTCCTATGGGCTTTGTGACTCTAATTAGAGGATCTGGGGTTCCCCAGATCAGGAGTCCAGGAGGAAATCCAGTTGAGAAAGGTTGTCCATCAGTTTTACACTGAGCTCGGGGCTATCCAGTAAGGCCAGACTTACTAGCAGGGTCCAACATAATACCTGGCAATTTGACACACCCAGAGTTGAGCATATAGCTCCTTGGTTGGATGCTTTTATATGAGTGTATGAGGCCTTAGGTATGATCCACAACATTTTTTTCATTTTTTAAAATTATTATTATTTATTATAATTTGTTCATTTTGTATCCTTGCTGTGGCCTCCTCTCTCGTCTCCTCCCAATACCATTCGCCTTCCCTCTTCTCCCACTATGTCTCTCCCCTAGTCCACTGATCATAGACTATCAGGTCTCATCAAGACTGGCTGCATTGTCTTCCTCTGTAGCCTGGCAAAGCTGCACCCCATCTTAAATAAATAAATAAACTCAGTGTAATATTTTTAATTAAAGTGAATTAGACTGAGTTGAATGATAAATGTTTGTCACATCTGCTGAGCATGAAAGATTGAGAAAAATTTTAGTGTCTGGGTAAGAATGGTAATGTGTTCTTTTCAGTTCATGGGGCATAGGACATCATCCAGTCTCATCCCCAGGTCAAACATTCTCTCCTCAGCAGCACCTTTGCTTGCCAACAGGTATAGCTACTTTCTCTTTAAAGTGGTAATAAATTTATTTCAAGTGGAAGGATGAGGTTACAGAAAAAAATAGACATGAATAGAGAAAGCTACTTTCTGAGTCATGCCTTTTTCCTCACCTATACCTCAACAGGTAAAATTTTCCGTGATGAAATTTTTATAAGCTTGCAGAACTACAGAAGTTAAGGGAAACCAGGGACAACAACAAAAATCATTTATTTATTTAGGATATTTTTCTGTTTTGTATAATTTCAAATGTAGATTTTTAATATTTTGGAAGTTAAAAATGTGATTTACATTATCTCTCCCCTTTCTTTTCTTCATCCCTTCCCATGTACCTTCACCCCTCCCCCGTCTCAAATTCATGCCATGTGAATACTGTGACTCAAGCAGAGTTTACTAAAAAGGAGGTAAATGTGCTTAACTACTGAGCCACTCTGTAGCACCTTTGCTACCATTTTCTTTGTTAGTGTTTTGTTGTTTTCCATGTACTAGCCGGATACTACTTTGTTTAAAAACACAGCCCATGATACCCTCCGACTCCATCCTCTCTCTCTTGTCCTACACTGCTTTTCTTTGTTACCCATTACCATAGTCATCACTCATTTTCAGTTATTTTCTTTTCCTCATCACCCACATATACTTCTTTAGTGAAAACTTCATGTTAAAATGCTCCTCTCTCCACTTTTTCTATTAGATTTTTCAAAGTAAAAAATAAATTACATATTCTTACTTATTCTAGCTATAGGTTGAATGACATTCATTTTTATTAATATGCTCATTATGCAAAATATGTTTTATTGTACATGTATATTATGGCCTACTTCCATTTCATCCAATTTCACTACCCTCTTGTTATGTCATTCTAATTCCTTCTTCTTCAAAATAACCACCCTTCTAGTTTAGATATATTTCAATTAAACGTTTGAAAGCATACAAAATGAGTTTATTTGTGAAATTTTTGTATATGTATGCCATTGTACTGTGGTCATATTTGCCTCCATTATCCTACCTTTTCTCCTTCCTTTTTCATTGGCTTTCTCTTACATTCAAGTTGTATGTATTTCATACACACACACACACACACACACACATATTTGCGTATAAATATATATTCCTCATATGAGAGGAAATGTGACCTATTTTTCTTTCTAAGTGGACAATTATGTCCAGTTCACCCACTTCATGCATCCATCATAAGTATTTAATGTTTCCAGTGAACTAAGTGCTCATTTAATATTGCTTGAGCAATGGCAAAGTCAAGAAGGAGTTTAATTACCTAAAATTGCAAGTTGGATGAACGATAAAAATCTCCAGGAGCTTGTCAAGCTCCCAAGTACCTCAAGTCAATCAGTTAATATTGAACCATTTGTGGCTTCCATGCTGACTGTCTTTACTGTGAGGCCAACTGCTCCTAGAAATATGAACAAAAAAGCCTGTATATTCATGTATTACCTGGATGAAATAACATGCAGCTCAACCATCTCTAATGCCAAAGACAACTGATACCTGCCATCTGCTCCCAGTATCCTGAAGAGCATCATTTCTCTGAAATATTCTCATCCCTCTTCTTGACTTTTGCTATTGTAAGGTTCAGACACTGGGAGAAACAACCTAGACTTTTCATTGCTGCTTATATTCATATGCTGGCTACAAAGAATGAGGAGTAGAATGATTTAATAGCATGATCCCTTCTGGGAGACACTATCTAACATGGGAACTGTGAAAGAGAATGCAGCTGGGGCTTGAATGAGCTCTTAGGACTCCAAAGGCAAATAGCTTTTCAGGAGTTTGTAAGGGTATAGTCCTCCTCTGCCTTAGCCCAGAGGGCATGTTCTTCAAGAGAAATATATTTTCTGATCATTCCCTATAGAACATTTCAGTTTTGTCTCCTGTGCCATTAAATCCATAACCAATTCTGTGTACTATAAGGAAAACAAGGCTGTTAGCCGAGGATGTCAAGGTCACAAAGGAGTGAGATATTGACAGCTGATCCCTCCTCCCACTCCATCCAAAACTGACCTTCAATGTTCTTTTTCAGTTTTTCTTTTTAATGACATATTAGAGGTAATTTTCATCTTTTGGATAAAAAAAAACCTGATATGATTAGAAAACAGTGATGTACACGAATCAGATAACTTTTTGAGAAAATATGATTGTTTCTTTGTCTGCTTTTTGTTGTTGGTGGTGGTTTTTCTTCTTTGTCTTTTTCTTCTTTCACAAAAATCTAGTTATTCATTACACTGTGGTTTGGAAGCCGAAAAGTAAAGTATGTCAACAATTTCTTTAATTTGTGGTGTGATTATAAGTCGCTCACCTTAAATCAGACTTCCTTTTTTTCTTCAAATTGTGGGTAATGGGAGCCTGACTGACTGGCTCTCTGCTGAGGAGAAGCAGCAGAGTGTAACTGAATGCTTGCAGGCAGGTGCACTTAGGTGAGAGAGGTTAAGGTGACACTATCCAAAGTCAATCACTGGGTCAGCTATAAAAATAAGACTTTCTTCCTCCGTTGTTGCCATTGTTCAGAGTGAAGAAGATGGTGATGGCGGTAATGACGATGTTCCAGGGCACTGCACTGGATTTACAAGAAAAAGCTTCAGAGTATATCTTATTCAGTGCTTTATACTCTGCCCCCATGGCAGGCCTAGACTGACACAGACCTGCTAAATTCTAAGAATGAATAAGTGAATGAATAGTATTAGGAATCCTGGTCTATTGGGTTGCATTGAGAATTTGGTTAAGAACTGTAGCAGCTGGAATACCTTAAAGGATTTTAAAGGAACATAACAATTAATTTGCGGCCCCCAGGATACACTTTCTGTATCACATTCCTTTCTTTGTCTCTTGATAGACTTCTAGATGTAATTATTTTGCTACACCCCTACAGGAATAATCAGGCTTAAAACTCTGTAGAATAATCTCCCACCACAGTGAACTGGCATCTGTGTCAGGAATTTTTTATTATCAAGGCCCACGATGAACGTGATGGAGAAAAGAAGACAACAAAGCTGGGCAGATGAGAGTATGATCAATGCAGCCAGAAGACATTCTATTATGTGGATAGAATGAGGCGCTCTGACATTTTCACCATTCACCTTGAAGCGCTGGGAAGGTCTCCATCAACTACTGGGAGCTATCCCTGCTCTTAGTAATAGAGGGAATTTAGTAGGCTTTGAAAATAGTAGCAAATGGTAAAAGCCTGAAATAAATTTCCATTTTAATCTCAAATCTCAGTACAATAAGGGCACATACCAGATAGTCTTTAAAATATATGTCCTTAAACATGACTGTATTAACTAATTTTTGGATATTTAAAAAGCTTGTGTCAGGTTTTCTATTATTTTATTTCAACTAAAAAGAAGCTTTTTCCTCCTATAAATACAATGTGGACTTTTTATTCTTTACATTTTTCATTATAATTTATATTTAATATACAAAGTATTTAGACTTCACTATGGTGTTTTCATAAATATGTATTATTTTGTCCCAATTTGTTTCCTTCCCATATTGGACCCCTAGCTGTTTTCATATCACATGCATTCAACAACTTCTCTTTTCCTTCCTTCATCCCTTCTTTACAAACTGACTTTCATGGCCCTTTTAAAATCTCTCTATCTGTTTCTATCTTTTTCTACCATCTCTCTATCGCTCTCCTCCCTTCCTCCCTGACTCCCTCCATCTTCTTCTTTCCTTCTCTCTCTCACTTTTATGCACACACATATATAGAATATATGTGTATATTAAATATGTGTCTATGCATATAATCTAGATTCTGCAAATGAGAGAAAGCATGCCATATTTGTCTTTCTACATCAGGCTTATTTTTTTAACATAATGATATCTGTTTCCATTTTTCCTAAAAATATTGTGGTTTAAATTTTCTTTATGGATAAAAATTATTACTAATTTGTATAAACACATTTTCTTTATTCTCTCACCTAGTCATGAACGGCTGGGCTAGCTAATTGCATTGTTATATGAATATTGCTACAACACACATAGGGCAACATTATGCCTGTGGCATGCCGGCTCAGAGTCCTTCGAGTTTACATACCCAAAGGGGTAGAGTTGGCATATATCTACTAGTAATTTAAGATCTTTTATCAATGTTTCAAAATCTCCATTTCTGTAGTCTTTTACATCCTTTGTTACAACTATTCTTAGATAATTTTTCAAAGCTACTGTGTTATAGTCTTCACTGATATCTTTTTTTAAATTTTTTATTTAACTTTTATTAATTACACTTTATTCATTTTGTATCCCCCTATAAGCCCCTCCCTCCTCCCCTCC
>REGO01000101.1:5248041-5259681 GCA_010120015.1 Rhombomys opimus | reverse complement strand
GTGTGTCTTTTAGAAATGTCAGAGAAGCTACATTCATGAAGTCATATATCAACATGGCTGCCTAAACATTATGTGAACAAGGATGACATCAGTAGACACAAACATAGACATGAAAAAGCCTAAGACTCTTAGACTAAGAGCTACAAGCAAGTAAGTGGTGATGAGACTGAAAGAAAGTCTTCTCTAGTGAAGAGTACACCAACTGGTTTCCCTAATAATAATTACTAAACCCTGAATACATGTGCAAATGGGCAATGTTACATGTCCTGAGAAGGTTATATTTTTGTATTTGAGGATGATCATAACACACATATATATAAACAAAAAAATAGGGCATGAATTTGAAGGAAAACAGGGTAATGTGTATATGGAAGCATTTGAAGGGGAAAAATGGAAGGAGACGTAATATATTCATATTATAGCTCAAAGAAATACATTTTTTAAAATTCTGACCATTGAACACATCTCACACAAATTAAATAAAAGTAAAATATTTTAAAATGTTTTCTCGCTATTTTTAAGTCCCTCTTTTTAGTAACTGCATTTATCTCACTAAAATATTAGATTTTTTTTCCAACATTAATCCTCTTTTGAGTCTTCTACTCTGTATTTATTATTCAGAAAACTGTCTAGAACAAAATGTAGTCCAATACATGTGGAATGAGTAGCCAGGACATACAAGTTTAAAGATTAAAGCTCACAGGTTTAGGTAGCGCACAATTCTAGCACTCAGAGCTGTGGCACTAGGATAATGACTTTGAGGCCAGCCTGGGCTACAAAATAGAGCCAGTCTCAAAACAAATGTACAAAATTCTTCTGTTACTATCTGAAGACATAGAAGAGTAGTGGAATTCTTCTCACCACCTAACTTCTTAAGACAGTAATAGGTAGCTGTATTTGACATGAAAAGGTTGTTGTATGTACCAGACATCAAATATTCCTAGAATTTAATTGCTAAATCTGGAGGTGTCCAGTGTGGCTGAACATCAAGAGACTAATACATTGTCTTTCTCCTTGGGTTTTCTAAAATGGGTAGTTTAAAAAACTGAATGCTTTTACCCTTCGTAAAAAGGAAGAACAAAAGTCCATGTAATATCTCAGCCCACCATGCTCAGTAGTTGCCAGACCTTCCCCAGGGGTCCTCTGGCTGTGTTAGCTATATTTAAATATGTTTATCATCCTCATGGAGTCCTAGTGTCAGGATCCACTATGCAGAAGAATATGACATCATATTCAGATGTGAAAAACTTTTTTGAACAATTTTCAAAAATTACCCTGGAGAAGCCAGTGGCTTAGGAGACCCTATCTCCTCATCCTGAATCATAGTGAGGTTATTATGTTACCGGGTAGACCAAATGATCCCATAGATGCTTTTCTTTGTTTTACCCACTGAAAGACACAATATAGCCACATACTGAGACAGGCTCAGATCAACTACTTCATATCAGACCTGTCATAACTCCTTTTCATATGTTGAGTCATGAGACAAATATGTAGGTAAATGTGAACGCATTTCTGGAAAGCCTTGAGAACTATAAATGAGGAGATTACTCAATCCTTGGTCACAAGATATATCATTGAGGTCAGCAAAATATCCATCAAGTTCCTTAGCCTGAAATGCAACATTGCCTTTAAGAGAAAGTGACATTCTTTGGCTTGATGAATGACTTTTTCCACACACTGCAGAGGTGATTTTGTTCTCCAGCAACAGTTATCCAAGGATTTATTCTAAGGCAGCTACAAACTATGAAGAAAAGTTCAGGCATGAACATTTGTTAGACTAGAATTTGGATTAGAGTTCTGTGACATACCGAATGTGTGGGATTGGGAAATTTAGTAAATATCTCTCAACCTATTTCCCATCCATAAAGTAGCAACAATAATACAAAGACAAGGAATACTTGTAGGATATTGTAAAATGACATAAATAGGAATTTATAGCCCTATCCCTGAGAAGTGGTGATGCCTTACCTCCCACTTGTAAACACTGGTAGAAGTAGGCTAAGTTTAGTGAAGTTTAGACTATAAAAAGCATTTCATCCTGGCATCAGATGATCTGACTTGGTGTATGCAATTCTCCAATTTTCTGTTATACACAGAATCAAGAAGAGCAGGATCTTTGGGGAGAATGACCTGATAACCACACACATCAGAGCAGGGAGATGCCCTGAATGGTGGCATAGTTGCTTCCTTCACCACATTGTCATGGGGAAGCCTTGTAATCAAACTTACACTTCTCTACAAGTATCATATTTAATGTCATGTAGGCATTTCTATACTCTAACTTTTCTGTCAATGAACCTATTTGTGAAAAGCTTAGTCTGAATTTATTGTTACAGAGAGGTGAGAAAATATTCAAGATGTTATCTTAATAGAATATCTTCTAGTTATTGGAGAATACCATGGAAAATAGTAGGACATTACACTTCCTCTTTTCATCTTTCTTTCTTCTACCAGGAAGCAAATACTTGCTCCACCATTTCCTCACACGGTATGCTGCCTCAAATATAGTTCTCAAAGCAACAAAGTCAATCAATTGATGTGCTCTGAAACAATGAGTATATATAGAGAATATATGAGGAGAGAGAAACTGTAATATATATATATATATATATATATATTCAGCTTTCCATGATTGTACCAAAAATATTTGTGATTATATACTATATAAAATTATATATAGAAAGAATTAAACATATATATATATAATAAAACATTTGAGAAATATATAATTATATATAGTCTCAATTTTTTGGTACAGTCATAAAAAGTTGGTTAACTAAATAATTTTCTAAATTTAATGTGTTCAAATTCTCTGCCATTGAGCATTTGCTAAACTGACCAAAGAGATGACAAAGATATTTAAATTAGTACTCATTCTAATGGAGGTCAAAATAGAACCAGAAAGGTTGAACAATGAGCAGTCAGTTGGAAGATCTGTGAAGAGTACAATAAAAGAAGTGTGCTCAGTGGACATGAATGTTAAAGGGAGCTGACTCAGAACAAAACTGCTAGCTACTGATCACTTCCATTTCCATATGTGCTGGTTATTTTTACTCATCAAATTGTCACAACCTAGAATCACCTGGAAAGAGAGGCTTAATGAAGGGCAGTCTAGATCAAGTTGGCCTGTTGGCATGTCTGTAGGTGGTGGTCTTTTGTTAATTGAATTGAAAGAACCAGTCTATTGTAGTTGGCATCATTCCATGGGCAGAGGATGCTAGGTTGTGTTAGTATACAACCAATAAGCAAGCATACATTCATGTATCTCTACTCTTTCCTCCAGTTCCTGTTGCCTGGACATCCATGCAATCATGGGCTGTAACCTGGGATTGTGAGGTAAAATACACTCTTTCTCTAATGAGCTGTTCCCCCCCTGGGGTACTTTATCACAGCAACAAAAAGAAACAAGAGCATTACAGAATATTTCAGTTGGTGAATCCATTTGACAGATGGGGGGAAAAAAGATGTCAAAGAACCAAGTGATGTTTCTATATTCTGTAGTCAACTGAAGAACAAGGCTTTGAGAAGCCAATGGGAAAACATGATTTCAATTTGAAGAGAACGCTGGGACCACTGGACAGAAAGACTCAAAACCTCGCATCTCACTCTACTGTGTCTCATGATTCCTCTGCAGTTTGTGTCTATAACCGCCACAAGTGCAGTCTATTATCATCCCACAGAAAAGGAACATTAAGATACTTCAAGCACTTCCTCATCAGCACTGTTATAATTTTGTATTTATACTTTTTCTTGCCAAGGGTGTCAAATTTGATTCATTTGTAGTGCAGTCATCCCTTTTCTAGATCTGACTGGGACAGAGGAGCTCGTTCTAATTAGTTTATATATCGGAGTTTATGCATCATTCTGGAGCTGCCTAGGGGCCAATTGGTATTATAGGTACCATAAAATGCTAGTCATTAATCACGATAAAACCACACAAACACTTACACAGTATGAAGTTATAATCTGGGGAGTCTCTGAAAGAAACTGAAGTAATTCAAATCATGAAATATTCCATTAGCAGCCACTGGGCTACTCTCAGCAATATGGAGTGCTCTATTCACTCTTGCCTCAGCCATCCTTCTCCATGACTTTGTTTTGACAAGCAAAACCAATTAAAGTCACTGTTTTGAAACTTAGTTCAGCTTCTCTACTGTATCTTCTTGTCTCCTCTCTATTCAATCTACCATTAGCACAAAATACACAAGGCTTCAGCTGACCAGAGCTTTAAAATAAAAACAAACAAACTGAATATTTTGTAGAAGAGCAGACCTATTATGGGATGTGAGTGACTTTGTAGTAGGACACAGGAGTCTAAGAGGCTTCCTGTGCTTTCAGGAATTTGAAGGATTATGTATAGTAGCCACTTCACCATACTCTCACAGGGGCCAAGATCAACAGTGACAGAGAAAGTAGCCATAGGAAATGGAGGGAGTGCTTATGAGATGTTAAAAGAATGTTTCCAACTCTCAATAAATGCTGAAAGCCTGTGCCAAGGCAGATGGGAAGGAGTGTCTCATGGCTACATCAGGACCTTTTCTCAAGTTTATGTTGGACACAGACAGGAATAGGCTTCTTTAGCAAGAAGCCTGACACACAGGAGCAGGCATTAGAGTTGAGCTGTAGTTACTTGGTTGAAGTCATTTGAGCAGCAGAATCATTACTGGGCTAGGTGTTTCTAAAGGGTGCATTGAGGGTTTGAATTGTACCTCAATCATTGCGCATACTTGACACAAACTGGGTCCTTGGTTCAAGTCTCTGCACCACATACTAGAAAAGACATACAACTAATGAACGGATAGAATGACATTTGTAAAAAAAAAAAAAAAAAAAAAAAAAAAAAAAATTTTTAAAAAAAAAAAAAAAAAAAAAAAAGACAAATCTCACTTTAATCTGCTTTCAAGTTTTATTAAAGTACAAACCATAAATGCATAGTTTAATTTGTTTGTATATGTGTACTTAATTGTATAAACAGCAAAATGTATGAAAGCACTCATTTTTATTATTTCCAGTGGTTTACAGCATTCATTCCAGATGAAGATTTCTTTATAAATTATATTGGAAGGTTCATAAAACTTCTTGAGAAATTAATAATTGCCATGGTAATGGAAGGAAATAATGCAGATGAAAGGGAACCTACACTAGTGTTTTACTTTGTTTTAGTGTCTTTCTTGAGAGCTGTCTTTTTGGAGAAGCTGAAGGTGTTCAATTATGTTTCTAAAGGGAGTTGGCATGACTCCATCTGAATATGTAAGCCAGGCTTTCTGTTGGTCTTTTTTTTTTTTTAATTACCTGCCTAGTGAATGAAATTCTTATACAAAGGCCTCTACCAATGAGCCTTGGGTACTTTTTTTCAAGGTGAACGCCTTTGTGATTTTAGTGGAATGAGATACTTTATAAAACATATTACCAGAATATTGACAATGCCAAAGAATTGTAGTATCTCTTATACTTGTAGCATATCTTGAACATTTTTCCTTCTCTTTTTTTTTCTGTAAAAGACCCATTATTTATGTAGAATCTACATTGTGAATGCCTGCTGTGGTGGTGATTGACATTTTTAACATCTCCCTCTCCTTTTATTTGTTGTGTTTTGAGCAACCTAAATTTTCAGTGCGTTTAACAAAAAACGCACCCACCAGTTGTGCATCACTGACTTGCAAAGCCATGGTGAGTTTGGAATGATGAGCACCCTAAGATGATTAGAACAATTATTCAATGGTGCTACAGAAAGAGGAAGGAGAAGCAGCTAGAGACATAAAAACTCCCCGCTTCACTGAAAGTATCTTCTTGCCTTAAAACTGACCTTAGACATACTTAGCCCTTCTATTGTCTTCTCATCAGCAGACAAAAGCATGTCCATGATTTATTTCCTCTCTTGCCTTCTCACTCCCCAAACCTATACTCTAAGCAACCATACCTTTTATTTCCTCAAACAATATGGTCTTCATCTCTATATAAGGGCTCTACAAATTCTTTTCCTAACATAGGTCTGTTGTTGCTCTTTGTCCAATCTGTAACACCGTTGTTTTTAGTTCTCTCCTATGCCAAGTTATTTTTGTCTTAAATGACCACTCCTGGTTAACACTAAGCTCTATGTAAATGTTGCTAAGAAAAAAAAGAAAGAATCTTCACCGACCCTTTATCTGACAGAGGGCTAATATCCAGTATATATAAAGAATTAAAGAAGCTGAAAAGCAACAAACCACGTAATCCAATTAAAAAAAAATGGGAAACAGAGCTAAACAGAGAATTCTCTGTAGAGGAATGTCGAATGGCAGAGAAACACTTAAAGAAATGCTCAGCCTCATTAGCCATTAGGGAAATGCAAATCAAAACAACCCTGAGATTTCACCTTACACCCATCAGGATGGCCAAGATGTAAAACTCAAGTGACAACACATGCTGGAGAGATTGTGGAGAAAGGGGAACCCTCCTCCATCGCTGGTGCATATGTAAACTGGTACAACCACTCTGGAAAGCTATCTGGTGCTTTCTCAGACAATTAGGAATAGTGCTTCCTCAAGACCCAGCTATACCACTGCTAGGTATACACCCAAAATTTGCTCAAGTACACATAAAGGACATTTGCTCAACCATGTTTGTAGTAGCTTTATTTGTAATAACCAGAACCTGGAAACAACCCAGATGTCCATCAGTGGAGGAATGGATACAGAAATTGTGGTACTTTTACACAATGGAATACTACTCAGCAATAAAAAAACGAGGAAATCACGAAATTTGCAGGTAAATGGTGGGATCTAGAAAAGATCATTCTGAGTGAAGTATCCCAGAAGGAGAAAGACAAACATGGTATACACTTGCTTATATGGACCTACAATATATGATAAACATAATGAAATCTATACACCTAAAGAAGATAATCAAGAAAGCAGACAAGGGTAAGATGATCTATCCTCACTTATAAAGACAAATAGGGTGTGCATTGAACGTATGACAGGCGTCTACCACAGAAGGCATCTGAAAGACTCTACCTACCAGTGTTTCAAAGCAGATACTAAGACCCATAACCAAACCTTCAGCAAAGTACAAGGAATCATATGAAAGAAGGGGAGTTAGTATGACGTGGAAAGGATCAGAGCTCCACAAGGACCAAATATATCTGGGCACAGGGTCTTTTCTGAGACTGACACTCAACCAAGGACCGTGTATTGATATAACCTAGAACCTCTACTCGGATGTAGCCTGTGGTAGCTCAGTAATCAATTGGTTTCCCACAGTAAGGGGAACAAGGACTGTTTTTGACAGGAACTCAATGGCAGGCTTTTTGACCTCGCCACCCCCGAAGGAAGGAGCAGTCCTGTTAGGCCACAGAGGTGGACTTTGCAGCCAGTCCTGAAGATACCTGATTAAATAGGGTCAGATGAAAGGGGAGGAGGTCCTCCCCAATCAGTGGACTTGGAAAGGGGCAGGGAGGAGATGAGGGAGGGAGGGAGGGTTTGGGAGGGAATGAGGGAGCGGGATACAGCTGGGATACAGAGTTAACAAAATGTAACTAATAAAAAAAAATTTAGGCTGAGCAATTAGATTGAACTAGGATATGAGTAAGGAATACAAGGAAGGGAATATCAAAGTGTGAGAGTGAGGTACATGAATTTAAAATGCCCAGAGGAAACCCACTATGATAATAAGCTTGCATTTGCTGTATTTATATGAAGTTTAATGGAGTAGTAGCAAGGGAAAACAGAGAACTGTCAACATAAGACTTAATCACAGGAAACACTGAGGAACAGGAAGTAAGGGATAAGCTACAATAGCCAGGAGGGAATGTGTCAAGAAGTTGTGTAGAAAAATTTCCATAGAGGAATGACAAACGATACAAAAAAAAAGGTGAGAACTGATTTATAATCTAGTCAATGAATGCACCTGGTTTATGGCTTTCAGTCTAAAGTAGATTAAGGGTAAAATGAGCTGATAAGGAACCAAGGCATCCTGAAAACATCACATTCGTAAAACTCTCTTTTGCCTTGTTATTTCCTCCTCTCTTCTAACCCAAAGCCTCTATTATCTTCCCATCTCTTAAAATTCTATACAAAACGTATAATTCAAGACTAAAGCATCTTGTCAATGAATTATATCTACCTCAAACTGTGGCTGTATGTATGGAGGAAGAACCTAGGTAACCTTAAAGCTGGGTGGATACAGGATACCTGGAGATATAGGAGAACATGAGCCACGGGAGAGAGGGAGAACTGCAATGCATGATGGTATGAGATGAGCAGAGTGGTGGACAAATTGAGATGCCATAGACACAAAGCAGGTTGTGTAGACGAGATGCAGTGCGAATATGTGAAGAAGCACACATATTCTCTAAAATGCTGCTCTAAAATGGGCTTTCCCTCAGGATTTCAACTTCCTAATATTGGACTAATTGAGAATTGTATTTCTAATGTCTTAAACAGTGTTTGGCACACCATTGGCTCTGGATGACTTTCAAATAGATTAATGGAGGTTTTGGCATGGCGTTAACATGCTATTTTGGAGCTGAAGGGCATCTTAGAGACTTTCTAGCATAACTCTTTTGTTTTAAGGTAATAGAAGACCGGTCTGAGAAATGTGACGTGATTTCCCCCATACTCCCTAGTGATATTGATAGCAAACAACTTTATAAGAATTGGACCTCCCCTATCAATGGACTTGGGAGGGGCATGCACGAAGAAGGGGGGGGGAGGGTGGGACTGGGAGGGGAGAAGGGAGGGGCTTATGGGGGGATACAAAGTGAATAAACTGTAGAAAAAAATAATAAAAAAAAAGAATTGGTTCCAGAGATGTCTATGCTAATAAATAGCTAATGAATAAATGGGGAATGAGTATTTGCTAAAATGCACCTTTAAGTTTTTTTTCTTATAATTATTTTTGTTTTTATTAATTACAGTTTATTCACTTTGTATCCCCTCTGTATCTTCCTCCCTCCTCCCTCCTCCCTCCTAATCCCACCCTCCCTCTTCCCCACCCCTTTCTCTCTCCCAGTCCCCTGATAAGGCAGGTCCTCCTCACCTTCCCTCTGACCCTAGTCTATCAGGTCTCATCAGGAGTGGCTGCATTGCCTTCTTCTGTGGCCTGGTAAGGCTGCTCTCCACTCAGGAGAAGGTGATCAAGATCAGGCCAATCAGATCATGTCAGAGACAGTCCCTCTCCCCATTACTATGGAGGCCACTTGGTCACCCTAACTGTCATATGCTACCTCCATGCAGGGGTTCCAGGCCATCTCCATGAGTGGTCCTTGGCTGGAGTATCAGTTTCAGTATCAGTTTCCCCAGACTTTTAGGATCTGTTGCTCTACTAGGAGAGCTCCTGTCCTCTCCAGGTCTTACTATCTCCCACTTCTTTCATAAGCTTCCCTGCATTCTGCCCAAAGTTTGGCTGTGAGTCTTAGCATCTGCCTCAATACCCTGAAGGGTAGAGCCTTTCAGAGGCACTCTGTGGTAGGCTCCTGTCCTGTTCCTTGTTTTCTCCCTCTTCCAGTATCCATCCTCTTTGCCTTTCTGAATGGGGATTGAGCATCTTAGCCAGAGTCCTCCTTTCTGATTAGCTTCCTTAGGATTACAGATTTCAGTATGTTTATTCTATATTACATGTCTAATATCCACTTATGAGTGAGTGTATACCCTGTGTGTCTCTCTGCTTCTGGGATGCCTCACTCAGGATGATCTTTTCCAGTTCCCACCATTTGCTTACAAATTTATGATTTCCTTTTTTTTTTATTGCTGGGTAATATTCCATTGTGTAGATGCACCACAATTTCTGCATCCATTCCTCAACTGAATGGTATCTGGGCTGTTTCCAGCTTCTGGCTATTACAAATAAAGCTGCTATAAACATGGTTGAGCAGATGTCCTTGTTGTATACTTGAGCATCTTTTGGATATATGCTTAGGAGTGGTATAGCTGGATCTTGAGGAAGCCCTATATCTAATTGTTTGAGAAAGTGCCAGATTGATTTCCAAAGTGGTTGTATAAGTTTACATTCCCAGTAGAAGTGGAGGAGGATTCCCCTTTCTCCACAACCTCTCTAGCACGTGTTGTCACTTGAAAAAAACATTCATTTATTTATTTTGTATGTGCAACATGGCACCCATGTGGAGGTCAGAGAACAGCTTTTGAGATTTGATGCTTTTCTTCTACCATGTGCACCTTGAAGATAGAACTCTAGCCACCTGGCTTGACAGAAAATGCTTCTACCTGGTGCCATTTTGTTGACCCATCCTATGTACTGACCTGATATGAAAATGAGTATGAAAGATAGCTTAACTTTCACAGCAAAGATTAGGAGAGTTTGAATTGAAAAAGGCTTAGAGAAAATAGCTTGCTGGCGAGAAGTAAGGAAATGAAATTCATACAGTATTTTGGACTGTTATTCTTTGCCATAAGAACACATACATGTGCACAAAGCTATTTTCCCTATTCCTGAGACATGTTACATATATGTTCTGTGCCAACTTATTAATTATTTAAATTGAATATTTAAACTGCAGAATTTTTTTCTCTAAGAAGTTGGCAGACTGATAAAAAAATACCGATAAATATCTAGTGTGATAGCCAGGGTAGAATAACTTTCCCTTTACAGTACACAGTCTAAGAAACTCTAAATCTCACAATAAATAATCAGAAACCAGCTGGCCATAGACAGAAGACACTGGCACAGAATGTGGTTTCTAGAACCTTGTACCCAGGCTCATTGCTCTTTTAACATCAGGTTTTTCACATGAAAAAAAATTTGTGATGAAGCTTAGGACCTTTAGCTAAAAACATTATGACATTCTTTTGGGTTTTCTTCAGGAATTAAGAAAATGTGTGTGTGTTTCCTGTGTTAATATTTATGTCATCTCTCATGTCGCTGTTGCTGTTTTCTGTTGTTATTGCCTGCTGCTGTTGTTTGTGTATGTGTCACTTCTTTATGTTAACCCCATTTGTACTTCTTTAAGATCCCAGTAACTGTCTTTGACTGGTCGATCCATGTATGTCTTCTTCCCAGCTCATCTGCCCCTGAGGATATCAGTCAAAACCTCAACAAATATACGGGCTAAAAACACTCTAAAGTGTTATTCTTCCCTTAAGGTATGCATTTTAATGGGAACCCTTGAAAACCTAAAAGCCTTAAAAACCAAAAGAAATCAATGCTTAATGGTGGTGCTTGAAGCATTATGACAAGGGAGAAAAGGCTGAAAGGAATTTCGTATCTCACTGAGCACAGACAATTCATCTTATGGATGAGCAAACTTAGAAGGAGAGAAGGAAATAGCTGGTTCCTCCTTATGACCCAAGATCCATAACTCAGACAGGAATGTAGATTGCTGCACTCAATAACACGATGCTCTGCCTAGCATGTCACAGTACCTCAGCCCCAATGAGAATGACCCCCTGCCCCTCTACTTAGTGCTCATATCCACCAAGAAGGACCAACCTCATCATCGCAGAATCTATGAGCAGATTAAGCATGTAGACATATCCTGAATTGATGTTTTATACTTTATAAGGGAAATGATAAATACAATTGGGAGCCATATTATTATGGAGGGTATATTATGGACTGCTTTTGTTTCATTTTATTTCACTAAGAACACACACACATACATACGCACACACACACGCACACGCACACACACACACACACACA
>REGO01000101.1:5229063-5247831 GCA_010120015.1 Rhombomys opimus | reverse complement strand
GAGAAAGAGAAAATATAAAATTCCAGGAACCCACAAGTCAGCTGGAATATTCTTCAGCCTGTATAGAAATCTACAGACTATACATCGAATAAGTTATCTACAGCATTCAAACTACCATGATAGGATATTTCTCCCTACACACATTCATGTGACCTCCAGCTTTGAACCCTTATTTTTCTCTGAAGCCTTGTTATCATAAAGCTTGTTAATATGTGGTAGTTCAATCTTCCTCTAAAGAGTGAATAGAGCTATTTTGGGTGGCATATATATATGTGTGTGTGTATATATATATATATATATATATATATATATATATATATATATATACTGCAACTGACTAATTCCAAACAAAGTAGGTAGGAGAAGCAACAGAGAGAAGTAGGAGAATGAATTGTCTATAATTATCAGCTCAAAAATTAGAGATGTCAGAGCAGAAGAAGCCTGGAAACCGGAAAAAAAACAAAGGTCATATTCAGAAAGAAAAGATAAAAGAAAGAAGCTAAAAGCATGAGGGAAAATTTTTTAAGATAGTAATTGACAAAGAAAGATCTAAAAAAGCAGACTAAGAGAGCTGTTCTTAAAGCATTTTCATAATGGGAATAAAAAATTTTAAAAAATAAGGTAAAATTTATGACTACAAGGAAAGTCTTCAAAGAACAACAAATAAGTTACAGGTTATTAAATACCAGGAGAAAGAGATAACAAACAAATCTCAGAGTAAGTAAAATAGAAAGAGAAATAATTTAAAGTTTAGTCCACATTGGAGCTCAGAAGATGGAGATAAATGCAATAAAAGGGGTAAGTAAATGACAGTTATTTATACAATCCATGGAATTCAAAGCATAAAGGTGGGGAGTAAAGGTGTGAATGAAAATACATACTGCAGGGATGCAGAGCCTTTTAAACATTTTTCTTAAAATCTATTGAGAAAGAATTCAGTGTCACTTTAGTATTTTCAGGATGACAAAGGTATTTTAAGGTTTTAATTAAAGACATATTCATGCATTAAGTCAACCATTGCAGTATTGCAAAAGTCACTTCAGGGACCCTTGTGTCACCATTAATATACAGAGAGTCAACCCTGCCAGTCCACAAGCACAATTTAGCTATATTATCTACCTCCTCTAAAGAAGGAATGTGAGATTTTCCAGTTCAGTATCAAAGAAAACTGCCTTTGAACTTCCTATTCATATATACATGAGATGAATTTCAGGACAGTTGAAAGAACGGCATTGAATTCTGAGTATATTGCTATGAACAATACAGAATTTTCCCATTGTACCCTTCTTCCAGTTCCAGTCTAAACCTAAAGTGTTGCCTGTTCCACAAGGAGCAGGGACCCTATGGCAAGGACCACTAGTGCTGTTGAACCGTCTTTCCTGTGCCCCATCCTTTGAGCAATGCTCATATCAGCATCTGTGCAACCTTCTCCTATAATTTAAGGCAAAAGGCTCCCTGTCTCCCACCTGACTCCTCATGGTTCCCAGCTTGATGGTTCCTCCATTTTACTTAAGCAGTTAACGCCTACAAAGAAAGTAGGATTTTGTTATCCATTCTCAAATTTTGTAATTTAGGAGAGTTTGCAGCCACTGGTGGATATGATTTTGATCATTCAACATGGAACATTCACAGATAAAATTCTCTGCACGGGAGGTTTGTAAGGAACATATATTAGGTGCTGTCTTTCATTTAAATTGATTGTTCAAAACTTTATTTCTCAAAACTTTAATAGGGATGTAAAGGAATTAACATGAAAATTTAATCAGCTGTGGAGTTCTTGGTGATACAGAAAGTCACATTTGATGGCAGCAATCCAGGGATCATCAATCATTTTTAGTTCCGTGGGCTATCAGTGAATTTTTAGAGCATTCTTGAGTATAGAGAAACACCTAACAGTTTACTTTTTAAAGTGGGTTAATCCAAGCCACTTATGTCATAAGATGAAAACAAAAATATATGGTCATTTCTCGATTAACCTCAGGATGAGGTGTTAGGATATACTCAGCTCCTGGGTGTGGAAAGGCCTCTTAGGCTTTGTAAAGAGGTCGCATACGACATCTTCATTTCTTATCGATATTAGTTCTCATGAGATTTGTATCCAAGTAACTATTCCAACCTCAGTTTCACAAAGATTTGTGTAATTGAATGGATGTTCACATGACCTGGTGTGGGAACCTCAGCAGAATTTAAATTCATGACTGGGAGCCCTTGTTTTTGTCTTAGAGAAATACTCATCTGTATTAGTGGTGACAGAGAGGACATATTCAAATCCTCAGAACAAAATTAAAAGTAGTTTCCTTCCATACATTGTATTGAATTGTGTTGTGTTGCATCTAGGGTATCATATCCAGATTATTAGAGATTATGGTGTAAAGTAATCAAACAAATAGAAAAATAAAAAAAATATCCTCTGGTCTGCATATTTTAATTTGCATAAACAATTTCCTGACCTGAGGATTTGTCCCTATGTTGCAATGTAGCGAAATTCAGAGAAAAGCCTCCAATTTTATTATAACCCGATCCAGGCCACATGCTGTATACTCATAATTTGTTTGCTTTCTTGATTTTGATGAAACTCCAAAGGAAGCAGCAACAAAGTGTCCTGTAAAATAAGGGGCCACTTTAACTGAATTTCTCTTCTTGAAGCTGATGCATCTGCGTAAAAGCTGAGCACCATGGGCGTAACTTCCTTTGTCATACTCGCTTTGATCCTCACAAAATCCTTATGCCACAAGCAAAGAAATCATTAATATTTTCATTTTACATATCATGCCTTTTATAACAATATTTAGAAATTAGGTAGATAAATTGATAAATCAAAAGATTTGACTGAGTGCCTTCTTAGGATCCAGCCTACAACAAAAACACAGCAGCCCTCAATGGAAGAGTGAGTCCCCCAAAGGAAGACGCATACTAATTGTTGAAGAAGCATATGCACACAAAAGTTTAGATATCGTAGAAAGTCTGGCAGCGACAGAATTGCAGAGCAGTTGAGAACAGAGTGCATCCTGGGAGTTGTGCACTGCTGACACTAAATACAAAGTGAATTCAACCAGAGTCGCCTGTGGCCAGTCATTCGGGGAGCTTTACCAAGCTAAGCAGTAAGGTTGCCAGGGAAGATCAAGGACACTCCAAGTTCACTAACCTGATTTATGTCTGGAATTGTTAGAAGGGCTAAAGTGGCAATCGTGAGTATGTGCTTTTAGCTTTTAGTTTTGATATCACAGTTCCGGCTAACAGCAGCATGACATGGTGGGCTGCCTGCTATGTTTTCTGACTTCCCATCATAACCCAGGCATATCTTAACATATCTTAAATAAAGCAAGCTTCTGTACAATGGACAACGTACAGCTAGTAAGAAAGGTGATTAAAAAGAGAAAATTCTGCAACTGCTTTATTACACCCAAATGAAGGGTGAACATCACATTTGCAGTCCGAGATGAGTAAAAAGTAATCAAATAGCATAGAGTTGCTTTTTGACACAACCCGTTTCACTTTCCAGATGGGAGAAGACACCTTCAAACAAGATGACTGGAGAACAAGGTATTCAGTCCCTCCATTAAAGAATCATTACACTCTTGCACTTGAGTCTTTATTTTTTCAACACGTACCTCCAACGAATGTGGATCTTAGTATCTGTAAAAGCTCATATTTCCCTCTATTTTTACTCAATTTTCTCCTGCTATTCAGCATGTCTTCTAGCCATTAAACCCATGTCCATAGCCTCAGATACTAAATTTAGATCTCAAATAAGACAAATGCCGTCTTCACTTTAAACATATGTCCTCAGATCTGATATTTGATATCTCCCTCTGATGATGAGATTTAATATGAATAAATTTAAAGACACTTTCTTCTAATTCAGTGGTCTTAACCCTCCTAATACTGTGACCCTTTAATATATTTTTTTGTGTTGTGGTGAACTTTAACAATAAAATTATTTTCATTACAACTTCATAGTAGTAATGCTACTGTTATGAGTTGTAATGTAAATATCTCTGTTTTCCAGGTGTCGGTAACCCCTGTGAAAGGGTCATTTGACATCCCCAAAAGTATCATGACCCCAGGTAGATGACCATTGCTCTAAATGAAGCCCTCCCTATGAACCATTATATCCCAAATATTGTAAACAGGAAATTCTCTGACAAATTTCCCTCTTATAAATCAGAAGATTTTCTGAATCCTCTGTCTTGGTTATAGCCCCAATCTCTGCTGTCTTCTTTTCATTTATTATTATTATTATTTACAGTTTATTCACTTTGTATCCTGCTGTAGTCCCCTCCCTCATCTCCTCCTGGTCCCACCTTCCCTCCCTTTTACCACCCCTCTACTCCTCCCCCTAGTCCACAGATGAGGGAGGTCCTCCTGCCCCTCTATATGACCCTAGCCTATCCGGACTTCAGTGACTTCTTCCTTGCTCTCTTTCCCCCTTATGTTCTTTATTACATTTTCCCTTCCTCCCCTTCTGCTTTCCTTCCTTCCTTCCTTCCTTCCTTCCTTCCTTCCTTCCTTCCTTCCTTCCTTCCTTCCTCTCCCTTTCTCCATTTCTCCCCCTCCTTGTTGTTCTCTCTCCCTTCCTTTCTTCTTTCTTCCTTCTTGTCTTTCTTCATTTTTTTCTTCCTGTCTTAATCAATTTCCCTCCTCCTCTTACTCCTTTTCAAAGTATGTATCTTCATGTCTTCCCATACCAGCATCAATTTTCTCCCTCGTTCCAACTATAATAATTAATTCTCATTATTATTAGTAGTATTAGTAATAGTAGTTGAAGTAACAGCAGTGGCAGCAGTAGTAATAGTATTTTATGTATGTATGATACTGGGAATTAAACCAGGGCCTTCCACTAGTAAGAACAGCACACTTCTGCTCAGCTACACACCCAGCCCTATTTATTAGTACTTTGATGATAAAATATTTTAAAAATGTATAAGCTTTACTTATATATTAACTTATTTGTAGTTAATATATGTGATATATAACTTTCCTTTATTTCAATGCCCCCAAATTAAACGTAGATTTTTTTCTATAACTCAGATGTGACTTATTATTTTCCTGACCACAGCTCAAAGGAAATACTAGAAATTTGTTTTCATAATTCACTTCCACATAATCTTCTATTCCATTTCCAGCTACACATCAACACCAGCTGCTTTCCATGTTTTTATGGCAATCCATAAATAATGCCTTTGTATATAAGCTATAGTTTTACCATAAAATTCAATTTACATTTCCAAACTATGTATTATAGGTCATATATCCATACTATGTATTATAGGTCAAATGTACCAAGCCTTCTTAAGTCTGAATCTCATCATACATGTTTGAGTTTATATAGTAACCTAGAGTGATGGTTCAGAAGCAAAAAGACCTGACAGAAGAAGAAGAAGAAGAAGAAAGTATTTGATTCTAGGATGTATGTAATGACACCATGTGACAACAGATACCATAACTCCTGTAAAGCACTTAAGGGGAGTGGGTGTTGGGCAATGAGTGAAGTAAGCATGTACTCAATCTCAAGTCAACTCCCCACAATCAACACAGTTTCACTCTCTGGCCAGATAAGCGTAGAAAGTTGATTCACATTTTGCTTTAATTTTCTCATCTGAGTAATGAGGATGATAATAGGCCTGTGGTTAATAATCAAATGTGCTCAACCACATGAAACTAATAGAAACAAGTTGAACCATGGCATATCTTCATTAATATGGGTTAATATTGCCCATCACTCAGGTGGAGAGGAAAGAAAATATGTATCCACGTGAACAAACTAATCTGATAAAGTTCAAAACTTACAAGCAAGCAAGCAAACAAATAAACAAAAAACAACAACAAGACCCAAAAATAAGAGTATGCAGAAATCTTTTGGAGAATTATATTTTTCTAAAATAACAGGATGGAAATATTGCTATCATAAAATGAAAACTCAAGATGATCTGCCAAAATGGAAGTTTTCAGAGTTATTCAGAAAAGATAAAAGGAATGTCTGAAGATATAGCTCAAAAGTGCTTTCCTGGCAAGCTCGAGGTTCTGAATTTGAAAATAGGAAATACAGAAAAATGTAAAAGAAAGACTTCCATTCTTGTGTTCATGACATCATGAAAACAAACAAAAGCTTATGGACAATACATTTGTCCTCAGCTTTCAAAGAAAACCAGCTTCAAGATAAACAAAAATCTAGGTTCTGGCTATTACAAATAAAGCTGCTACAAACATGGTTGAACAAATGTCCTTGTTGTGTACTTGAGCATCTTTTGGATATATGCCTCGCAGTGGTATAACTGGATCTTGAGGAATCACTATTCCTAATTGTTTGAGAAGGCACCAGATTGATTTCCAAAGTGGTTATACAAGTTTGCATTCCCACCAGCAGTGGAGGAGGGTTCCCCTTTCTCCACAACCTCCCCAGCATGGGTTGTCACTTCAGTTTTTTATCTTAGCCTTTCTGATGGATGTCAGGTGAAATATCAGGGTCCTTTTGATTTGCATCTCTCTGATGGCTAAGGACATTGAGCATTTCTTTAAGTGTTTCTCTACCATTCTGTATTCCTCTACTGAGAATTCTTTGTTTTTCAACTAGGTAGGTGGAAAAAAATTGGAAAAATATTTTTAGGAAGGAAGTAGAGTAATAAAGGATGCATAAGTTTAAGAGAAAAAACAGTATTCTCAATGAGCATGAGGCTGGAAGATCTTTGAGTTATAAATAAGGAATTCAGGATCTGTATGAGAATTGAGAGAAGGTAACCACACGTTTTTCAAGAAATGAGAAAAGCTGAATTATTTAAATTATTACAGGTGAGTTTGATGTTTATTCTGATACATGATTTAAAAATCACTTATGAAAAGATGTCTGTGATCAGGCTAAAAGAACTGATTTAATGAGACATTGTATCACATCTTCAGAAGAAGTACACGTAGGAAATGCAAAGGAAAAAGCCTGTTCTACTTCTCTGGAAATGCTCACTCTGGAATGAGCACCTAGAGCTATAGTATAGGTTTTGGAAAATAGAACAATTTCCTATGCATTTTATGAATGTAGGAAAGAATATCGTAAGAGATTCAGGCAGAAAATAATGATAAATAGATTGGGGTGTTAATTATCTTAAATTGATTAGCATATACTGTGTACAAGTACCTAAAATCACACTAGATATTTCATAGATTTGTTCAATTATTGTGTTCATCCAACCAATTTTTTTTAATTTTTTATTTAATTTTTATTAAATACACTTTATTCCTTTTGTATCCCCCCATAAGCCTCTCCCTCCTCCCCTCCTGGCCCCACCCTCCCCCCCTTTCTGCATGCATGCCTCTCCCCAAGTCCACTGATAGGGGAGGTCCCCCTCTCCTTCTTTCTGATCTTTTTTGTTGTTGTTTTTCTTCTCAATGCAGTTTATTCAGGAACCTTGAACAATCTTCTGGCCCTGGGGAAAGCCAGCCCACAACTTAATATAGCCTCTGGGTAGCCAACCCCAGATAGGTCCACATATACGGAAGCAAGCCAGATCCTCATTTTTTAAAGATTAAGAATATGTAAATCCTAGCTACCCCAATTTCTTATTACCTAGTTTACACATATATTGACTATCATCATGCACCTCATAACCACTTGTAAAATTAAAATGATTAATTACGAGCATAGAAGAGTGAACATATTCAAATTAACACCAATTAAAATGAATTTTTAAATTAATTTATATTTGCTTTTATTATTTTGAATGAATTTATTGCTTTTGTTTTAAAAGTAGACACATGAAAGTGTCATGTCACACATGTGGAAGTCAGGATATAATTTTTGGAAGTCAGTTTTTTCCTTCCACCAAGTGAGATCCAGGTATCAAACATGGGTTCTCAGAATTGGCAATAAGCACCTTTACCAAGTGAACCACCACAAAGAATCCCCTGATTATATTTTTAAAAAGCTGGGGTGAATTGGAGGGAGGGTTCAACTTTCTAAGGAGCAGGGGTAGGGGGAATAGGGGAAAGAGGGAGCAAGGGTGGAACTAGGAGGAAAGGAGGGAGGGGGCTACAATCAGGATATAAAGTGAATAATAAATAAAACTTTAAAAATGGAAAAAAGCTATATTTATGTATGGCTTAAAAATAATGTAACAATACTAATGGGAATCAAAGTCAGCTCTCACTTTTTTCAATATAAAGCTTTTACATTTCTTTAATTTTATTTTATTAATTATACTTTATTTACTTTGTATCCACCCCATAAGCCCTTCCCTCCTCCCCTCCCAGACCCACCCTCCCTCCCCCTTCTTCACACATGTCCCTCCCCAAGTCCACTGATAGGGAGGTCCTCCTCTCCTTTCTTCTGATCCTAGTCTATCAGATCACTTCAGGAGTGGCTGCATTGTCATCTTCTGTGGCCTGGTAAGGCTGCTCCCTCCTCAGGGGGAGGTGATCAAAGAGCAGGCCAATCAGACTATGTCAGAGGCAGTCCTGCTTCCCATTACTATGGAACCCACTTGGACACTAAACTGTCATGGGCTACATCTGTGCAGGGGTTCTAGGTTATCTTCATGCCTGGTACTTGGTTGGAGTATGAGTATCTGGGAAGACCCTTGCATTCAAATTTTCTGGTTCTGTTGCTCACCTTGTGGGGTTCCTGTCCTCTCCAGATCTTACTATTTCCCACTTCTTACATAAGATTCCATGCACACTGCCCAACAGTTGGCCATTAAGTCTCAGCATCTGCTTTGATAGTCTGCAGAGCAGAGCCTTTCAGAGGCCCTCTGTAGCAGGTTCCTAGGTTGTTTCCTGTTTTCTTCTTCACCCGATGTCCATCCTCTTTGCCTTTAGGAATAGGGATCAAGCGTTTTAGTCAGGGTCCTCTCTCTTGATTAGTTTCTTTTGATGTACAGATTTTAGTAGGTTTATTCTATGTTATATGTCTATATGAGTGAGTATATACTGTGTGCGTCTTTCTGCTTCTGGGACAGCTTACTCAGGATGATCCCTTCCAGGTCCCACCATTTACCAGCAAATTCCACGATTTCCTTATTTTTCATTGCAGAGTAATACTCCATTGTGTAGATGTATTACAATTTCTGCATCCATTCTTCAGTTGAGGGGCATATGGGATGTTTCCAGCTCAACAGCACAGGCTCTAAGAGCAACAATCAATAAATGGAACCTCATGAAACTGAAAAGCTTCTGTAAAGCAAAGGACACCATCATCAAAACAAAATGACTGCCTACAGCTTGGGAAAGAATCTTCACCAACTCTTTATCTGACAGAGGGCTAATATCCAGTATATATAAAGAACTAAAGAAGCTGATTAGCAGCAAACCAAGTAATCCAATTAAAAAAGTGGGGAACAAAGCTAAACAGAGAATTCTCTGTAGAGGAATATCAGAGAAACACTTAAAGAAATGCTCAACCTCATTAGCCATTAAGGAAATGAAAATCAAAACGACCCTGAGATTTCACCTTACATCCATCAGAATGGTCAAGATGAAAACCTCAAGTGACAACTCAAGCTGGAGAGGTTGTGGAGAAAGGGGAACCCTCCTCCACTGCTGTTGGGAATGTAAACTGGTACAACCACTCTGGAAATCAATCTGGTGCTTTCTCAGACAACTAGGAATAGCGCTTCCTCAAGATCCAACCATACCACTCCTAGGCATATATCCAAAAGAGGCTCAAGTACACAATAAGGACATTTGCTCAACCATGTTTGTGAAGCTTTTTCTTTATTAAAAGTTTCATTCAAATACAATGTGAGAAACTACATTGACTGCTAATATTAAAAACATTTCTGTCTGTCGGGGGATCCAAGATGGCAGCACCGGGAGGACACTCTTTCTGACCAGCAGCACAGCAGGCTTGGCACAACGACGAGTCCTAAAACACAAGTGATTGTGTTTCCCCGGGGAGAGGATACCCCAAGGTGTGGGATTCAATTGACTTCAACTCACCCATCTAAACGTGGAAGAGGAGCAGATTTCACCAGTCACTTGGTTGCCAGCCCAGAGCCACACGCCACTATGCTCTGATAACTGTCCCAGACTGAACTTTGGGCCCCACAACACAAGACACTGGCATTTCCAGTCAAGAGATAACACCACAGTGCAGAAAACAATTGGGACCAACCTTTGGTCACCCCGACAATCCCTGGAAAGGACCCAGGATCCAGTGGGCTTCCAGCAGCTAGCCCAGAGCCAGGGACCCAGGTCAGGTGTCAGTGCAGAGTCCTGCCTGCACGCCTGACTCTCTGCACCAGAGAGAACTGTGGGCCCCAGGGCACGGAAGACTGAGTTTCTCTGTCAGGTGCAAACCCACAGGGAGGGGAAAAGTAGGTCTGATCTCTGAGCACTCAGTCGACACCTTCACCCTGAAAAGTTCTCTGGAAAAGTTAACCAGTTTCAGCAGACACCTAGGCGCCCAATCACCAGTAAGGTGGAGCCATGCACTCTTGTGCCTGCCTGTTCTACTCACCATCCATGACAGAATGGCAGTCCCCAAAGCACAGGCTGGGTGTCCCTGTCGGTAGGAAACCCCACAGCTGGGGGATCATCAGGTCCAATACTCAGGACACTCAGCTTCAGAAGACTCTGGATTCATGCAGTCTCTAGGCAATAGCCTTCGACTGCAGGCATAAGTGCCCTGCTCACATGCCATTGATTACCACTAGGGCACTGGAGTACACAGCTGCATCCTTAGAATTACAAAATCCTGAGAGCCATTAGAACAGCCCTCAGATAAGGTGTGACCAGTTATCCCTAGCTAAACTGACAAAATTGAGTGACTTCCTGGTTCTTAAAGAGGACTGCACCCAACAATTAGACCTTAAGAGCAGCAGCTGCACCTCACAAAATTCAGAGCAAGAAACCAAGCAGCAGGGCAGCCATCTCTCTAGGACTTCCCCTGATGAGAGGAGAGCCTTCCTGAACACCACAGTTACCACACAGGTCCATATTACTGGGGTGAACTGTGACAATTCCTGAGAAGCATCACTATTCAGTTGACCATACACAAAAACCTGAGGAGATCGCCTTCAGAATCCCAACAAATGGATTTTCCCCACCCCAGGACCCAGCAGGCACCAGAAATTAACAGACAACACCTGAGACAAAGAGATGGTAGAGGCTATTGGAAAAGCACAACCAACAAAAGGAAAAGCAATATGGCATGCCCAGAACCCAGTTATCCAGGGGCATGTAGCCCTGAACACCTTAACATAAGTGAAATTCAAGAAGACAACCTTACATCTATGCTTATGAAGAGGTTAAAGGAGGAAGCAAATAAAATGTGTAAAGAATTAAGGGAAGATATAGTAAAACAAATTATGGCCATCCCATCCGTAAAGAAATATAGGAAGATGCAGCCAAACAGTTTGTGGCATTCATAGAGGAAATGATTAAATCACTGAAAGAAATAAAAGAAACAGAGGAATGTTCAAACAAACAGCTGAAGGAATTGAAGGAAAATACAGTCAGACAGGTGAAGGAAATCAACAAAACAGTTTAAGATCTGAAGATAGAATTGGAAAAATTAAAGAAAACGCAAAAGGCGGAAATCATGGAGAGGGAGAACCTAGGAAAAGAAACCAGGAACTATAGAGGTAAGCATAACCAACAGACTACAAGAGATGCATAAAAGAATCTCAGCTGTGGAAGATAGAATGGAAGAAATTAATGTATCCATCAAAGAAAATAATAAATTTAAAAAATTCCTGACACAAACCATCCAAGAAATCCAAGAGAGCATAAAAAGACAAAGCCTAAGAATAATAGGAATAGAGGAAAAAGAAGATTCCCTCCTCCAAGGCCCAGAAAATATTTTCAACAAAATCATTGAAGAAAATTTCCCAAACTTAAAGGAGAGGCCTATAAGAAAACAAGAGGCCTACAGAACACCCAATAAATTAGACCAGAAAAGAAAATCCTCCCATCACATAATAATCAAAACAGTAAGTATACAGAATAAAGAAAAAATACTAACAGCTGCCAGGGAAA
Organism: Rhombomys opimus; assembly: GCA_010120015.1. NCBI lineage: Eukaryota > Metazoa > Chordata > Mammalia > Rodentia > Muridae > Rhombomys > Rhombomys opimus. The sequence goes on along the minus strand of REGO01000101.1, from coordinate 5,235,867 downwards.
AAGGCCAAGTAATATATAATTGCAAACTCATCAGAATCACACCTGACTTCTCAACAGAAACTATGAAAGCCAGAAGAGCATGGACGGATATCATGCAGACCCTAAGAGAACACAGATGTCAGCCTAGGCTACTGTACCCAGCAAAACTCTCAGTCCTCGTAGATGGAGAAAACAAGATATTCAACGACAAAAACAAATTTCAACAATACCTACACACAAATCCAGTGTTACAGAAGATACTAAAAGGAAAAATACAACCCAAGAAAACTAACTACTTTCAAGAAAACACAAAATAAATAACCTCACTACAGCAAAAGAAAACGTAGTCAAGCACAGAGACAGACTACCATAGCCAACATAAAAATCGAAGGATCTAACAGCCACTGCTCATTAGTCTCTCTCAATGTCAATGGACTCAGTTCTCCAATAAAAAGACACAGACTAACAGAATGGGTGTGTAAACAAGACCCAACAATCTGTTGCACACAAGAAACACTTATGTCACAAAGATAGACATTACCTGAGAGTAAAGGGCTGGAAGACAATTTTCCATAAAAATGGACCCAAGAAGCAAGAAGGAGTAGCCATTCTAATGTCTAATAAAATAGATTTTTCAACAAAAATTAATCAAAAGAGATGGAGGACACTTCATACTCATCAAGGGAAAAATCCACCAGGAATATATTACAATCCTGAACAACTATGCCCCAAGTACAAGGGCACCCACATTTGTAAAAGAGATATTAATAAAACTTAAACCATACATAGATCCCCCAAATTAATAGTGGGAGACTTCAACCCCCTACTCTTAACAAAGGACAGGTCAACAAAACAGAAATTAATCAAAGAAACAATAACTCTAACAGAGGTCATGAATCAAATGGACCTAACAGACATCTACAGAATATTTCACCCAAACAAAAAAGAAGTTACCTTTTTCACAGTACCTCATGGAACCTTCTCCAAAATAGACCATATAATTGGTCACAAAGCAAGACTCAACAGATACAAGAAGATTGAAATAATCCTTTGAATCTTATCTGAGCACCATGGAATAAAGCTGAACCTCAACAACAACAGAAATAGCAAAAAGCCTACACACACATGGAAACTGAACAACTTGCTACTTAAGGACAGCTGGGTCAGAGAAGAAATAAAGAAAGAAATTAAAGTCTTCCTAGAACTCAATGAAAATGAAGACACAACATACCCAAACTTATGGGAAACAATGAAAGCAGTGCTAAGAGGAAAGATCGTAGCTCTAAGTGCTTCAAGAAGAAACTCGAAACATCACATATAAACCTTGTAATGGCTTACCTAAAAACCCTAGAAAAAAAGAAGCAGACCCACCAAAGAGGAGGAGATGGCAGAATTTCCAAACTCAGGGCTGAAATCATTAAATTAGAAACAAATAAAACAATTCAAAGAAACAATGAAACCAAGAGTTCCTTCTTTGAGAAAATCAACAAGACAGACAAACCCTTATCCAAACTAACTAAAAGGCAGAGAGACACTATCCAAATCAACAAAATCAGAAACAAAAAGGGGGACCTAACCAGACAGTGAGGAAATCCAAACAATCATTAGGTCTTACTTCAAAAGGCTGTATGCCACAAAATATGAAAATCTAAATGAAATGGACAATTTTTTTGATCGATTCCACTTGCCAAAGCTGAATCAAGACCATACAAATTAATTAAATAGTCCTATATCCTCTAAGGAAATAGAAGCTGTTATCAAAAGTCTACCATGCAAAAAAAGCCCAGGGCCAGATTGTTTCAGCGCAGAATTCTACCAGACCTTCAAAGAAGAGCTAACACCAATACTCTTCAAACTATTCAACAAAATAGAAACAGAAGGAACACTAACAAAATCATTCTATGAAGCCACAGTCACCTTGGTACCTAAACCTCACAAACACCCAACAAAGAAAGAGCATTTCAGTCCAATCTCCCTTATGAACATCAAGGTAAAAATACTCAACAAAATACTTGCAAACCGAATCCAAGAACACATCAAAGATATCCATTATGAACAAGTAGGATTCATCCCAGGTATGCAGGGGTGGTTCAATATACAGAAATCCATCAATGTGATCCACCATATAAACAAACTGAAGGAGAAAAACCATATGATCATCTCCTTAGATGCTGAAAAAGCATTTGAGAAAATCCAACATCCATTCATGTTTAAAGTCTTGGAGAGATCAGGGATACAAGGCACATACCTGAACATAGTAAAGGCAAGTATAGCAAATCTATAGCCAATATAAAACTCAATGGAGAGAAACTTAAAGCAATCCCACTTAAATCAGGGACAAGGCAAGGCTGCTCACTCTCTCCATATCTCTTCATCACAATTCTTGAAGTCCTAGCTAGAGCAATAAGACAAATAAAGGAGATCAAAGGGATACAATTTGGAGAGCAAGAAGTCAAAGTATCACTACTTACAAATGAGATGATAATATACCTGAGTGACCCCAGAAGTCCTACCAGGGAACTTCTATAGCTGGTAAACACCTTCAGCAAAGTGGCTGGATACAAAATTATCTCAAAAAGAAATCAGTAGCCCTCTGGTATATAAAACACAAAAGGGCTGAGAAATAAATTAGGGAAACAACACCCTTCACAATAGCCACAAAGGACATAAAGTACCATGGTGTGACCCTAACCAAGTAAGTGAAATAATTTTATGAAGAAAATTTCCAGTATCTGAAGAAAGAATTAGAAGAAGATATCAGAAGATGGAAAGATCTTCCATACTTCCAATCCTGGCTTGGAAGGATTAATATAGTAAAAATGGCCATCTTACCAAAAGCAATCTACAGATTCAATGCAATTCCCATCAAATTACCAGGACAATTCTTTACAAACCTTGAAAGAAAAATTATCAACTTCATATGGAATAAAAAGAAATCCAGAATTGCTAAAACAATCCTCTACAATAAAAGATCTTCTGGAGTATCTCCATCCTTGATCTCAAGATTTACTATAGAGCAACAATACTAAAAACTGCGTGGTACTGGCATAGCAACAGAATGTTGGATCAATGGAATTGAATAGAAGACGCTGAAGTAAATCCACAAAGTTATAGACACGTGATTTTTGACAAATATGCCAAAATCATTCAATAGAAAAAAGATAGCATCTTCAACAAATGGTGCTGGTCTAACTGGATGTCTATATGTAGAAAAATGCAAATAGATCCACACTTATCACCCTGCACAAAATTAAAGTCCAAGTGAAACAAAGACCTCAACATGAAACCAGACACACCAAATCTCTTAGAAGAAAAAGTGAAGAGCCTGGAATTCATTGGCACAGGAGACAACTTCCTGAACAGAACACCAACAGCACAGGCTCTAAGAGCAAAAATCAATAAATGGAACCTCATGAAACTGAAAAGCTTCTATAAAGCAAAGGACACTGTCCTCAGAACAAAATTACTGCCTACAGATTGGGAAAGGATCTTCACCAATGCTATATCTGACAGAGGGCTAATATTCAGTATATATAAAGAACTCAAGAAGTTAAACAGCAACAAATCAAGTAATCCAATTAAAAAATGGGGTACAGAGCTGAACAGAGAATTCTCAATGGAGGAATATCAAATGGCCAAAAGACACTTAAAGAAATGTTCAATGTCCTTAGTCATCAGGGAAATGCAAATCAAAACAACCCTGAGATTTCACCTTACACCCTTCAAAATGGCTAAGATCAAGACTCAAGTGACAACATATACTGAAGAGGTTGTGAATAAAGGGGAACCCTCCTCCACTACTGGTGGGAATGTAAACTTGTACAACCACTCTGAAAATCAATCTGGCACTTTCTCAGACAAGTAGGAAATGTGCTTCCTCAAGATCCAGCTATACCACTCTTAGGCATATATCCAAAAGATGCTCAAGTATAAAATAAGAACATTTGTTCAACCATGACTGTAGCAGCTTTTTTTTTTTTTTTTTTTTTTTTTTTTTTTTTGTAATAGCCAGAACCTGGAAACAACTCTGATGTCCCTCATTTGAGGTATGGATACAGAAATTATGGTATGTCTACACAATGGAATCTTACTCAGCAATAAAAAAACAAGGAAATCATGAAATTTGCAGGTAAATGGTGGAAACTGGAAAAAAAATCATCCTGAATGAGGTATCCCAGGATCAAAAAGACACAAAGGGTTTGTAGTCACTCATAAGTGAATAGTAAACATATAGGATAAACCTACTAAAATCTGCACACCTAAATAAACTAATCAAGAAAGAAGACTCTGGCTAAAATGCTCAGTCCACATTCAGGAAGGCAAAGAGGATAGATATCAGAAGAAAGAGAAAACAGGGAACAGGACAAGAGCCTGCCACAGAGGGCCTCTGAAAGATTCTACCCTGTAAGGTATCAAAGCAGATGCTGAGACTTATGGCCAACTTTTGGGCAGAGTGCAGGGAATCTTATGAAAGAAGTGGGAGATAGAAAGACCTGGAACAAACAAGAGCTCTGCAAGGAGAGTTCATGCAAAAAAAGCTTTTTGCAGGTTTTTTTTCTGAGACTGATGCTCCAAACAAGGACCATTCATGGAGATAACCTAGAACCTACATGCACAGATGTAGCCCATGACAGTTTATTGTCCAAGTGGGTTCCATAGTAATGGGAACAGGGACTGTCTCTGAGAGGAACTGATTGGCCTGTTCTTTGATCACCTCTCCCTGAAGGGGAAAAAACTTACCAGGCCACAGAAGAAGACAATGCAGCCACTCCTGCATTGTCAGTGTCCAAGTAGGTTCCCCAGTAATGGGAACAGGGACTGTCTCTGACATGAATTCAGTGTCTGGCTCTTTGATCACCTCTCCCTGTGGTGAAAGCAGCCTTTCCAGACCACTGAGGAAGACAATGCAGCCAGACCTGGTGAAACCTGATAGGCTATGGTCAGAGGGAAAGGGAGGAGGACCTCTCCTATCAGTGGGACTTGGGAAGTGGCAGGGAGTAGAACAGGGAGGAAAGGTGGATTTGGAAGGGAATAAGGAAGGGGGCTATAGTTGGGATAGAAAGTGAGAAAACTCTAATTAATAAAGAATAAATAAATTTACAAAAAAAAAGAAATAACACAGCTTTTTGTTAATCCATCTATTTTTTCCTTCCACAATTATTATGTGGTTCTTCTTATCTCTTACTCTAATCATCTGCGGCGTTAATTGACTAATTGGTTATTAGATGGTAAGTCAACCTTGAATTCTAGCAATAAAGTCACTTTCATATAGCATATAACTATTGTTATGTTTTCCAATTCAGTTTGCCTGTCTTTTGTGAGTGCTTTTGTGGTAATAACTGTGAACAGTATGTCTGTAGAATTATATTTCTTTGTCCTATCTTTGATTTTAATATCAGAGTTAATTTCTCTTGCTTTAGTCACTCATATCTGTCCTGCATTTTCAAGCTTCTAATGAAACTACTAAGAAGGCAGAGTTGAAGCTATCCCCAGTGCCTCCATATAGAAGTAGTACCTTAGCTAAATTTCCCTTCTAAGTTTGTGAGACTGTGAGTAACTAAAGAATTCTAACATATCCAGATCTCTGACCTTTAGAATTGTGGCCAAATAGATCAAGTGTTAAGCCATTGTTATTTGTGTAATGTTTTATACATTAATAAGAAATACTGATGATAGTGGTTAAGCAGAATCTATTATTATTCTCCTTTAATCTAGACCCAACCCATCTTCCAAATATTTCTAAAGGAGAAACTTGATTTTAATACTTTCTTGTTGCCCAATAACTTTAGAATAAATTATAAGCACCACAATATCTAAGGTGCTTCCCAAAGTTATTACCTCTGCTGAAATTGAATGGTTAATTTGTACTGACTAATGAACTTGAGCTTCATTCATCTCCAGGAGTTTGCTCATTTGCATGATTTAAATAGCTATGTCCTTGTCCTAAAGACTAAACTCAGTCTTGCTGTCTTCCAGGAAGTAGTCATACATCTCTACATTTTATAGAAATTTATTGTGCTTAGAATTTCAAGTTCTTTTCTCTTACTGGAATCAAAAAGCAGATATTTATGTCTCTGTGTCTTAACTACTATTATAGTGCCTGAGCTCAACAGATTTTAAATAAGTCTTCTTGGAGTTTTAAATAGATAATAATTAATAATTGAAACAATTTTTCTTACTCCAGTTACCTCTTTTTTCCCAAAACATATTTCATCCCAACTGTTCAGAATTTCACCAGGGCCACTAAAACAAACAAACAAACAAATAAACAAAAACTCTGTAAGGATAGAATGTCCAGAAATGAAATCTGTGTTTTTTGTTTGTTTGTTTGTTTGTTTTGTTTGTTTTTGAGACAGATTTTGTCTGTGTAGCCTTGGCTGTCCCAGACTCACTTTGTGGGCGGGCTAGGCTCAAACTCACAGAGATCTGCCAGACTCTGCCTCCTTAGACTCTGTGTTTTTATTATCTGTGTGGGTAGAAGCCTTGTTTTCATATATTTCAGTGCACTGCATATGTGTGTTGCCCATAAAAACCAATAAAAAAAAAGGCATCAGATTTCTTGGAACTGGAGTTAAATGGCTATAAGCCACTATGTATGTGGGTGTTGAATCAAACCTTGGCCCTTAAGAAGATCATCCACATACATGGAAGCAAGCCAGATCCTCAGCCTTAGCCAAATATGGAGTTGTTTGTGACAGAGAGCTATCTGCATTGCCCACGAGGCACGCTGGGGTTGGCTACCCAGAGGCTATTTTAAGCTGTGGGCTGGCTTTCCCCAGGGTCAGAAGATTGTTCAAGGTTCCTGAATAAACTGTATTGAGAAGA
>REGO01000101.1:5193733-5229053 GCA_010120015.1 Rhombomys opimus | reverse complement strand
TGTATTGAGAAGAACAAAAAAAAAAAAAAAAAAAAAAAAAAAGATCATCCAGTACTCTTAACTAGTGAACCATCTCTATATCTACAGAAACTATATTATAGCTATACACAGAGTCCTATAAACCCTGATATATATATTTACTTCTTTTTGTGACTATAATGTTATTACAACATGTCTTCTTTCCTTTGTCTCTTTTTCAAAGACTGCTATATTCCTGATCTCATTCTCCTCCAAATTGTGGTACCTTTTCCCATTAATTATTATTGTATGAGTGTATCTACATGCATATACTTATATTTCTGATTATAACCTGCTCAGTCCATTTAATGTTACTTGCATGTATGTTTTCTGGGATGACCATTTGGTCTGGACAACTAGTCAGTGTGCTCTTCTCTGGAGGAGATCACCTCTCCCATAGTTCACCAAACATCAAAGAAATTCTCTTTGTAACAGGCGAAGACCAGTAGAGAGGACTACAACCAACCGAAATGAAGAGTTGTAGAGCCTTGTCCCAACTGACAGCTCTACAAGACACTCTCCTAGTGAGCTTACAACACAAGCCAAAGAGCTCATAAAATACTGCAGAAAGAGAAGACAGATTGTAAGAGTCAAAAGATTAGAGAGTTTGATGTGGTATTGTGTCGCCTAGGATTGTGAGAAACTACACTTATAATGCTGATTAACAGAATAACCCAAACATGAGCAGAACATGAATGACACGAATGGACATGCCAATGTCGAAAAGACAAACCCCACAAAGCTTAATCCTTACACAATGACCTATAAGCATCTGTGATAATCTGGGAGCCACAACAACCAGCCTCAACTGTGCCACCTTTACACCTCATTTAGACATCACAAACACCTCCAAACTTGTCTTCCTTCTGCTTATCACCCCCCTGTTTGATATGCTAAGCCCAAAGGTATCTATCCCAGAATTCTTATTGTATCATGTCATTGTACTACTGAAAATGTCCCAGTCTTCTCATAATGTCTTTGAAATGAGAGCAAAATTCTTCACCATTTCCCATTACGAATGATGCAATATGATCTATTTTTCTCTTCTGTGATTTTATGTTCTCTTCCCTTTGCTTACTAAGCTGCAGCCATGTGCAGCTTAGTGCATACCTGAGACCTTCTGCTTCCTCTTCTTGAGGTGTTTTTCCCAAGGTATGGATGTTTCTTAGTGTAAATGCCTCATCTTCAAACACATCTTCTATGACCACTGAGTCTAAATAAGACTGGAGGTGACTTCCATATCATTTTCTTTTATATTATTCTCATCACTAAATAATTACTCACTCATGCATTTATGTGCACCCCTCATTAGAAATTTGCCATAAAGTATATGCTTAATAAAACAAACACATTTAGAACATCTTATTTCATGAAAACCTTGTTAGAAAAAGGGGCAAAAAATAGGTACTGAATATATAAATGAATTGACTGGCATCATTAGTGTGGATTAGGGGTCTTTAAATAACATTGTACAACATGCAACTTCTCCGACTATATTCAGGGAGCAAAAGCCGCCAACCAAGCTAAGGTACAGCAAACACAACTCTTTTATAACTGTGATTTACTCTTCCATAAAGAGAGTTATGAAGCTAGAGAGGGTGAGTGGGTGGATTTTATTTAAACCAATATCCAAAATATGCTTGGGATTACATGATGTATCTATTGGCAAAAAGCTTGACCACTTTCTTATTAGAACTAGGGTGCATATTTCACATACAGAAAGACAAGGGAGAAGTAGTTGATTTATTAAGTAGCATAATGTAATTGCCCTAATTATTATCTGATAATAAATTAGCAGAAATCAAGTTCTGTAATGAAGACCTTAATTTCTATTGGTCTGGGAATACAGGATAGAAATTTATTGGACAATCTATAATAGAGACATAGAAAGTACATTTTCTAAAAGCATCCCAAGTTAATGTTGGCCCAAGAAGAGAACTGTCATTGACATCAGTATGATTCACTTTAATCATATACTAAGAATTTCAACTATAAAATAAATTCTGTGTATGATCTGTATACACATATATAATATAACTTGAATATATGTATTATATAATGGTTTTTGTCAACGTGACACAAAGTAGAATCAAGTGGAGAGAAGACATATCAAATGAGGAAGTGCCCCGATCAGTTTGGCCAATGGACATGTTTGTGGGTCATTTTCTTGATTAAGAATTCATGTGGAGGGATTCAGCAAGATGGCAGTGCCGGAACAACTCTCGTTCTGACCAACAGCACAGCAGGGTCGGCACAGTGACCAGCAGTCAGAACTTTCAGCCCTAAAACACATGTGATTGTGTTTCCAAGGTGAGAGGATACTCCACGGTGGGGGATTCAATCAGCTTTAACTCACCCAACTAAACCAAAGAAGAGATCCCGGTTCCACCAGGCGCTTGGTTGCAGCATGCTCTGATCACTGTCCCAGACTAAACTGTGGGCAACACAACATCAGAGACCAAGATTTCCAGTAGAGAGATAACCCCACTGTGCAGGAAATGATTGGGACCGTCCTTAGGTCACCCAGACATTCCCTGGAAAAGACTCGAGGTTCTGCCGGTGCCCAAGAGCCACCCCAGCGTCAGAGCCAGGGACCCAGGCACCTGCACAGAGTCCTCCTTGCTGCCCCAGATAGAACTGTGGGCCCCAAGGCACCAGAGACTGAGTTGAGTTTCTCTGTCGGGTGCAAACCCACAGGGAGGGGAACAGCTGGTCAGAACCAAAAAATCTGAGCACAGGGGTCTTTCCTGAGACTGATATTCCAACCAAGGACTATGCATGGAGATAACCTAAGACCCCTGCACAGATGTAGCCCATGGCAGTTCAGTATCCAAGTGGGTTCCATTGTAATAGGAACAGGGACTGTCTCTGACATGAACTGATTGGCCTGCTCTTTAATTACCTCCCCATGAGGGAGAAGCAGCATTACCAGGCCACAGAAGAAGACAATGCAGTCACTCCTGATGAGACCTAATTGACTAGGATCAGAAGGAAGGAAAAGAAGACCTCCCCTATCAGTGGACTTGGGGAGGGGCATGCATGCAGAAGGTGGAGGAAGGGAGGGATTGGGATGGGAGGAGGGAGGGAACCACAGGGGGGATACGGAGTGAATAAAGTGTAATTAATAAAGAATTTAAAAAAAAATTTAAGTGGTCTAGAGCTATTTACATAAGAAAGCAGACTGAGCAAGTCACAGAGAACAAGCCAGCATCATTCCCCACGGTTCCTGCCCGCCTCTGTTCCTGCTTGACTTCCCTTAATTATCTTCTGTGATCTTTCATGTATATAAAACTGGATAGGTTATGCTCATGTTTTTTTGTTTGTTTGTTTGTTGTTGTTGTTATTTTTCCTTTTTTTTTGAAATAGTGTATCACTAACCAGAAGTGCTTGGCTCTGTGGAACTCACTATATAGGTCATCCTACTTCAAATTTGTATCGGTACTCTTGCCTCTGGCTCCTGAGTGCTGAAATAGCTGTGCCTGTATGTAACGTGGCAATCAGCAGCAAGGCCTGTGGAGAGGAAGCCATCTCTAGATCTAGCATTAGACAGTCAACAATGGCCTTCAGAGTTCTGCACAAACACACAGTATCTGTAAGCAACAACAGCAACCTGCCTACCGATCAAAATGACAGATTGGGGCTCAACTAAGAAAATATATATTACAGTATTATAAAACAGAATGTGTTATTAACATTAATCTATGAATTTGAAACAATAGGAGGGCACAGATAAGGAAGGTACTCTGTTCCCACTAATGGAATTGCTATAGTATGCCTGAAGAAAAAAAAGAAAAAGAAAAGAAAACATAGAGCTAGGTGGCTGCAAAAGTTCTAAAGAAATTAAACTGGATAAAAGCTGCATTAATGATCTACTTGAACTTGTTTTTATTAATTTTTTGTTTTATTATTTTTTTCTTTTACAGTCTAGGAGCACTAATGGTCCAATATCAAAGACTAGTATGACTTTTACAGACAGGGCAACCCACTGACCTCAGGTTGTAAACCTTCAGATCTCTGTGTTCAAGTCTCAGGGATAATAAATCCCTCAGCATATCTCTGTGTTCCCAGTGGGGTGTGTGGCAAACAGGTCATGTCTGTCTTATGGCCTTGTGCTTTTCTTCTCTCCCTTGCTGTCCTTGGAGCATTTCAGTTGCTGTATATAAGTCTCCAGAGGCCTAAACAACAGCAGTCACAGCTGGCATGAGTGATTTTTTTTCCTTTTTTTTTTTTTTTTTTGGACAGCATTTCAGAGAGAAAGGTGCTTCATCCACCCACAATGCTATCACTATCCGTCATCTCAGCAAAATCGGCACTGAGCCTCCTTCCTGGGTGACAGCAGCTGCACACTGCTGATATCCTCTTGATACGGATTTTGTGATTGTTAACCTAGAATAAAATGTATATTGCTTTGATTTAAAACTGCAGGCGGAAAAGCTTCTTATTTGAAGGATTAAAAGTAAAATCTGGTTTTGTTATAATTTCCTTGTGTTCCATTTGAACAGCAGGAGTGCATACTTACTTTCTCCCATCCTTTTACTCAGAGCACTGTGATTTTGATATTAAACAAAAGAAGAGATTTAGTTCCAATATGCAGCATGTCCATGGCCATGGGCCAGTGGCATGAGAGTTGTACTTTGTTACATGAGATGAAATTCTAAGTATTTTTTTTTCCTTAATTGACTCAATAACTGCAGAAAAGTTCATTTACTGAAATCAATATGACTTTACATTATGCCTCAATCAAAAACTACTTTTCTATAGTCAATAACAATTAGACAGATGGACAGAAATAGCAACATTAATGGCGGTGAAACTTAAAATTTATACCTGATGCTATTTTCAAAAGAAATATAAGAGCAAATGTGAGAAATAAGCAATTGCATCGTATTGAAATTGCCACATTACAGGGAGGACAAAAAATGGCCCTGAAAATAATAGATAGTAAAGCTAGGATGAAAGTTCTCCTTCAACCTTTCTATTACATGTGTTCTTAATCCCATGAATATCAGGAGAAGAATCATGAAGAACACAAATAGGATGAAAATTCCTGGTAGTAATTTTCAATGAAACCAAATAATTTCAATTGGGGAAAACAGTTTCCATTTAGGCTTCATCAGGAACTATGGTCAGTGTCTAATGTAAGGATAAGAAAAAGAGGAGCCAGGTAGAACAGGAAGTGGGAGTGACAAGAGAATGTGGACAATAAGAGGAATTAGGACCTGTTCAAGGAAACAGTGATTTATCAGCACAAACAACAGCATTTACCTTGTACTGCACTGTGTGCTAGCTCAGCTACCCTCTGTGTCCCACCTCAAATAATGGCAGCCTTGTAGCAAGTGCTCTTATTTTCTTTTGACGTATTTTGAAAATGAATATTGGATGTTTTAGAAAAGTATTTCTAATAAAAAATGTGCTAACAGAGGGGGAAGTTTTTACGTGTTGTTAGATCAGTAAGTATAGTTACTTACTGTAAGTAAGTTAGGTCAGTAAGTATGGGGGTGGAGCTGGCTATGAAGGCCACTGGAGCAAAAGTGGGGATGGCGGCTGGCTGGCTCTCTGCTGAAGGAGATTGCACCCCAGGAAGGGGCTACATTAGCACAAGAAAAGTAAAACTTGATCATAGCCAATGTGAGAATCTAGTAACGTTATGTGAGCAAACTAAAATGCACATAGGCAATATCACTTAGAAATAAAACTATAACATCCTATAGAACTATAAGATTCTATAAGAACTATACAACCCCAATTGTATTCCCAATAGCAATGCAATCCTTGGAAAAGGTAAAAATGCAAAAGGATGTCAAAGCTGAGTCATCATTCCTGCTTTCTTAGAGATGCCAAGTCTCCAATAAGCACCCCATTTTGTCAAAGGACAAGCGACTTAGAAACTCTGACCTTGAAAATTTTTGCATTGAAAATTTGAAGAATTAAAAAAAAATTGTTGGGCTTTTATAAATTTTCACATAAATACTCAAACATTTTTTGATTATGCAATCAAAAAATCTTTAATTTTTCTTTTATAAATCTTTTTGTCATTTTGTCCCATCCATTGCACTTACAGAGTTTTACATGGATGATGAAGATCCCAACTCAGGCACCCACTAAGCCCTGTCTCCAGTCTTGGGAGACTTTCAAAACAAATTATCTACGTAGATCTATCCCAGACAAAGGAAGAATAATTCAGAACCCGCAACCAACCTTTACTTGAAATTATGGTCCTAATAGCATGTTTAGTCTTGAGTATAGTAAATTCAGTCTTCAGTTATGAATCCAAAGCTGACAAGAAAATGAGCAAAATCAATTGCAGGTGTATAGAAAACTTTATATAGGTTTCCAGATAGAAATAATAAACTTGAAAGGGTTAGAGAAAGAAACCATTGTCTCTAGTAGGGGGAAAAAAATAAAAAGCAAACAAAAACCCAAAAAAAGTGTTGACTGTGAAATTCCAAGATTAGAGTAGTCAATGGTGTAAAAAGTCAGAGAAAGTATTATATGTGGCTTATACATCCACAGAGAGCATGAATAGAAACAAATGAGCAAGAAGGTCAAAAGACAAGGGTGTTTCAGAACATTTTGAATTGAGTTACACAACAAAAGTACAGGGGCAGAGAGGAACGTTGGTTTTGAATCCTGTTTTAAAAAGCATGATTTGTATATGTTAGCTGTTTAAAGCATGAGTGTAGAGACCAGACTGTTGCTGTCTCAATAACATTCTTCTTGTGTCCCAATGGGGGAAGATGGATATTAGTACCTCAGGCAAGCTTGTTTCTTTTCTGTGCTATTTGTTTTCCACAGTGCTACACCTTTCATCAATGATCTTTTGTTAAAAACACTTCTGTATGTATAAAGCACACACATCTCATTGAAAACAAGATGGGACTGTCATTGCTCTGGCTCCATTCAAGCATCCGTTACAAGTGGCTTCTTATCTTCAGCTATATTGTGTCCCCACCTTCTCACTTAACAATGACTCAGGGAACCAATTTATAAGTGTCCAGTTGAATGCAGGGATAGTTATCTCTTGTGAGGACTTCCACAAGTGTAGAGGCATAGATGGGTCTACAGTGCTTGTCATAGTTCACTGGAACTTGAAGATGAATCAACAACAAAGAGGGCATTTTAAATTGTCATCTTCATTTTAGTTTGCTGCTACACTTATCAGTCTCTCTAAAAAATAGAGCAAATAATCAGTCACTAACAGGAAAGGCTTTCTGTTCTTTCTATAAGCCAAAGGAGCCCTAATAATTACTAGGAACATAAATGGGACTGAGCTTGAACAACAATAACAGAACAAAACAAAACAAAAAAATACTTGAATAAGCAAGATCAAATATGCTGAATCCAAAACTTAACATGTAGGATTTATATTTGATTTGTCTTTATTTTGACTTTTCTACTGATCCATTAACCAAACCACAGATTGTTCTCTCTTTGTTAACACCTTAGTAACTCCCCCCACCACACATCTCAGTGACCAGCACAGAATCTATACAGTCTTTAAAGCAGACAGGGAACAAAATTAGTAATTTTCTCTGTTTAAACAGTTTCAAGTAGATACAATGCTGTGTGCATTGTCTCTCAAATGGCTGATATATGGAGAAGCCTAAGTGAAGTGGAAGTGTCTGGTGTCTTTGAAGACTCAGTTGAGTCATGTGATGTTTTGCTAGGGGCTAGCTTGTGAGAAGGTACCTGATGTTTTGCTGTGAGTTCTCTCTTAGGAGGGGCATGACTTTGGCCAGCAGAGAACATCTGTGGGTAGAATCTGAGGAGAGGAGATATATAGAGAAGCCCAAGGATGACCATACCTGTGCTGATTTTCATGCTTTGACGCTTGACTTCAAAGAGAAAAACGTTTCTGAGAACTTCTCAGGGCAAACCAAATGAGTATTGCAGTTTTTGCTGACTTGTCCCAATCTTCTGAATCTTGCTGATTTGTGGGGATGCTTGATGTTGGCTTTTAGACCAGACTTCTGGTATCCAGACAATGAATACCTCTGTGGGCTCATCTGAAAGAACTACTTATAAAAAGGTCTACAACCCCCTTTATCTAATAACCTTCTTACTCCCCTACCTTTGGTCAGTGGGTGGAAGGGAGGTAAAAGTATTTAGGAACCCTAAATAAAGTAGGCTTGCTTGGTCAAAAATTGAAGCCTACACCTAAACAATGCTGCTGCCTTTGTTTTTACATAACGGTAAAGAGAAAGGATTCAGGCTAGTTGTGGTAGCACAAACTTTTATTCCCAGCAGAAAATTAGGAGACAGAGGCACACCTATCTCTGGAGTTCAAGGCCTTCCGAGGTTACCATCAGGAATTTGTCTGAAGAACAAGAAAATGAAGAAATGGTATTTAAGAATATTTATTTGTGTTGACTAAATGTCTCAGTGAAATAAAATGTTTGCAGCACAAACCTGATGGCATTAGGTCAACCTCATTAGTCTGTGGTGGAAAGAGAAAACCAACTCCCATTCGTTGTCTTCTGACTCTCCCATATACACAATAATAACAACAAATTAAATAACTTTTAAGGGAACCAATAATGTGTAGATACTGAAGGATGACTTTTAAAAAAATCACTTCTACTTAATCTTTACTTACCAGCCTTTTCAGAGTGTGCTATATAAGAAATGCCAAATAATTTAATTCATTTATGCTGTCCAACAAACCTGTTAAGTTATCACTGTAATTCACAGTTTTAGAAGAAGAAATGGGAATTTGATTGAAATAATCAGTTTGAGTAAGATTTTGATAAGCTAAGAGTAGTAGAGACCTAAACGTGTTCCCAGGCATTTTTATTTCTGCTATGGTTGTACTGTGTCCCTATCATACGAAAAACGATTTCTTGAATTACTAGCCAGCCCTACCAAAGAACATGACATTATATAAATGAGTGGACCTTTCGGATCAGGGAATAAAAATGGGCACCTAGTGGAGCTGGACGGACCCTTGATTCAACGTGAACAATGTTCTTATGAAAAGATGAGGCAGAGGTACAAAAATAATTAGGTGATAAAAGATGGGTATCTGCTGTAGGACTCTGCTGCCTCCCAAGCAACCATGTACCTTGCTAAATACATAAGTAGACCAGAGGAGGTAGGACACACTGAAAGTGAACTTCAGCATAAAGTTTTCTATGACTTTAAAATGCTCATATTCACATGTTCTCTTTGACTTTCTCTCTTCTTTCCTAATAGTTATTTGTTTTTAAGAATGACCAGGAACTGATCTGTATAATCTACCAGAATTAGTCCATTCTTTTCTACCAACAAACTGATGAAAACTGATCTATATAAAATTTTTACTTTAGTGATGAAAAAAATCAGACTCAGGCGAATTCTAACTTGACAAATATGACACATGAAATAAGCTGTGTTGCCAGGATTCATATCTAACTGACCATGAAACCTAAGTGTCAAAACATTTCTTACTATTTTACTCACCTCTAGCAGTGTGCTGATAACAAATTACTTATTGTTTGTGCCTAAGTAAAGATAAATAAAAAAAAAGACACAACTAAAAGGAATGGCTAAGGAAAAAATAGATTCCATATTCAGAATTTTAGAGTATCACAGAAAGAAGAAAAACATTTGGTGGAAGATTATTATTATTTATTATATTATTTAGATAAAATGTTAAATAAAATTACACATTTCAAAATTTAATTCTCAAATTATGTCTTAGCTTTATTTAGAAATAAAGCATTAAGGCTCAAAGAAATTATGATAACTTGCAGTTATAGATCACAGATGACATATTCAGATTCAAGTTCAGAATATTTTAACTCTTACTCCTAGTGTTCCTTTTGTTAGAAGTTAAAAATGAATTAATCTTATTGTATATGCCCACTTATTTTCTATTAGTATCCCTACACTTACAATTGTTTGTTGTTATGATTTGTGTACTGGTCCCGTGCTGGATTATCCTATGCTTCCTGAATGTTATAGGAACACTTTCTCTACAATAACTCTCTGATATGACCTTTCTGCCTTGCCCATACCAAAAAGCAGTGAAGCCATTAGACCATGGATTTAAACCCTGAAATTTTTGACAGTGATGAAAATGAAGCCAATACATTGCCACTTGGGAAGTTCCCTTTATTTCTGCCTTGAGAGTTTTCTAAATTTCTATCAAGAAGAGTTGAGAATAATGACCATAAGTTTGAAAATTGTTTTAGTTAGGGCTTTATATTGCTTTAAAGAGACATGATGACAACAGCAACTCTTATAAAGGAAAGCATTTAATTGAGGCCTGCTTATAGTTTCAGAGGTTTATTTCATTATTAGTATGGTGGTAAGCATGGGGGTACTCAGGCAGACATAGTGCTGGATAGAAGTTAAGAGTTCTACATCTGAATCGATAGGCAGCGGGAAGAAAATGTGATAGTGGGCCTGGCTTGAACTTCTAAAACCTGAAAGTCCAACCCCTGTGACACTCTTTCTTCAACAAGGCCACACCTTCTCCAACAAGGCAGCTCCTCCAATAATGCCACTCACTATGTGTCTGTGAGGGCCATTTTCATACAAACCACAACAGAAGCTCATCATAAAAAGAATTCCCAAATACAGAAGGCATAAGTTCACAATTTTGTCCAAGTCACAGATGTTAGCATTCTTTTCCAAAAGGCCAGTGGAAGACTCAACAATGTTTGCCTATGAAATCTAAGAATATATTGCCTCTGAATTCTGTTTTGTTTTTTGTTTGTTTTTTTTTTATTCTAGCATAATCCTCTTTTGCTGGGTAAATGAATGTTAGAGCCATTTACTTATAAAACACATTTGCATATCTCTTCTACAGCAAGATAAATAGAGGTATTTAATCTAGGAGGCAATTATTTACAGCCTGAGAGATAATCTATAAAGGAAACAATCAATGGATATGGCCATAAGTGTGATTTAAATTGAACTAGAGTAAAAAACAAGCTTAGAAAATTCTATTTCCATTGTACCCCAGAATTCCCATTGTCTCCTTTGGACTGAATGTTGTCCTCCTCTTTGATGATGCAATATTTTGAAAACATCTTTTACAGCTTAACAGACTGGACTGTATGCAAAAGTTAATAATACACCTTGAAGTCACTTAAGACTGTGATCCCACTGTGTACTCAAACTGCTTTTTTATCTGTCTTTGAGAGAAGAATAGCACAATCAACCTTACTTGCCTTGCCTTGAATTTCCCAAATAATCAGTTTTTTTATAACCTAAGCTAATGTATAGTTTTAATCTTACATTATACTCTTCCATGCCCTTGACCCAGAATAGTGATTGTGTATCATTCGCTGAAAGCAGCAAATACAGAAATTGAAAACAACATCCTAAAATCTACTGTAAAGATTGAAAACAAGCATTTATAGATATTGGTTGACCAAAAGCAAACAACAACAAACACCAATAATGTCTTTTATCTATGTCAGTTGGAATCAATTCCTTCTAAAACTCTGTTAAATATTTCTGTAAATTATGTTATTCCTTTCCCATATGATCCTTTCTTTGCTGTTCAATAAATCCAAAGTGAAGCCCTTTGTTACAGACACATAAACAGAGAAACACCATTTACAAGCAGTAGCACAACATACAAACATCCCTCACACAAAGGAATACACAGCAAAAAAAAAAAAAAAAAAAAAAAAAAAAAAAAAAAAAAAGAAAGAAAGAAAAAAGACAGACACAGAGATAAACAAACAGACAAAGAAACATGGATAGACAGATTCACAAGACAGCCTTCAGACAGGCACAGATTCAGACCCAAGCAACTAACAGACAGACAATAGAAGACACAAGGATCATAAAGTGGAGAATTTAAATCTGCACTCACTCTTGGTTGAACATTTCCAAAGGGAGCATGAAGTGCTTTTATTTCTTTATGTTATGCAACACTGATATGTTATTGGTGGCTCTGAGTTAATCACTAATGTATTATAATCCACAAATTCCCCATTAAAATTCCCATGCGAACCACTAACACCCAATGTGACAATACTGAAATGGGACTTCAAGAGTTAATTACGTTTACATGAGGTTTAGAGGGTGGGACTTATGATGTGCTTACAAGAAGCTCTATGCCCCCATACATGGTAACAAAGAAACTGTTTGTAAATCAGAAAGCAAACTCTCAACAGTAACAGGCCACCTTGTCCTTTCTCTCACCAGGGACAAACCACTCTACACTCACTCCCTTTTCCTGAGACAGGGCTTCATTTACAGGCTGCTGAAACTCACTATGAAGTCCAGGCTGACCTTGAACTCCCAACTCTTGGTCTTCAACCTCCCAGCATGCTGCAATCAGCAAGACCAGGTTTTGTTGGCCTTTTGAACTTGGATTCTTTATACTATTAAATTGTGAAAAATAAAATTCTATTATGAAAGCCCAAAATGGCATTTTGCTATGATGTCCTAAGACTAAATGCTGACCAGTAGAAATCTCTGTGATAATAAGGGTGCTCCAAAGCTTATGCTCGAGACTCAATGAGAATGATGCGCTTGAAGAATTTAGGAATTCCAGTGTTTGACTGAGTTCTGGGGCGTAATCCAGAATTAACTCAGCTTGACCTTAGCTACATTTGATTTTTTTTTTGCTTTTTTTATTAATTACACTTTATTCACTTTGTATCCACCCATAAGCCCCTCCCTCCTCCCCTCACTCCCCCTTCTTCACACATGTCCCTCCCCAAGGAATGCTTTATTGAAACACAAACATGCAGCAATCTATGTTATGAAGGCATGGCAACAAGATGGGGGTGAAGGAGGTAAAACCAGAATTTGTTTCTGATATTTTAAGAAGTTATTCTGAATTGGGGAGACTCATTGAAAAGATACCTCTATGAGGAATCATGTTCATAGCTCTTGAAAGAAATTGGCATGCTACCCATTTATTTCCTCAGTCTCTTCAGTTTGCTAGTGGTACATTTGATTTTTTAAAAGTTCTTTTACTCCATCTGCACAAACACATTTGTCCCTTCCAAGTCTTGTTTTTATTTGTCATTTGTTTGTTTGCTGATATAAAGTACCACAGGTTAGCCTCCAAAGTATGCTTTCTCCTGCCTTAGCCTCCCAAAGGCTGGAATCACACCTATATACAATAACTAAATTGCTTTTTCATATTTATTTTTCTTTGATTGGTTTGTTATGGGTATCTCATAGAACAAGTATTTCTTTAAAAAAAAAATGTGTTTTGCTTGTTTCTGGGGATCTTATAGTGTAACTCCTCTGATTTAGAAAATATGTCTCACCATAACACCATGAATATTTACAGCTAACTGAACACAGGTTTAGTCCCCAGAGCAAGCATTTATGACACATATTATGAAAGGGCATGGCAGCGCAGCATTGCCTCCATCTTGTATTCTTACTGGGGTCATTTCAGGTTTAACTAGAATTTTATTTCCTTGATGGAGAATCCCAATGAAACTTACCCAGCTGTGTTCTAGGAACTTGGGGGCAAGATGCCCCAGCTAACTTAGCTTCTGTTAAACTGCCTGCTTGTGCAGAAACCCCTCCAGCTAACTACTTATCTTAGCTCTTGTTAAACTACTTGCTTCTGCAACTCTCCCTCCATCCCCCTTTACACATACACACTGCAGTGGCCTAGTGAGGTTCCAGGGTGTGGTTTTTGCCTTCAAAAACTCCTTTATCTGGACACTCAGAAGTATACCTGGGTCCCCTGAATACCTGAGTGTAGCCTCAGCTAGATGGAATAAAGTCTTTTAACTGGCTCTAGAGGATGTCTGAGAGGTCATCTCTGGTAGGATCTCTATAACGATATAAAAAGAAAGAAAGAAAAAAAGAAAAAGAAAGAAATACTTTGTTTCTATAACTATTTATTTTTAACCACCTTTTAACCAAACAATCCAGGCTTCTCACTTGATATAATTACAGACTGATCCAAACCAAGTTGATGGAAAAATTGGTTTATTTCAGGTTACAGAGCACAGTCAGTCATCGGGAGAAGCTAAGACAGCTACTCAAGGCAGGAACCTGAAGATGGGAACTGAGACAGAAACCGTGGAGGAATGACGCTTATTGGCTTGCTCTCCAGGGCTTCTTAGCTTCTTCTACAGCCCAGGTGTGGCCATGCTCACAGAGATCTGGGCCATCTCATCTTAATCACGGAAGAAAATTCCCCACAGACCTATATTATGGAGGTAACTCTACAGCTGAGGTTCCCTCTTTACTGATGATTCCAGTTTGTGTCCAGTTGACAAAACTATCAGTGTGTTTCTCAATATCATTAGCTATCATAGAAACCAAAATTACACTGAGGTATTATTTCAATCCCATTACAATACTATTAAAACAATTAAAAAAAGGCAACAATGTCCAGAGAAAGTAACTAAAATGCTTCTGGGTGACATGTGAATTAATACACCATTATGGATATTCTTTGAAAAAGTAAAACTGGATCTTTCATATGATTCAGATATCCCATTGTTGGGTACAAATACAGGGGAAATATAGCCAGAATACCAAAACAAAGAGGTACTTACACACACACACACACACACACACACACACACACACACACACACACACACACTTTATTCCAATGCTATTCAGTAAAGTTAAGATCTGAGTTCAGTCTAGGCCTTTCAATAGTTATATAAAGAAACTGTGGTCCATAACTGCAATGCTACACCACTTAGCCATGAAGGGTGAAATTTTGTCACATGTAGCAGTAGATGAAGCTGAAAGTTAAGTGGCATAAGCCAGACAGAGAAGGACAAGTAGGATCTGGTTTTTTTATATGTGATAAGTTTAAAAAACAAAAACAAAAAAACAAAAACAAAAAAACAAAAACAAAAAAGCAAAAACTGTTGCCCAGAATATAGAATAGGGATTATTAGAAATTAGAAGTTCTAATGGGTTTGTACATGGGCCAGGCTGGCCACAATAAGGCTGGACTTATTTAGTGAAGGCTGTGTGTATACATGGAAACATTATTAGCATGCACAACTGATGAGCATTAATAAAGAGTTTAAACTATAAAGAGTTTGAGCCTTCCCTGATGGCTATGGGTAGGAAAGAAAATAGATACAACTCCAAATTATTACTTTTCATCCACTATGCTAGCAAGTTTTATGTCAGCGTGACACAAGCTATAGCCCCTTGGAAAGAAAGAACTTTAATTTTAAAATGCCCTCACCAGACTGGCCTGTGTGCAAATTTGTGGTTCATTTTCTTAATCAGCAATTAATGAAGGAGGGCTTAGCCCATTGTGGGAAGTGCTACCGGGCTTTCAGTCCTGGGTTTTCTTTTCTTTCTTTCTTTCTTTCCTTCTTTCTTTCTTTCTTTCTTTCTTTTCTCTTTTTTATTCTTTTATTTTTTAAAATTTATTTATTTTATATTCAGATTATAGCCCCTCCCTCAGCTCCTTCCTGTTCCAAGATCCCTCTTCCACCCTATCCCCTTCCCTTAGTGCACTGAAAAAGGGAGTTCTACTCCACAGCCATCTGCCCCCAGCTTATCAAGTCTCATCAGGACTGCCTGAGTCCTCTTCCTCAGTGTCCTGGGAAGGCTACATGGCCAGGTTTTTTAAAATTATTATTTCAGTTTATTTACATCCAAGGGTGACCCCTCCCTCCTCTCTTCCCAGTCTCCCCTTACTCTCCATTCCTCATCCCACCTCCCTTTCTCCCAAGAAAAGGGGAGCTCCCTCCTTCTGTATCAACCCTCCTGAGCACATCAGGTCACATCAGGACTGATCATATCCTCATCCCCTGAGGCCAGACAAGGTAGCACTTCCAGGGGGAAGTGATCCAAATGAAAGCAAACACAGTTTATGTTAGAAACAGACCTCCCTCCTCCATTTTCCAGGTGTCCTGTATGAAGACTAAGCCAACCATTGGCCACATATGTGCAAGCAGCCTACGTGTATGCTCTTTAGTTGATGTCTCAGTCTCTGTAAGCCACCATGGGACTGATTTAGTTCTCTATTGATCTTCTTGTGAGGTTCCATCTTTTCCACAATGCTTCCACAGGACCCCTCGAACTCCACCCCACACTTGGCTGCAAGTCGGAGCATTTGTCTTCATCTACTGCTGGCTGGAGCCTCTCAGATGACAGTCAAGTCAAGGCTCTAGTCTGCAAGCAGAGCAGGGAATGATTAATAGTGACAGGAACTGTTCTCTACTGTGATGTAGGTCTCAGGTTGCAGCCAATTATTGGTTGGACTTTCCCTCAATATTTGTTCCCTCTTTATCCTGCACTTCTTGTAGGCAGAGTAACATTTGGATCAAAGGATTTGTCAAGGAGTTGTTTTTCCCCTCTTTCCACTAGTCCTGCCTGACTAGGAGGTAGTCACAAAAGACAACTTTCTGGACAACAAGAGCTCAAGATCTACAATCAACAATCAATAAATGGGACCTCCTGAAACCGAAAAGCTTCTATAAAAGCAAAGAATAAGGTCAACCGTAAAAAACGGCAGCCTAGAGATTGGGAAAAGATCTTCACTAACCCTACATCAGATAGAGGGCTAATATCTAAAATATACAAAGAAAGTAAGAATTAAACATAAGCAAATCAAAAAATCCAATTAAAAATTGAGGTACAGAGATAACCCGAGAATTCACAATAGAGGAATCTCAAATGGCTCAGAAACACTCAAATGCTCACTCCTCTTAGCCATCAGAATGATGCAAATCAAAACAACTCTAAGATTCCATCTTACACCAGTCAGAATGGCTAACATAAAAAACACAAGTGCCCCTAGGTTCTATAATAAAGCAGGCTGAGCAAGCCATAAGGAGCAAGCCAGTAAGTAGCACCCATCCATGGCCCCTGCTTCTGTGAACGACTTGAGTTTAAGCCCTTCTATCCTTCAGCGATACAAGTGTGACCTGAGAACTATAAGCTGAAACAAAGCCTCTCTGCTCCACGTTGCCTTCGGTCATTTTGTTTTATCACAGCAATAGAAACCCAATCTACAACACCCACTATGCACGCCTTGGTGATTTTATACAGAAAGCTGTGTGATCTATCACACCAACACATTTCCTGGGATTCTCTGCCCTGAAATGTGGTGCTTTTAGCCAGTTCTTCAGTACTACTCCATCAATAGAAAGCAAGAGGTGGTAACTTCAGGCTCAGGGTGGTAATACTCTGCGCTTCCACTCTGGAGATAAATCACCCCCAAACCTTGCCTTTCAACCTATGGCTTTCCCAGCTTGAGTTATAGAAATATAAATGTGTTTTGCCACAGAAAAGCAAAGCATTAACCTGAACAATGGCTTTGGAATAAAGATTAAGAGAGCAAATCCATTCTGCCACAGGTATTAAAGCACATTTTTTTTTTCATCAATGCTCCCTGCCTTCTGTTTTGCATTTGTTTTCCCTGCAATTAAGAGACAGCTTTGTTTGCACTCCAAGTGATCTCATCATGTCACTATCACACCTTTTTGGAAAGAGAAGGAGACCTGGTAAAAGTTAGTTACAGCATGTACCTGCTCAGTGGGCTCTGGGTGGAAGACAACAGCCAGTGTCATGCAGGCCTTTTCTAGCTTCTGTTTCAAGCTGTCATTTTAAGGAGAAAGCACAAACATTTCCTAGCAGTAGTGAAAGCAGAGCAGGTTGCTGCGATATTGATTTTGTGGGGGTTTTGAATATTTTTGTTCTACTTTCCATCACTCAGTGAACATCCTACTAGTTAGTGCCTTTGACAAGAAACACATGTTTATGACTTGTGATCAAAATCTCTAAAAAGGACAGCCCTCCCTCCCTTATCGGCATCTTCTGTCACCACTGCTCCAGGAGCTGTTTGCTTTTTTTTTCCTCTTTTCCCAAACAGAATCATCCAAGGCCATGGCTAAGAGGGAGACATTTTATAATGAGTAATTACAACATGTTCATTTCATTAACCCTATATTACCCTCCGATCTGATTTAACTTTCCCCCAAAGAAAGTAATTGAAGAATATAGGAAATCCATAGCAACAAATGACAAACCTGGCAGAGATAAGCTGGCTTGGCATGTGATGGAAAATGTACCTTGAGGGCCATGATGTGACCTTTTCAAAGAGCCAGCAGTCATAATTATGTACCAGAAGTACACAGTGTTTCTGGAGAGAGCAGTGGAAGAAGAGAAAAGACAGCATGTTACTGTCAGCGCACTTACCCTTCATATGCATAGGGCTCTTTGTACAGTTGAGATTGACATGGGATAGGAAACAGAGAGAACACCTACATCCAAAATCTTCCATTGTGCAGTTTCCTAGACTCTCATCTTCCCTTCCTTAACAATAGAGACCGTGCTGGCTGCTAACCACAGAAAATCATAAAAATAAATTTCAATGTTCTTTATAAGGTTCTTGGCACAGACTCATTCATGGAGCAGATCTCTCGGATGTTAGCTGTACAAAAAGAGCAGGACAAGCCATCGTCCTGCACTGAGGGAAAGGTCCAGCATATGATTGCCAGGATGTCCCTCCAGTGAATTTGGTTAACTGATTTTAATCTGGGTAAATCTGTAAGAGCCGCTTTCTTCAGTAGTAACACACAACTTTTCCTCCCTCCACTGTCTCTGTGGTGAGACTATTTCTGTTATAAAAGACAGACATGACACAGCCTCTTTGATTTAAGAATGCAAAAACCAGCGAAAGATGTAATAGTTCTCCTGATATTGGAAGACCGTAGTCACAGTAGTTATGTCTGTTTGAATCCAGCGTCTCATTCGGTTAGCATGCTTGCTGGTTTTATGTCACTTGACAGAAGCAAACGTGGTCATAGAGGAAGGAGCCTCACTTGAGAAAATGCCTCTGTAAGATCAACTGCAGGACATTTTCTTAGTGATCAGTGGGGGAGGGGCCCGCCCGTGTGGGGGGTGCCATCCGTGGACCAGTGGTGCCAGGTTTGATAGAAAGCAGGCCAAGGAAGCCATAGAGAACTTAATAGCATTCTTCTATGGGCTCTGCATCAGCTCTTGGCTCTAGCCTCCTCCCCTGTCCTGACTTCCTTCTACGATAAACAGCAATATGGAAGTGTAAGCCAAATAAACCCTTTCCTCCCCAACTTGCATTTTTTTTTTTGTCATGGTATTTCATTGCAGCAATAGAAACCTTAACTAAGACAACTGGCAATCAAAATGTTTGAATTTTTCCTTTTGAGTGTCAGTGGATTCAATCTACATTTAATCTTTTTTGTTTGTTTTGAAACAACATGACCCATTCTGAACTTGCAAATAGGATACAGATTATCTTCAATAAGCTTTACCTGCTTTAACCTGCTATAGTCCATGTATCAATAATCAGAATTTCCATGGGTTACATTAAAGTTCAGAGACTATTGACATAGACACATTCATCATTCCTATTTCACAAATTTCCTAAATCCTTTTTCTAGTTTCAGATTTGGTATTGTCTGCGTTTCAAGTTTGTTTAGCAACCTACAGTCTGAATAGGTTTCTCGGGGCTATTTCTTCATTCATATATTTGACAACACTGAGTAACACTAGCCAGTTCTAGAGCTAGTTCCTTTTTTTTTTTTTTTTTTTTTAGTATTCATTTGTGTAAATGTACCACAATTTCTGTATCCATTCCTCAACTGAGGGACATCTGGGTTGTTTCCAGCTTCTGGCTATTACAAATAAAGCTGCTACAAACACGGTTGAACAAATGTCCTTATTGTGTACTTGAGCATCTTTGGCTATATGCCTAGGAGTGGTATAGCTGGATCTTGAGGAAGCACTATTCCTAATTGTCTGAGAAAGTGCCAGATTGATTTCCAAAGTGGTTGTATGCTTTGGCACTTCTAAAGCAGTGGATTATTGCTTAATAAATGGGTCTTAATGTTCCTTCAGGTGCCTTCATGTGGACTTGTGGGATGTTTTGTCAGGATAAGTTTGAGCTCACATGTCTTTGGCAGCAACTTAACACCTGATGCCTCCATCCAAATGCATTGTGACAGAATGTATAGGTTTTGGGGATATCTCTTAATTTTCATTTGTCAAATTCTTGCTTATCAATTTTATGGTGTTGGATCTCAATCAAACCCAGAGTCTTCAACTAAGCAAAGCACTCTACTACTGAATTATGCCCTCATCCAGAAGATTCCTTAATGGTGGATATTAACCTGATTACTTGGTAAAGATGGGCCTGCCAGACCAGACGATTGTATACTAAGAGGTTTCTCTTCATAGTTAATATCTTCTAGCCAGGGATATTTGGGGATGGTGTAAATGTTCTTCTCAACACAAATATAGACATGTCTCTGCTAGTGATATTCCCTCCCAGAGATTCAGGCCTGTATTATGTTTCACTGTGCTAGCAAGTGGTGCTTTTATCCCAATATTGCAGATTATTAATTCAATTTCTACTATAAAATAGGTATCTTTATCTGCCATTTAGTTGTTTCTTCAACTATTTATTTTTATTAGGATATGAATATATATATATATATTTCCATGGAATTCAACTCATTAATTTCTTTTTCTCAAAATTTCATAGATGCAGCCATTGGGAATTATATCAGGCAGCCCTCTGAGCTACATGATCCTCAGTACCCTTGGAGTACTTACTTAGTCCCTAGAACAACAAAGTATCACCATCTCAACTTCATTCTTTCTCCTTCAGCCCCAGAAGTGCTTAATGCCTGTTCTTTTACTCATTTTCTTGGAGCATTATGTTTAACAATAGAGAAATGGATGTTACATACACTTCTTTTTCAAGTGATCCTTACAACCAGGTGCCTTCCACAGAGAGGCCCAGGAAATACGTATGCATGGGCATGAATATATTCCAACACTTTACATCAATTCCTCTTGCTCTCTAGTAGGAATTTAAACCCAACCCCACAAATTACGATCTGTCCACTTTTTCTTTCATTGGAAAGAATAGCAGTATAAGGTAGAGGGTGGTTTTATCTTAGTTTATATATCCAGAATGGCTAATAAATACTGCTTGAAAATTAAATTCGCTAATGAGAGGATGAAAACATTTGTATGCAGCTCATTTTCACGGTAGCTTCATAGAATATAAAATCAAATGGTTGTTTGTCAAAGCTTTTAAATTATCTATTTTCTCCCCTGACATTCTAAATGCACTTACATCGTTTATGTGTACTACAGTCGCATGCATTTGCTACCATTACCATTATATTTTAGATTTACTTGGCAACTTGTTGATGTTATGTATTTCTTTGTTCATTCATTTTGGGGTATTCTCGAGTCAGAATAAAGAGCCCAAGTTATATGCAGGGAAGTACAATTCCTTCCAATACTGTCAACTGAGTCTCATTTCCCATTTTAGAAACCTTAGTTCTACCTCTACTTTTAAGTAACAGATCACTACTTCTTTCATATATATATAATTTTCATATATATATGAAAGAAGTAGTGATCTGTTTTATATATATATATATATATATATTTGCACAAAGTATATATTTATATGGATCTTTTTATAAGAAAATGATTTATACTAACATGCTTATATAATTTAACACTTTTTGCATAGTCCTGATGAAATATCAGCAAGAATTACTCTGAATTATCCTTCGGACTCACACTTTCAAAGGACTGCTTAGTTCTATGCTCTTGAGCAGAGCATCATGGTAATGAATACAGTGGAGCCAAAACTGTTCTTTATTTTATGGTGGACATGAAGCAGAAAAGGGGATCACAGGAGGGAGTCCGGGCAAGGTACAGTCCCAAGGACATAGTATAATAGTACAAACGACACAGAGATAAATCCACTCATCAGCTCTCAGACCTAATTGTCTCTGGAGACACTCCTGGAGGCACATTTCACTAACCACCACAAATATATACACATATATTAAAATACATATACATTATATATGTATATGCATATGTATATCTCCTTCCTTCTTGCTTTATTGGTATTTGTTCTTTTTAGGAGAACAAAGATCTCTATCATGTACATATGCATAGTTTCATCAATACTTTTGAGATTCATGGCATTTGGGCACTTTCTGTAAGTTTGCATGTACAAAGAATAATAATATTGTACATGCATGTGTGTAATTTCTTATTAGACAAAGTAAAATAGTTTTAAAGATTTTGAAACAGAGCAATATAAATGACTCCTCAGTCCTTCTAAATATTTAAAGCACCTGATTCACATATGGATGTGTGTGATACTGACTATTGGCAGCATGACTGATGTACGGATGAAGAACAAGTGGGATAAAAGGCTAAAATAAAAAGTTTGGAAATCAAGAGACAACCCGAAGCATTAATTCTATGGAACAGAAAGCAGAGTGCTGTACTTCATCAGATATAAAGTACTTGCAAAGCAATAGCACCAAAGATTTGAAAGATGAAAACCAGTGATATGAGGGAATCTATGGCCACAAGAATTGCAGCCCTATTCAGTCCATGGAGAGAGGAAAAAAATGCAAAGTTCTTATAGAGGAGACTACTGGCTTTTATACAGAAAGCCTGGCAAGAGAACTTTTTTTTTTTCATAATGTAAATTTCTCCAAACTATCATGGATGGAAATATAAAATTTTAGGCTGCAGGAAGTAAAATGATAGCTTGTTCTGTCTGACATTTCTCTCAAACATACCTAGGGCTTCCTGACCCACATCTCTTTATTTGATAATTCTCCAGCAAGATAACAACTGTCCAAAGCATTTAACTTCAAATGAACACACATTAAAAGATGGATTTCTGATTGTGTGAATATCCCTTTTAATTTTGTCTGTTAATTTTATGGTTTGCTGTAAATAAAAAGATATTAAGACATACATCATTCTGAGTGAACTATCCCAGAAGGAGAAAGACAAACACGGTATATACTCACTTATATAGACCTATAAGATATGATAAACATAATGAAATCTATACACCTAAAAAAGATAATCAAGAGAGCGGACATGGGGTAAGAGGATCAATCCTCATTTAGAAAGACAGATGGGATGTGCATTGAACGCATGACAGGGGTCTACTGAGCGCATCTGAAAGCCTCTAACTAGCAGTGTTTTCAAAGCAAAGACTCATGACCAAACCTTTGGAAGAGTACAGGGAATCATAAGGAAGAAGGGGAGTTAGTCTGATGGGGAAAGGATAGGAGCTCCACAAAGACCAAATATATCTGGGCACAGGGTCTTTTCTGAAACTGACATTCAACCAAGGACCATGTATGGATATAACCTAGAACCTCAGCTCAGATGTAGCCTGTGGTAGCTCAGTAACCAATTGGTTTCCCAAAGTGAGGGGAACAAGGACTATTTCTAACAGGAACTCAATGAAGATACCTGATAAAACAGGTTCAGATGAATGGGGGGAGGTTCCCCCCTATCAGTGGACTTGGAAAGGGGCACAGTGGTGATGAGGGAGGGAGGGAGGGACTGGGAGGGAATGAGGGTTCGGGGCACGGCTGGGATACAGAATTAATAAAATGTAACTGATAAAAAAAAAAGATAATATAACAAAAGAAGAAATAAAAAATTATTAAATGATCACTATGATACCTAAACAGTTCTTCTGCTTTATAAAAGTGATAAAGTGACCAATACCTACATCAATCTCCCAATTCAAATTCTAAATAGTTAAGACAAAAATAGAGATCAAACAGAACAAAATACAGATGAATTACAATAATAATAATAATAATAATAATAATAATAATAATAAAGAAAGAAAGGAAAAGAAAAAAGAAGGAAAGCATTTAAAATTTGTATGTGTTTTAACGGTTGTGACAAAAAGATCAGGTTAATGCTTCTTCCTCACCATAAGAAAATCAAAAACTTCCTTAAGTCTGTCAAAAAGAAAAGAGAAAATAAAAACTGCCTGTGTTCAAGATCAGTACAAAAGAACAGAGCAAGAGAGACTGAGCAGAGCACTGACAGGCACTCTACAAACTTCTCAAGCAGTGTTTTACTTCTTTTTCATGAGTAGGAGTGATTGAAGACAGGGTGAGAATCAGGGACAGTAGAAATGACATGCACTTTTCATTGCCATTATCACTCCCTTAGGCATGTTCCCCAAACGGATTCAGGAGAGAAAATTAACGGATTCAGCAGAGCAAATTAAATGTTGAGTGTTCCGTTTGTTTTTCAAGACACATATTAAAAATCCTGATGTAGCCCTGTATATTTTGGTGGACCTCAAAAGTATGCTTGGTCGCAACACTCCTAAGGATCTGTGCTCCTGATAATTAAACACCTCTGACACCTACTGCCTCATTCCCTCTTGCTGTTTAGTGGTTGTTGTTTGGCTTCATTTTAAGACTGGTTTTGTTCTTTCTTTAAAAAAAAAAATCTGAGGCTTCTTTTACATCTGAATTAATTATTCTTCTAAAGCTCCTTGATTTGTTTGTCTCATGCAGGGAGACAGGTATGAGCGTTAATTAAATATCTTCCTGTCAAACACTGATGAGATTTTCAGCAGACTATGTCTGTGTGTGTGTGTCTGTGTTTGTGTGTGTGTGTGTGTGTATGTGTTTATGTGCTTAACTGCTTTAATGTAGAGACAAAAAGGCAGCAATGGTCTCCTTATTTTAACATCTGGGTGGACTTTGCTTTGAGGGAACCACACTGGAACAAGACAGAATGAAGTGGATTGAACTTATGTGACAGAGTACACGAGGATGTCAGGGAGGGCTCCCAGACTCCCATTGCTTGGTCTGCAGTGGAGGCTCTAATTACGATCTTTTTTTTTTTTTTTTTTTTGCAATCCTTATGTTCTCAGTAGATTTTTATCTCTGGGAAATGTTTTGATGCCTTGCTAGTGTGGAGAGGTTAAGTCCACCAAAGAACACAGAGGGAAGAGAGAAGCAAAGTTTATTTTTCCTCCCCCCCCCCTTTTTTTTTTTTTTTTATTGCAATCCTTTTGTGCTCGTAGAGATGGACACAGCCCATTGCCTGCAAGGATATAGGAGGCTCTTGGAGAGAATTGTGTTGCTACAAGAAGAACAAGATTATTACAGGAGCAAATAGCTGGATGAGGAACAGGGGGTGAATGATTGGGATACCAGAAAGGCCTAAATATCATCTGAGAGGAGGAAATAAGTTTTTCTTGTAGCTTATGTGAAAAAAAGGATAATTTGCAGGCCTTATGTGTCTACAGTCACTATTGTTGCTTGCTTATTTTGTTTAGTTAATTTATACATATATACAAAAATAAAACATGCATACATACATACCTATATTTTAAGTATACATTTTGTTTTTGGGAAGACCATAACACAAAAGAGGAAAAGCTAGATTTAAGATTTTTTGAGCTTATATCTAATATTATTTAAGAGTCTTTGTCCTGTCCTTGAAAGGGGACCTGAGCAATCTTTTTCATATGATATATGTAGTTATGTGGATTTATCATTACACAGAAAATATAGTTTCTTAAGGTAGGGTATTTCATGTTTGAAATCCCCAAGTAAGATACGGTGAATTTTTTTTTTCATTTGAAAAATGAGGTAGAAGATTTTTGTCACTTTATGTAAAAGAAATGGAAGATTTGGCTTCCTTCCCTGGTGTCTGTTTCTTCCTTCATGTGATTCTATTTTCAGATTCTTCATTTTTATGTCTTAAAAAATATTTACTTGAGGGAAGTTTTCCTCTAAAAGCACACCTCAAATCTCTGACCTTTCACTAATTAACCAAAGGATCATCTTACCCACAGGTGATTTTCCTTGAACTCATATAATCAATACTAGTTTTACACAAAGCCTTTGATCATTATTCTGGTGTCTAGGTTTAGGATTGCACACTTATAATCCAATCACTACAGAATCAAACCCACTCGAAGCGACCTAGTGAAACTGTGTCTCAATAGAGAATTGTGTTTGTTGTGTTTCTTATTTTCTTTATATTGTTCTTAAATGTAGGGACTGAATTATAAGTGTTCTATCACATAAGGACTAAGAAGTATGCTGCGAGATTTTTGTCAACCTGGAAATGAAAGGGAAGCTATCTCCTTTGTGTGTCAATAATATGGCTGCCTAAGGAAGATCGAACCAGTAACAACAATAGATATGCTAACGTGGAAAATAGAAACCTTACAAGGTCTCTCCCATAGACAAAGAACTACAAGTGGCTAATGACTGCTGAGAGAGGGATAATTAGCTTCTCCTTGGCATGAGCTCCCTAACTGGTTTTCTAATACAATGTAGTCAGACTGAAAACCATACATACACAAACCACATTAAATTGCCTCTGCCAGTTGTATTTATCTATTCATGCATTGTTATATGTACTACTAATTAAAAAGAGATCATTAACTCATGGTGCATGAGATGAGTTGGAGGTAAGGGACATGGGGAAGTTTTAGAGGGAACACAGGAAACAGAGAGATGAAATAATATTTTAATTTTTAAAATTTAATAAACAAAACAAAAATTTCACATTTATTCAATGTATTCCCGGTCTTTATTTTTAATTGAAAATAGGCATGGAGAAGATAAAAACGTAAGAAACAAACATTAACACAAGGCAGTCATTTTTGGACAAAGGAACTATTAGTATAACAAAGATACACAGGATTGGGGAGTTTATGCAAAGAGAAGGTAAGAATAAAACAGAGTTTGTAACCAATGAAAGCTTTTCTGGTGTTCATGTTATAGCATGTTGAAAAGAAAGGACAGGAAAGGCAAGCATCTGGCATTTGCGTGCCACAGGGAAGACGCACCGAGAACAACCATTTCACCATGCTCATATGTTTGGATGGAAATACAGTACAAGGAAATACAGTACTGATGACTATTTGGGTGTTCTCAATCATCCTCAGAGACTGTGTGAAAGTGGAAACTCCTGGTGGACAAAGCAGAAACTGGAAAACAGGTTGTTACTTGACAACTTTCAATAATCAAACGTCATTCCGAATGCTGTGGAAAACCAGAATATTTTGAGGATGAAGGGTTAATCTACAAGATAGAATAAGAGGCACAGATCAGAATGGATTATGTCATAAGCCTTCAAGCTTCCTTGAATGAATAACTTGATAATAGTATCAGAAAGATTTCTATTACAGTAAGAACATAAACTACCAGAGATAGATAAACTTGGAAAGCCAAGTCACTTCTGGAGATGTTAGGCCATAGTAGAATGGCCTTGTTTTCATTTTTTGTTTGGTTTGGTTTGGTTGTTTGTTTCCTTGTTTTTTGAGCAATATGTACATTATAGCATTCACATGTAGGAAAACCTCTTACCTGTGGCTAAGAAAAGAAAGAGATTGAAAGAAATCCCACAGTCCCACAGTCCCCATGACTGTAACTCTTAGTCACAAATTTGTCTTGAAGTAGTCATTGTGTACCTTTACATATAGGGCCATAGCCTGATTAAGACATCTTGACTAGGAAACCTCCAACTCTTTCCATCAAGTGTGAAGCCTTTTTGGAGTATTGTGGCAAATGTCCAACTTTCCCCAAGCCCCATTCTGGCTTGTTGATCTTATTTACATTGAGCTTTTTGACAACATGACTTGCCCAAGGGCACTGACAGGTTGATATGCAAATAGCTGGATCGTTCCTGTGCCTGCACTATTCTTCACTGCTAAGAAGAAAGATGCCATGTCAGGGAAATGCATTTTTATATCTCCTGCATTATACAGTGAGAAAAGATGAGCCAAGCCACTTAACTGCCTCAAAGCTGTACTGTTCAGTGACCCTGACTGCCCCTTCAGCTGTGGTTGAACGTGAACTGTGACCTCAAAGTGAAGATTTTCATTGGCCCTTCCTAAATGCCTAGCCCTTCAATTCTCTGGGCTCTTCAAAGTTTTGCTTTGCAAATAAGAATGTCGAAAGGTCCATCACTACATTTATATTTACTTATCTAGCTGAAATTTGGGGAAAAAAAATTATTTACTTTTTGAACTTTGACCGAGGAAGAGAGTTGTGAACATCTAAGTAAAAGGTGACCCCATTTCCTAAAAGGCACTGGCCTTTGCCCTCTGGCTCACCTTGTCAAAGGGAGCTGAGCAGCACTGTCTGCTCCAGTTGGGGCAGCCAGCCTCACTCTGCAACAAGAGGATGAGCTCAGCTCAGAGACAGAGATTTTTAAAGATGTTTTATTAATGTGTCCCTTGACTGTTCATTTGCTAAGGGTTTACAAATGCTTTCTCAATTATTAATGGTCTTGATACCTAGCTTTAAAAAAAAAATCCTTAAAGTTGGGAAGGATATGGGCATTAAATAATTCACACTCACTATGACTTCTCCTAAATGGATGCCTTTTAACAGATAAAGCCAAGGTAATCTGGCTTAAATTTGTTTATCTCTGGTTGGTTCCTTTTTATTTCTCTTAGATTAGGGCTGCACAGTACAGAACAAGGGCTATCATCTTGTTGTTAAAATTGGAAACAAAGAGCCAGCACTTGCCTGGTTTCAAGCTAATGTTTCTTCTGACCTTGGGTAATGGTTGGAAAGTCATTTACCAGGGCTCTCTGCTTGACATTTTCATTTCAGATTCCTCAGGCTCTATTCTGCAACTCATTGCTAAATGAATTATAGGAGATGAATTTAACCAGCCACCCATTAGTTTGCACTTTCCTTGCTCTCAGCATATCACTTCTAGGTGGTCCTGGGCTTTGAACCGACTGAGGACTGGCTCAGTACCCCACTCTCAGATTGGCTAGATACCTCCACAGTTATTGTGTTGCTGTTTAGCAAAATGCAGTTGGAAGTCAAAGGCCCCTCTTTCTCTTTCTCTTGTGTGGCTGCAAGTGTATGTGTGTGTCTGTGTGGATTTTTCCAGGTCACTTTTAGTATATTTTCAGACAAACCAACTTCAAAATAGAAAGGCAGGAAAGTACATAGCATGAACTGTATCCACTGAATCAATGAGAAACCTGTCAATCAGAACTTTTTATCTACATTGTACTATGTGATGCTGGGACAACCAAGCAGGCAGTAGTGATTGGTCCAGGCTGCAGACCCTAAAGGCTTTGAAAGAGTTGAGAGGTACTAGACCATGGGTTTGTTTGAAGAGGCATCATTTAGGTGAAAGAACACAGTAGTCATCCTAGATAAGTAGAAAGCAAAAAATTTGCAAAAAAAAAGTATGATGGTAAGTTCTAGACAAATTTAATAAGACCATGGTGTGTGTCCAAATTAATATCATTTCTGGGTATGTTTGTGAGTACTTAATGGGCTCTGTAGATTCTCCTCAAGGTTGGTAGTTCCCATGATTTTCTTGAGGATTTAGATAGATTCAAAAAAAAGTACACAAAAAGGAAAAACCTGCTTTCTTTGCTTCTTCCTTGCCTGATTTTCCCAAGTCTTCTTCTGCCCCTTGACATTTATACCATTTGTATTACTGGGTTGTGAGCTTCTGAGCTTACAATGGCTTTGTGATGGAATGTTTCAATCTGCTATTCACATAGCCAATTCCCTTTAGTTCTGAGGAACTTACCAACAACACATTATAGTTAAGGTCTGTCTAATTGTAAGCATTGGAATATGACAGCACTACAACCAGTGTTTGAAAATATGAAGAATTAAAATTTGGTATTTTGGTTCAGCTATTAAGAAAGGATTGGCAGAATATATGATGATATACATAATTATTTGAATGTGAAGTGTCCCCAGAGGCTCATATTTTAACTATTGTTTTCTTGCTGCTAGAACTGTTTGGGATCTTTAAGATATGGTGCTTAGATAAAGGGCATAGGATAGTAGGGATTCATTTTAGGAAAAGCACCTAACAGGAAGACTCTGTCAAATTCTCCAAAGCATATAACTGAAAATTCATTTGAAGACTTTGATATAAAAGGAGAATGCTCCCAAATATATGTTCTCCTTGAAGAGGACCAGTTCAGCACACATGCCACTCTACTCTTGGTTCAAAGAAACCAATTTCTTTTGTTGTTGTTGTTGTTTAGGAAAGGGTTTGTGTACTCTAGATTGGACTTGAACTTGTTATATTGCCAAAGATGACCGTGATGGGTTTATTTGGCTTATTCTTTCAGGTAACAGTTTATCCTTGAGGGAAGTCAAGGTAAAGAACTCAAGGCAAGGAAGTCAAGGCAGGGACCTGGAGGCAAGAAAAGAAGATATTTATAGAAGAGTGCTGCTTACTTCTTCTTTTTTCTTTTTAAACATTTTTTGTTTATTATTTATTGCATTTTATTCACTTTTTATCCCTGCTGTGACCCCCTCCCTCATCTCTTCCCAAACCCACCCTCCCTCTTTCCTCTCGCCAATGCCCCTCCCTAGTCCACTGATAAGGGAGGTCCTCCTCACCATCTATCTGACCTTTGCCTATCAGGTCTCATCAGGACTGCTTCAGGCAGTATCACTCATGTGGACTAGACCCTCCTAAATCAATCATCAGTCAAGAAAATGTACAATAGACTGGTCTATAGACATTTCAATGGAGGCATTTTCTCAACTGAAATTTTTTTGCCAGACAATTCTAGGTTGTACTAAGCTGCCAATAGAAAAAAGGAAAATGAAAAAATTCAATCAGGACAATGACTAACAAAAGGGCCTACCTCCAAGGTAGGGGTATAGACTGATAGACTGGGTTTAACTTCCAGCTTGATATTCATAAGCCCAAAGATTTGAGGTAAACAAGCCAAAAGACAAGCAACAGGACAGGAGCCTACCACTGAGGGCCTCTGAAAGTCTCTACCTAGCAGTGTATCAAAGCAGATACTGAGACTCATAACCAAACCTTCGGCAGAGTACAAGGAATCATATGAAAGAAGGGAGAGTTAGTATGACCTGGAGAGAACAGGAGCTCCACAAGGACCAAATATATCTGGGAGCAGGGGTCTTTTGTGAGACTGTATCTCCAACCAAGGACCATGTATGGATATAACCTAGATATAACCTAGAACCTCTGCTTGGATGTAGTTCGTGGTAGCTCAGTATATAAGTGGGTATCCCAGGAAGGGGAACAGGGACTATTTCTGACATGAACTCAATAGCTAGCTCTTTGACCTTCCCCCGACCTGAAGGAGGAGCCCTGCTAGGCCACAGAGGAGGACTTTGTAACCAGGCTTGAAATACCTGATAAGCTAGGGTCAGATGAAAGGGGAGGAGGTCCTCCCCTATCAGTGGACTTGGAAATGGGTAGGGAGAAGGTGAGGGTGGCAGAGTGGGATTTGGAGGGAATGAGGGGGCAGGATACAGCTGGGATACAAAGTTAATAAACTGTAACTAATATTAAAAAAAAAAGAATGCCACAGTATTGTTGACCATTTTGAATGAAATAGCACCTTTGTTGTGGCATATAATTGAAGGGTACCATCAACTCTAAGTCTTTTCTTCCTTTATCTTTATCCCCAGCATTTCATTGAATAAACACACCCAAAAGCCAGAGGATATAAGAATTCACTCATATAAACCTCATAGGCAGCAATATCCAGGAGTCACTCTGAATATTGCTAACTGAGCAAGTGAATAGAACTATAAGGAGTGGATAAAGAGGGACAAAAGGAGGGAAGCCAAGTAAATCAAACTTGAATCTCATGAATCATCCTTTTGATACACAACCATGTAAATGTAATCATGGAAAATCAGAGTCTGATGCCAGTATCTGTGTAACTCGTGTCAAGTCAAAACAAGTGCAGTGAAAATACTGATGTGAACTAGACTCAGTACTAGCTACCTGGATTCCCAAATATATCTAACATAACCCATAAGCCAATCTGTTCTTGCCCTTCTACTCCCCACCTTTAATTCAGTGCTGAGATGGAATCAGAGGTTCTACAAAAATTAGGTCAATATTCTACCACTGAGCTACATCCCTGCCATATTTGTATAAGTAAA
The DNA here is from genome assembly GCA_010120015.1 of Rhombomys opimus. Taxonomy (NCBI): domain Eukaryota; kingdom Metazoa; phylum Chordata; class Mammalia; order Rodentia; family Muridae; genus Rhombomys; species Rhombomys opimus. Next base: position 5,197,383 of record REGO01000101.1, on the reverse strand, counting down.
ATTCATTGAAAAAATCACAACTTATAAAACTAATTAGTTATGGCTACTGTTATGATGCATTACAAGATGAACAGTTGGCCTGAAAAACAGAAAAAAAGATTGTGTGTGTGTGTGTGTGTGTGTGTGTGTGTGTGTGTGTGTGTAGAGATAATAGTGTTAAGAAAAAGTTGGATCCAGGCCACCAAGATGGCTCAGTGAAGAAAGGTACTTGCTATCAAGCCTGATAATCTGAATTGTCCAGGACACAGATGGTAGATTGAGAGATGGCACTACTATAAGGTTTTCTCTGACTTTCATATGCTTATGTCTCCCTAAAACAAATAAAGAAAAAAAAAAGAAGAAAAAGAAATTTCTATTCCTTCTCTTCACAGGTATTTATAACAAGTGTGTCTATGACCTAAAGATATAGCTGTTTTGTTTTCAAATAAATACAACACAGTGCTAGATCAAAGTTTGATTGATTTTACTCTAGTTCTCCACTCCTTATCTGAGGATTCTGTAATAATCTATAATAATAACACTAGAATTACTAAGAAAAAATGTGTAGGGTTTACTCCAAAAGTATGAAATTAGTTCTAAGAGTATAAAGTATGTTGTTCAAACCAGGAGATGAACTAATGAACTGGCACATTTATTGCTGTCATCACCATGTGCAGATGAGGACACAGTGATACACAAAAGGTAAGCAGTGTACCCAAACTCAAGACTCTTGTAATCCCCAGAGCTGAAATTCCAGACCAAGTGTTAGGCTCTACACTCTCTCTTCATGGTCCCTATACATTGCAATTTTGCTTGTGAAGGTTGATTTCCATGATAGACATGCTTAGTTAGTGGAAAGGAAAATATGCCAAAATGAACAGAACCTTCTGATGCAGTACGGCCTTATACCAGTTGTCTAAATTGATGTTTCTAAAGGTTCTACAGTGCTCACAGCATTGTATTATAAACACCATGTACACTTTTGACAACATGGAATGTTAATAGAGATTTGTGGAATAAGCAAATAAGGCCTTAAAAGAGAGAACACGCTAAAATTTATTACATTGCTCTAATGATGATGTACATTGGGTAGAAAGGAAGACAAACCTTAACCAAGTGATGGAAAGGGAGCGCAGAAATGTCTCCGGAAGCCTCAGGGCTGTGTTCTAAAGCAATGCACTGGGCAAGCGCATGCCTCAGTTTATGAAACGTTTATGTCAAGTCTCTTCTTCTCCTTTGTCAGGATAGAACAAATGAGTATATGCACATCACTTTCCTTGCATCTTCTCAGAAATGTCATGATGCAATAGTGCAACTTTCCTTTCCAGTACCTGATTTTAATTGGTTCACCTCTTGTCATTGAGAAATCACTTTGTTTAGAATTTCAAGATATCTTTTATTCCCACTCACACAATTATCATTAATGTGTTTTTTGCTAAGGCAGCTAAATAAATTGTAACTATTCCTCACAGTTCTGAAATTATAAGCTTACATTCCTCACTCTTATTTCATCACTAAAATTAAGCTGGAGATGATTCCCTAAATCATGTTCTAAGACCTACCTCTGATTTGGAAAGCATGTCATTTAAGCCACCTCAAAGAGCCATTCTTTCTTTTGTTCTCTCAATAAATTTATAGTGGATGTTTACCATAAGCTAAGTGCCCTGTCATTCCCAACTGACACAAAGTTGAAAAGACATTATTTCTTCTCTTCATGACTCACCCTGTAGAAGAAAACATAGATAAAGGAAAAGTATGAACATATTGTGACTAGTTGTGCAGATAGCTAGGCTAACTCAAAGGCTACGACCTTATTTTACTCCAGGAAGTAAAGAATGGCTCTATTAGGGAATTAACATTTTAAGATGTCTAAATAAGGCCATTATATAACATTATATGAGTTTCAGTTAGATACATGATAGATAGGTAGATAGATAGATAGATAGATAGATAGACAGATAGATAGAGGTAGATGATAGATAGAGATATATGTAAATATAGACAGATATAGATGATATTTATATAAATATATAGAAACAGATATAGGGGGATGTATAGATTAGATAGATATAAATACACATATATTCAATCAAATGACCTAATTAACATTTTAAAAATTTAATTTAAATAAATATTGGCTAGTTGAGTTGCATGTGTCCATGCAAAAGAGAAAGTGCAACTCCATATGACGGAGATCCAGTTTTCCCAGGCAAGTACACCCAACTTTTTTTAAATTCGATACTTAAAATCAAGATTTTTATTCCAAATTAGTCTTATATTCACTCTTCCAAGTGATAAAAGAAAGACTTAGAAAAGATTAGATCACAGTTATTTTATTCATCTTTCCAAAACTTTTTATTTATTATTTTCTCTGTATGCAGATGACATGTAAATACACCATCAGAAGACAATTTTGTGTAGGACCTGTTTATTTCCTTTTATATTTACATGGGTTCCTGGGATCAAACTCAAGTTACCAGGTTCTTAGCAGCCCTTGTGACAATTTTATACTTCTAACTTATTTATCTTTGAGCATATAACCTTTTCTCATTACATTCACAAAATGTAACAATATCTGTAAAACAGGAACTGTCTCCTGCTGCTTCAGTAAATATTGTTTACTCTTTGCCTTTTTACATTCTAAATAAATCTTGTAATCACATTATCAAATCTTTAAAGAAGAAAATGAAAGGGAAGGCTTTTGATTGTAAATATGTATTTTCAAAGCATAAATTTCATATGGCGTTAATACCCAAATGCATATAGCACTGACATAACTTAGTAGTCAGAAAGTAAACAACCTGACTGTGTAGCTAATATTTTTACTGCTGTCATGAAAAACTTGGGGCACTTAAGTCATAAAGAGAAGCATTGTGTAGGTTTACAGCTCTGGATCTGAAGGTTCCAGCCTAAGATTTGATGATTTCAGCTTAGGTCTCTGGTAAGACCAACACAGCTTGGTAAGAGCACAGCCTGATAAGAGTGTCATCTCATGACCCAAGAAGCAGAAAGAGGATGTGCCAGTACCACAAGCCACTTGAAGGTAAACCCCCAGTGCCCTAAGAACCCACTCCAATACTCAATGATAGTTTGGAATTTGTTGCTGTTGTTGTTGTTCATTTAATGTTGTTCTTTGGGCTTTTTTGTTGTTGTTGTTAAATCTTACTGGATTTTTGCTTATATATATATAGTTGTGTGTGTGTTTCTTGTGCTTTTTCTATTTTGTTATTTAATTATTACTCTGCGTTTCTTTTCTTTTCTCACCAGCCCCCCTTTTTGTCTGCTTGTTTTCTTAGGAAAGATAAAAAAAAAAAAAAAAGTATGGAGGTGGATTTGTTGGGAGGAACCAGAGATGAGATAAGGAAAGACTTGATCAGAATACATTGTCTGAAAAAAATATTTTCAATAAAAAGAAACATAATAAAATATAACCTTTCTTAAGTAAAGGTGAAATGTTGGTAAAAGTGTGAGAATAAAGAGCTCTTGTACTCTGCTACAGGGAATGCTGCCTCATTCACCAATATAAAAAACAACATAGTGGGGGGGGGCGGAGCCAAGATGGCGACGAGCACACACCATTTCTGAGCAGTGGAATACCTGAACTTCTGAGTTGGTGAATGGAAGGACCTCTAACCCAGGAAGACAACGGTGGAGATTTCTAGACCGACAGG
>REGO01000101.1:5145299-5190168 GCA_010120015.1 Rhombomys opimus | reverse complement strand
TTATTTGTAATAGCCAGAACCTGGAAACAACCCAGATGTCCATCAACGGAAGAATGGGTACAGAAATTATGGTATTTCTACACAATGGAATACTACTCAGCAATCAAAAAGGTAGCTCAGAGGGAGCCTGTGGTAGCTCAGTAACCAATTGGTTTCCCAAAGTGAGGGGAACAAGGACTATTTCTAACAGGAACTCAATGAAGATACCTGATAAAACAGGATCAGATGAATGGGGGGGAGGTCACCCCCTATCAGTGGACTTGGAAAGGGGCACAGTGGTGATGAGGGAGGGAGGGAGGGACTGGGAGGGAATGAGGGTTCGGGGCACGCCTGGGATACAGAAATAATAAAATGTAACTGATAAAAATAAAAAAAAAATTCATCCAAAAAAAAAATCAACATAGTGCCTTCCGAACAGATAAAATATAGATCTGTGACGTGTCCAGAAATTGCACTCCTGAGGATTAGCCGAAGAAAATAACATCATCACAGCCTGTAAGCATGTCTACACTCCTATATCCACTGATGGGTCATTCTCAACAGCCGAGATGAGGTAATAGTGCCAGTTTTCATTGGAATGTAGATAAAGAAAATAATTCAGTTTCTTTCTTCAGAGACTTGTAGTTCTTGTCATACATGTCTTTCACTTCCTTGGTTAGAGTAACTCCAAGATACTTTATACTATTTGTGGCTATTGCAAAGAGTATTGTTTCCTTAATTTCTATCTCAATACATTTGTAATTCATGTACAGAAAGGCTACTGATTTTTTTTTTAATTAATCTTGTATCCGGCCATTTTGCCGAAACTGTATCAGCTGTAGGAGTTCTCTCGTGGAAGTTTTGGGGTCACATATGTATAGTATCATATAATCCACAAATAGCAATACTTTGACTTCTTCATTCCTAATTGGTATCCCCTTGATGTTCTTTAGTTATCTTACTGCTCTAGCTAGAACTTCACGTAGTATATTGAAGAGGTAAGGAGAGAGTGGGCAGCTGGTCTTGTCCCTGATTTTAGTGAGATTGCTTTGAGTTCCTCTCCATTTAGTTTGATGTTAACTATAGGCTTGCTGTATATAGCCTTTATTATGTTTAGGTATGGGCCTTGTATCCCTGATCTCTCCAACACTTTTATCATGAAAGGGTGTTAGATTTTGTCAAAGGCTTTTTACGCATTTAATGAGATGATCATTTGATCAGTTTGTTTATATGGTGAATTACACCAGGGGATTTTTGTGTGTTGAAGCATCCCTGCCTCCCTGCCTCACTTGATCATGGTGGATTATGTATTTGTTGCATTTGTGGATCTGATTTTGAGTATTTTATTGAGTATTTTTACATTGATATTCACGAATTAAATTGGTCTGAAATTTTCTTTTCTTTTTTCAGTCTTTGTGTGGTATAGGTACCAACATGAATATGGCTTTATAGAATGATTTTTGCAATGTTCTTTCAGTTTCTACTTTATGGAATACTTCAAGAAATATTGGTATTAGCTCTTTGAATATCTGGTAGAACATTTTCTTTTTCTTTTTTAAATAATGTATTTATTATTTTCCCTTTTAATCTATTTTTTATTTATTACAATTTATTCATTTTGTATCCCAGCTGTAGCCCCTACATTCATCCTCTCCCAATTATGCCCTCCCTTCCTCCCTTCCTCCCTCATTTCCTTCCATGCCCCTTCCCCAGTCCACTGATAGGAGAGGACCTCCTTCTCTTCCGTCTGATCCTAGCTTATCAGGTCTCATCAGGACTGGCTTCTTTGTCTTCCTCTATGGACTGGAAAGGCTGCTCCCTTTCAGGGGGAGATGATCCAAAAGCCAGCCACTGAATTCATGTTAGAGACAGCCCCTGTTCCACTTATTAGGGAATCCATTTGGAGACTGAGATGCCACGGGCTACATCTGTGCAGGGGTTGTTCATTATCTCCATGAATGATCCTTGGTTGGAATATCAGTCTCAGGAAATACACCTGCCCAGATTTTTTGGTTCTGTTGCTCTTCTTGTGCTTTTGTAGCTTCAGACCCTTACAGGTCTGGTAGAACTCTGGCTAAAACCATCTGATCCTGGGAGACTTTTGATGACTGCTTCTGTTTGGAAATCAAACTGGAGCTTTCTAACAAAACTGGGAATAGCTTTACCTTAAGACCCAGCTATACCACTTCTGGGTATATATCCAAAAGATGTTTTACCATACAACAAGAACACTTGCTCAACTATGTTCATAGAAGCTTTATTCTTACTAACAAGAATCTGGAAATAACATAGATGTCCCTCAACTGAAAAATGGATAAAGAAACTATGGTACATTTACAGAATGGAATACTACTCAGCTATTAAAAACAAAGAAATCATGAAATTTTCAGTCAAATGGATGGAACTAAAAAAGATCAACCTGAGTAAGGTAGCAAAGACCCAGGAAGACACATATGGTATGTACTTACTAATAAGGGGATTTTAGCAATATAATACAGGATAAGGATGCTATGAGGCACAAACTCAGAGAAGGTAAATAACAAAGAGAATCATCAAAGGAGGATGCATAAATCTCACTTGAAAGGGGATACAGACAGGGCACAGAGAGTTAAGAGGGTGGAGATCAGACCTGGGGAGAGAGAGGGAGAGATGACAGAAGGTCTGTAGAGAAAAGAGAAACTGAAGGTGAGCTTATCTCTGTGACAAGCTTGAGACTGAAGTCAGGATAGGCTCCTGGGGAAATATAAGGGAGATTCAAGCAGAGAATTCTAGTAGCATAGGTCATAGAGACTGAGGAAGACACCCTCTAACTAGACTAGTTTCTTATTTGAGGGAGGGGAACACCAACCCATCCACAAACACTTTGACCCAAAGTTTACACTGCGTACAATATGTGCAGGGATAAAGATAGAGCAGATAGAGCAGAGATTGAGGGAATACCCAACCACTGCCTGGCCCAAAGACCCACTGTATGAAAGGGTGCCAACCCTTGACACTATAAACTTAGCTAAGTTTGCAGACAGGAGCTTTCCAGAGTTGTCCTCTGAGAGAATCTACTCAGCAGCACCTCAGAACAGATGCTGAGACTCACTGCCAAACACTGGGCAATGAGAGGAGGGAAGGAGTCTTGTGAAAAAGTGGGAGGAAAGAGAAAAAGTCTTGGAGATGACAGGAATGCCACATGAAGACCAATAAATCCAACTAACCATGCCCAGAGGGGATTGCTGAGACTGAAGCTTCAACCTAGCACCATGAATGAATTGGACCTATGTTCCTACAAAGATGTATCAGATGGGCAGCTTGGGTTTAAGTAGATCCTCTAATAAGAAAAGTGGAGACTGCATAAGACAAGGACTCACTTGCTAGTTTTTGATAATTTACCCCTGGTCAGTCTGCCTTGCCAGGTCATAGAGCAAGAGGACATGCTCAGTCTTGACACAATTTGATGACCTGGGGTGGATGGGAAAGGGAGCTCTCCTTTTCTTAGGAATAGGTGAGAGAAAAGAGGGGAGGGAGTGAATGTAAGACTGGGAGGGGAGTATAGATGAGCAAAAACTAGGATGTAAAGTAAATAAAATTAAATATTTTTAAATTTTTATTAATGATAGTTTATTCACTTTGTATCCCACCTGTAGCTCCCTCCCTCTTCTTCACCCATGCCCCTCCCCCAGTCCACTGATAGGGAAGGTCCTCCTCCCTTTCCTTCTGATTCTAGTCTATCAGGTTTCATCAGGAGTGCCTTCATTGTCTTCCTCTGAAGCCTGGGAAGGCTGCACCCTCATCAGGGGGAGGTGTTCCAAGAGCAGGCCATCAGTTCATGTCAGCAACAATCCCTGTTTCCATTACTAGGAAACCAACATGGACACTGAACTGCCATGGGCTACATCTGTGCAGGGGATCTAGGTTATCTCCTTGGTAGGAGTATCCATCTCAGAAAAGACCCCTGTGCCAGAATTTTTGGATCTGTTGCTGTTCTTGTGGAGCTCCTGTCCTCTCCAAGTCTTACTATCTCCAACTTTTTTCATAAAATTCCCTACATTCTGCCCGAAGTTTGGCTATAAGTCTCAGCATCTGCTTTGATACCCTATAGAGTAGAGTTGTTCAGAGGCCCTCTGTGGAATGGTCCTGTCCTGTTCCATGTTTTCTCCCTCTTCTGATGTCCATCTCCTTTACTTTTCTGAATGGGGATTGAACAACTTACTCTGAATCCTCCTTCTTGAATAGCTTCTTTAGATGCACAGATTTTAGGATGTTTATCCTATATTATATGTTCAATATCCACTTATTAGTGAGTATGCACCTTGTGTGTCTTTATACTTCTGGGTTACCTCACTCAGAATGATCTTTTCTAGTTCCCACAATTTACCTGCAAATTTCATGATTTCCATCTTTTTAATTGCTGAGTAGCATTCCATTGTGTAAATGTACCACAATTTCTGTATCCATTCCTCAGTTGAGGTGTATCTGGGTTGTTTCCAGCTTCTGGCTATTACAATAAAGCTGCTACAAACATAACTGAACAAATGTTCTTGTTGTATACTTGAGCAGATTTTGTATATATGCTTAGGAGTGGTAGCTGGATCTTGAGGTAGCACTATTCCTAATTGTCTGAAACCAGATTGATTTCCAAAGTGGTTGTACAAGTTTACATTCCCACCAGTAGTGGAGGAGGGTTCCCCTTTCTGCACATCCTCTCCAGCATGCGTTGTCACTTGAATTTTTGAACTTAGCCATTCTGATGGCTGTAAGATGAAATCTCAGGGTCATTTTGATTTGCTTTTCCCAGATGACTAAAGACATAGAGCATTTTTTAAGTGTTTCTCTGCCATTCGATATTCCTCTATCGAGAATTCTCTGTTTAGCTCTGTATCCAATTTTTTAATTGGATTACTTGATTTTTTGCTGTTTAATTCCAACACCAATTCAGGTTTAAAGTATTGGAGAGAGCAAGGATACAAGGCACTTACCTAAACATAGTAAAGGCAATATACAGCAAGCCTATAGCCAACATCAAACTAAATGGAGAGAAACTTAAATCAATTCCACTGAAATCAGGGACGAGGCAAAGCTGGTCACACTCTCAATATCTCTTCAACATAGTTCTTGAAGTCCTTGCTAGACCAGTAAGACAATTAAAGGAAATAAAGGGTATTCAAATTGCCAAGGAAGAAGTCAAAGTATCACTATTTGCAGATGATATAATAGTATACATACATGATCCCAAAAATTCTACCAGGGAACTCCTATAGCTTAAAAACACCTTCAGCAAAGTGGCTGGATACAAAATTAACCCAAAAAAAACAGTAGCAACTTTTGTATACAAAAGACAAAAGGGCTGAGAAAGAAATTGGGGAAACAACACTCTTCACAATAGCCACAAATGACATAAAGTACCTTGGTGTGACTCCAACCAAGCAAATCAAAGACATGTATGAAAAAATATTTCCAATCTCTGAAGAAATAAATAGACGAAAATATCAGAAGATGGAAAGATCTCCCATGCTCATGGCTTGACAGGAATAACATAATAAAAATGACCATCTTACCAAATGCAATATACAGAGTTAATTCCCATGAAATTAGTAACACAATACTATACAGAGCTAGAAAGAAAAATTCTCAACTTCTTATGGAATAACAAGAAACCTATAATTGCTAAACAATCCTCTGGAGATATTTCCATCCTTGATCTCAGGCTGTACTATAGAGCAATAATACTAAAAACTGCATGGTACTGTCATAGAAACAGAACGGTGGATCAATGGAACTGAAGAGAAGACCCAGAAATAAACCCAAACACTTATAGATACTTGATTTTTGACAAAGATGCCAAAATCATTAAATGGAACAAAGATAGGATCTTCAACAAATGGTGCTGGTCTAACTGGATGTCTACATGTAGAAAACTGCAAATAGATCCATATATATCATGTTGCACAAAACTAAAGACCAAGTGGATCAAAGACCTCAACATAAAACCAGACACACTAAACCTATTAGAAGAAAAAGTGAGGAAGAGCCTATAACTCGTTGGCACAGGAGACAACTTCCTGAACAGAACACCAACAGCACAGGCTCTAAGAGAAACTATCTATAAATGGGACCTCATGAAACTGAAAAGCTTCTGCAAAGCAAAAGACACTGTTGTCAGAACAAAACAACTGACTAAAGATTGGGAAAGGATCTTTACCAACCCTGTATCTGACAGGGGGCTGATATCCAGAATATATAAAGAACTCAAGATAAATAATTTTTAAAGAGGAAGGAAGGAAAGAAAGAAAGAAAGAAAGAAAGAAAGAAAGAAAGAAAGAAAGAAAGAAAGAAAGAAAGAAAGAAAGAAAGTTTAGTTATGTGGAATTTAAAGCATCCTGCCTTTACAAAGATAAGGTATTCATTTATGCCATGGGAATATATCTACAAAGTATCATTATATGAAGGCAGGTGCTTGTCAAGTTGACTATTCATATGTGTATGTAAGCTATAAAGCACATTATGTTTGTTTTCATGTAATTCAAAAAAAAAGAAAAGAAACCAAATCTGGTGTGCAATGGAGTATACAGCTTTACAGAAGACCAAGCTAAAGCATGGAAGAACCTCAAGAACATTGTGCTGATGGATAAAAGCCAGATAGAGAAAGAAAAATAGTATAAGGTCTCGGTTACACGTGAATTTCACAATTTTAAAACTGAAATATATAAAGACAGAGAAAAAAACATTAATTCAGTTCCTATGTGCTCCAGGGGAAGCTGACGAGGATGAAATGGCAGAGTATAGATTAGAGGAGAGAATATAGTATGCTTATAAAAATGAACAAGTTTAGAATACTAAGGTACAGTCTCAAAAGTACAGGCAATAATTTTATGTTGTATATGATCAAGAATAAAACAGGCTTCTCTTACCAAAATACTGAGCACAAGATGTGTAAAGATGTCAGGTAATGGATGTGCTTTTTATTCCTTTTACATATATCCCATAATATCGTGTATTTGAAATACACACTGGGAAGTATAAAGAAAAGATTTTGAAGAATCTTGATTTTGATCGAGTATGATAGCCTTATATAGAATGTTTGACATCACAATTTCATTCTCTATGAAATAATATATTTCTCCCTAGTTTTATTAAAAAATGTCTCCATAAAGTTGCATCATTCTCTACTCTATTCTGTCTAGAATTATAAAAGTAATCTCATAACTGCAAGGATTCCAGAAGTGCAGCCACCTTTGCTCTTCCGTAGTCCATCTTTCTACAGGCCTCCAACTACATTACCTTCTCTACCTAGTGGTTTCCTCTGAAACATTCTTTGCTGGCGTGATGATGATGATGACAATGATGATGATTATTATTATTATTTTAAGTCATCATGACATAAGCTGCAGACATCTGGGAAAAGAGGAGCTTAATTGAAAAATTGCTTATAGACAACTCTATGAGTTATTTTCTTGGCATATGATTGGTGTGGGAGTTCCCAGACCACTGTGTGTGCTGCCATCTTGGGCATGTATGCTTGTGTGGTGTAAGAAAGCAAACCAGTAAGCAACATTTCTTAGTGCTCTCTGTTTCAGGTTCCTGATTGAGTCCTGTCCTGAAGTGTAAGCCAGATAAACCCATACCTCCTCAGGTTGCTTTTGGTTGTGGCAGTTATCATAGCAATAGGAAGTGAATTGGGAGACTGGGTAAATTTGTGGTTCCCTGCTGGGTCCTCTCATCTTTGAGGTTCATTGTGTCTGGACATTAGTATACATTTTTTATGGAGCCTTTCCCTGCTCTTCAGTCACTTCCTTAACACATGCTGTATTTCCATAAGCACATAGAACCTGCCTCTACTGTTATTTTTTTAATTAAATTTTTATTTATTTTATATTAACTACATTTTATTCGCTTTGTATCCCTACTGTAGCCTCCTCCCTCATTCCCTCCCAATCCCACCCTTCCTCTCTCATCTCCTCCCATGCCCCTCTCTAAGTCTACTGATAGGGGAGGACCTCCTCCCCTTTCATCTGACCCTGGCTTATCAGGTCTCCTCAGGACTGGCTGCAATGTCCTCCTCTGTGCCCTAGCAAGGCTGCTCCACCCTCGGGGGGGGGGGAAGTGATGTCAAAGAGCCAGCCACTGAGTTCATGTCAGAGACAGTCCCTGTTCCCCTTACTATATTGTGTTATTTTTCTACTGATTTTAGTAAAATATTTGCCATTAGATAAAACTGGCATATAATTGTTACTTCTAAAATGACTAAAAAGCTCCCAGGAAAGACTGGAAATAAAAAAATAAAACCATTATTTTTTTTTTAAATCAATTCTCCTTTTGGGTTGGTCATAGAAAAGAAATGTCCCCTAGCTGATCATACTTCTTTCAGCCTAGCCATGATGGCTTTCTTCACACACAAAAAAGGAAAATAATCTATCATTGAGTATCAATATACTTGCTTTACAAATTGGGTATATCAGGATAATAAATCATAAAGAAAAGACCGTAAATCAAAAAGTCTATCCAAACACATCCTGTGTTATCTTTTTTTCTCTCCTGCATCTCTAAATGAGGACTGCATTCGAATGACTCATCAGATAAACACACAAAGAGCCTCATTTAAGTCCATTATTCATAGTGAGAGGCTGGCTATGAGCCTTGATACACTTCAGAACTTTGGTTTATAGAGATAATAAAAACACCCAAATACATGTCACTCTAACCCGAGTGTTCCAACTCTATAAATGAGAGGAGTCCTCCTTGAGCTGGCTTCAGCCTCCTGCTCAACCCCAAACAGCCTACTCCCCTTGGCATGGTTACTCCTCAGGGAACTTTTTATGTGTGGTGGTTATGCAATACACCTCTCCTATACTCATGTGCTTTTATGCACCACTCTCGTCATGACAAATAGTGCTCTCTATAAAGATTCTAATCTCACTGTATCTGAGGAAAAGGAATGAATTATTTGCCATATGCTCATTCCTCCATGAACACTGAAGAACCACTGTGTGCAGCAGGGGAACCAGACCAGTTAAAGGCCTCTGCGACTGCCCTGGAGGTGATCTGTAATACACAGCATGGTTAAATGAAGACATGGCATCTAAAAGTGAACTAGACAGAGTCCTCCCTCTTGATTATTTTCTTTAGATGTACAGATTTTAGTAGGTTTATCCTATATTATAAGTCTATATGAGTGAGTATATACCGTGTGTGTCTTTCTGCTTCTGGGACAGATCACTAAGGATGATCCTTTCCAGTTCCCATCATTTAACTGCAAATTTCATGATTTCCTTATCTTTCATTGTTGAGTAATATTCCATTGTGTAGATGTACCACAATTTCTGTATCCGTTCTTCAGTTGAAGGGCATCTTGGTTGTTTCCAGCTTCTGGCTATTACAAATAAAACTGCTACAAACATGGTTGAGAAAATATCCTTATTGTTTACTTGAGCATATTTTGTATATATGCCTAGGAGGACTCTGACTAAAATGCTCAATCCCCACCACCAAAGGCAAAGAGGATGGACATCAGAAGCAGAAGAAAACAGGAACCAAGTTAGGAACCTGCCACAGAGGACCTCTGAAAGGCTCTGTCCTGCAGAGTATCAAAGCAGATGCTGAGACTTATGGCCAACTATTGGGCAGAGTGCATGGAATCTTATGAAAGAAGTGGGAAATAGTAAGATCTGGAGAGGACAGGAACTCCACAAGGAGAGCAACAGAACCAGAAATTTGAACACAGGGGTCTTCCCAGAGACTCATAGTCCAACCAAGTACCATGCATGGAGATAACCTAGAACCCCTTGCACAGATGTAGTCCATGACAGTTCAGTGTCCAAGTGGGTTCCATAGTAATGGGAACAGGGACTGCTTTTGACATAATCTGATTGGCCTGTTCTTTGATCACCTCCCCCTGGGGGGGGAGCAGCCTTACCAGGCCACAGATGACAATGCAGCCACTCCTGATGAGATCTGATAGACTAGTATCAGAAGGAAGGAGAGGAAGACCTCCCCTATCAGTGGACTTGGGGAGAGGCATGTGTGAAGAAGGGGGAGGGGAGGTGGGATTAGGAGGAGAGGAGGCAGGGGTTTATGGGAGGATACAAAGTGAATAAAGTGTAATTAATAAAAGTTAAAAAAAAAAGTGAACTAGAGAGCTGTGCCTTTCCTGTTCTCAAAAGACCAGTTTCAAGGTGACAGGAAATTCTATGCATAATAGTGAAGTTCCCCTGCTTTTCAGGAAGGATAACACCAACTCACCTTAGCTCCTTTCATTAAGGAGCTGTGTAACTGACATAGGGCACCATTCTGCTTCACACGCAGGCTTTACCTCCAAAAAAAAGACTGTAGGCAAAGATTCGTCTCTCTACCTGCAGCTTCAATTATTCCTGCCTCTGTGAGGCCATGGCAATGACAATACCATGGTGGAACAATACTTGGATGATGTTTTACCACCGTTGACTTGCACTGTGAGTTTGCTTTACTGAGACTCTTTCTGGGTAAACTATGCTGGCCTCAGACTTTCTGAAGTCCTCTTACCTCTCCCTCTTGATTTCTGGAATTACAATAAATGTGTGTCACCAGACCCTGCTACCATTAACTTCACATTAAATAAGTAATGTTTATGATGCATTTATCAGCCTTAAACCTTGAGGTGTGATAGCAAGAGATACCCATGTGCCCATGTGCTACCAAAAAAAACAAAAACAAAACAAAGCAAAATTAGAATACAAGTGATCTTTGCCTAAATTTCACTTTAAAAATTATTTATTCACTTTACATCCCAATCGTAACCCTCTCCCTCCTCTCCTCCTGGTCTCACCTTCTCTCCAGTCTTTCCCCTAACCCCTAGAAAAAGGATCCCAGAACACACATACAAAAAAGTATCATCCACCATGACCAAGTAGGCTTTGCAAAGGGAGAGCCCATCACCAACAACCCACCCCATCATACCAAGTCTGAGCATATCCTCTTCCAGGGGTGGTGGGAGTGGAAACAGCAGGCAAGTGTGTCCATGTCAGAGGCAGCCCCTGCTCCACTTATTAGGAGACTCAAAAGAAGACTGAGCTGCCCATCTGGTACATATGCATAGGTGCCTATGTCCCGTCCATGGGTAGTCCTTGGTTGGTGCTTCAGTCTCCACAAGCCCCACTGGGCCCAGGTTAGTTGATGCTGTTGGTCTTCTTGTAGCGCTCCTGTCCCCTCTGGGTCCTTCGATCCATGCCCCCCACTCTTCTAAAAGGCCTCCGGCACTCAGCCTAATGTTTAACTCTGAGTCTCAATATCCGTTGATCGGTAGAACCTCTTAAAAGACAGCTATGCTATACTTCCCTCTGTAAGCACAGCAGAGTGTCATGAATAGTGTCAGGGGTTAGCTCCCTCCCATGGGGTTCTTCTCAGGTTGGGCCAGGCATTGGTTGGACATTTCCTCAATTTCTGCTCTATCTTTACCATTGCACAGCTTGTAGGTAGAGTAAATTCAAATCAAAATTTTTGTGGGGAGGTTGTTGCCCTCCTTCCTCTAGGAGTCCTGTCTGGTTAGAGGGTAACCTCTCCACGACCCCTGCTACTAAAACTCTTAGCTAGAATCACCCCCATAACCACCTAGGATATAAATTTCCCTTTCTTAATCAAAATAAATTTATTTTAACATATGTAATACGTAAGATAAAATGTTGCCCTATTCATTTTTATGTTTTATATAATAATTTTAATTACCTTAGATTAATAATGAGACCGTTTAAATTCAATTAAATTTCCAAGTGAGTATTTTGGTACCAGTGAACACACTGACAGCAAGTGATAACCCCACATTCCTGATAATCAACCAGTAACCCCTCATTGTGTCTTCACCTTCCTCTTGTCTTTGAAGAATACGGAATCCCTGACTTTTGCCATCTGGTTCTGTCATCACCTCACCATAGCACATGAAAGCCAAAGTTATATTTTAAGTTTTAATTGCTGTGCCTAAGAGACCCAGAAAACAAAAATGCCTCTAACCTGTAAACTCCTTGGCTGAGGCCAGATACTTCCTGCGATGCTGGAGGCTGCTGTTCGTATAACTGTTTTCACTTTCCTAAACCAGTGCGGTTGACCCAACCGCACTGCATGTGCTTGATGGAAGTAGGCTGGAGTAACATAGGCAGGTAGTATGTCAGGATGTATGCTTTTCCCAACTGGATAAAGACAAGAAGTAGGTAGACTTGCAGGTTTGCCTTTATAAGCACCTGGCCAACGTAGCTCATGGCCCATTTTCTGGGAACCTTTCTGGAACAGGCGTTAGAATAGGCCTGGCCAGAATCCATGATCCTATCCAGTAGTTAATTAAGGCTTGCTTTAAATTTGTCTGAAAATTGTGGTAGTGGTCTTCTTCTCAGACACTGAGATTAACAAGTGACAATTACACTGTCATCTAGAGAGCTCAGAGCCCTTCCACATCAGAATGATGGTCAAAAGGCATCCACTGTCTCCTCCCCATTAGTACATTAATCCCCCTCCCCAAGCCCATATCCATATACACCTTTTAAATCCCAGTTAATTCTGGCCTCTGCCCCCAAAGATACCCCTCTCTGTACAGTTGCAGGCCGGTGTCCCTCAGACTTTTCTGTTTGCCATTTCTTGTTACGTTAAATGGCACCTGACATTCTTTGGAATGTACTAACTTGGTTACATTCTGTTACACACAGCAGGTTGATTTTCCAAAGTTCAGCTCTTCATACTAGCCTTGGTCTAGAATCTCATCCTTTCTCATTCCTGTTTTCAGAATATTAACCCACGACTATCATTTTTAAACCCGTCCATTAAAGACTCTGGGCATTCTCTCTTATCAGCCTCCTCTGTTTTCTGTTATTATCATTCTCATGCTTCTGATAACTCCTTCTCATTCATCAAAAGCTTCAATACCTGAGACATGTTCCCTCCCTACTCCAAGCCCTGCTCTCCATAGGAACAACAGAACCATCCATTTATCAAATTCATCGGAGTACTTACCTCACATCCAAGGACATTGTCACCCACACCTTGGTTACCTTATAATTTATGATTGCTCTGCCTCCAAAGGCCAATGCAAATACACTCCAATTTCACTGAAACCTTAGTTTCCATTCAATATTTTTTTTAACTACAAGATCCACTTATTATCAAAAATGTTCTCCTAAGTTACTGTAAGACCTCAGGTATGATCTGATCTTGTATTTTGCACTGAGTAACAGAAAATGTGAATTCTGTCTTTGCGTGTGAGCACTTGGGGTAAGTAAATTCCTCACCATATTCTTCAGAA
Organism: Rhombomys opimus; assembly: GCA_010120015.1. Lineage (NCBI taxonomy): Eukaryota > Metazoa > Chordata > Mammalia > Rodentia > Muridae > Rhombomys > Rhombomys opimus. The sequence continues at coordinate 5,176,943 of REGO01000101.1, read as the reverse complement.
GGTCGGGGTAGCCATACAACTTGTGCAGCTTAGGGAAGTTACTTTGGAAAGAGATGATATGTTGTGCTAAGTCTCCATCTTTCTAGCCCACAGAACACTGAAAACAAAGACAAACTCCACCCAAACTTTTGAATCACAGAGATTTGCTTAGCTGACTTTTATTCATGGCTTGTGTTTGTTGTTTGCGAGTGTATTGGATTTTGCTTATTTGTTTGTTTGTGATTGAACCTAGTTATAGGTAATATACTTATTATCCATAATCCCCACGACATCTCTTAGCATCTAACAATTCATCCTGGCAATACAGAAGATGCCATCCTCTGTAAATATATGATACAAATGCAGAAGATCATGTAGCACTATCTGCTATCTCTCTCCTCAACTCACTGGCCTATGCAGGACTATTATAATATTTATGGCTATCCTCCCTGCCTGCCCACTTTTCAAAGCATTCTAATACATTAGTTAAAATATAACACACTGGAGAAGAATTAAATGTGCCTGCTGATAGATGATTCCTCTCCATGAATGGAATCCTTGTCATGTTTCTCTCAAGAGCAATTGCACTCTCAATTATTGTCTCTCTGTTGACACTTTGCATCTCAGGCTCTGAGGGATTCTATCTTTTTACACGATTACTATTGTTTTATGCATTCAAAATCCTTCCCCTTTCAATAAAGGAACCATGCTTACTCAAATCCTCATCCATATAACTAACCACTTTTCTGTCTTCTTATCTTTCTCTCCACCTTCACTTTAGAGTTACATTTTTCATATTAGGTGTCTATTCTTACATTCTTTTGTTTTTTACCTCTCTTTTACATACTCACTAATATATAATACATGCACTAATATAGAATATATATTCCAGTGGAATATATAAATATAATATATAATAAATATACAATATATAATCCAATGGAACATATTTCTGAAAGAGTCCTTACTAAGAAAATATTCGCTGCTTAGCAGTTTGTTTGCTATAACTTATATCTGAGCTATCTCCCAAAGGCCCATGTATTAGATGCTTGGTCCTCAGTTCATGGTTCTATTTGAATGTGGTAGAAATTTTAAAACTAAATCCTAGGAAGACAAATTAGGTCATCAGAGAAATGGGACTTAAAAGAATATCTGGATTCAGATGATTTGCTTTATTTTTGGTCTTTGGCTGCTAGAAAAGAAACAATTAACTCTGCTGTATGCCTCTACTATGATGTAAAGTTTTGCCACAGGCCTGAAAATAATAGAGCTGAATGACTATGATCTGAAACCTCAGAGCGCATGAACTTTTCCTCTTCAGTTACATTAAAAGGCTAAGGGATGGCTCAGTGCATAAAACGCTAATTGTGTAACGATGAGCTCATGAGATCCAATAACTAGACATCAGAACAAGGGGATGTGGTAACACCTGTGTCCTAGTTTGTTTTTTATACTGACTTGACATAAACGAGAGTTAAGTAGGAAGAACCGTTACTGAAAAACATCCTGAATTATAGGCCCTAATGGCAAGTCTGTGGGACTTTTTGTGGATAATGCTTGATAGGGAAATGTGAGAAATGCACCTGTAGGCTGGTAGGCCTGCACAGTAGAGGAAAGCAAGCTAAGTTAGCTAAGAGAAAAGGGCAAGTCAGCGTCACTCTTCCAGTGCCTCTTTATCAGTTCCTACTTTCAGGTTTCCGCCTTGTGTGGCTGCCATGACTTCCCTCACTGAAGGACTGTGTCGTGAAGTGTAAGCCAAACAAACCTTTTCCTTCCCATCTTTCCTTCATTTGTCATGTTTTGTCATAGCAATAGAAAAACAGTCTAAGATGATGCGCGTCTATAATGTCAGGGTTCTCACAGCCAGATGAGAGGCTGAGAGAGTAGACTACCCAGAAAGATTCTGGGCCAGTGAATCTGGCAGTTGTAGAGGAAAACAAGAGACTACCTCAGCAAAGTAGATGACCAGCACCTGACCTACTCCTCTGACTTCTGTGCATGTGGAGGGTCACAGGCATGTGTGTACACACACATACACAAATGCAAACGCACACATACACCAAGAAAAGACAGTGAGAGAAGAGACAGAGACATAGAAACAAGGAGACTGGGTGGGGGGTTAAAAAATAAAGTTGATACATTAGCATTTTTGACATAGTGACATAAAGCTAACAATGATTAACTGATAATGTCAGGCCTGTTCTTGGGTTACTGGTGACATTAGGTAGTTGTAATCACTCCTCCCTTAGTGATACATTAGTGCTAGGTGAAATCACCAAAAAGTATTACCCTGTTTCTGTTCTACATTGTCACCAATTGCTTTTCTCTTTCACTCCATATATCTATTCACCTATAAGGCATTAAATTTGAGAATCCCACAATTCTTTACAAAATTTGAAAGAACAATTCTCAACTTCATATGGAAAAACAAAAACCCAGAATTGCTAAAACAATCCTGTACAAAAGCAGATCATCTGGAGATATCTCCACCCCTGAACTCAAGCTGAACTACAGAGCAATAGTAATAAAAACTGCATGATACTGACATGGAAACTGAATGGTGGATCAATGGAATTGAATAGAAGACCCATATATAAACCCATAAACCTATGGATACTTGATTTTTAACAAAAAAACCAAAACCATACAATGGAAAAAAGACAGTATTTTCAACAAATGGTGCTGGTCTAATTGGATGTCTACATGTAGAGAAATGCAAATAGATCCACATTTATCACACTGCACAAAGCACAAGTCCAAGTGGATCAAAGATATCAACATAAAACCAGACCCACTAAACTTGTTAGAAGAAAAACTAGGGAAGAGCCTTGAACTCATTGCCACAGGAGATAACATTCTGAACAGAACACCAACAGCACAGGCTCTAGAATAGCAATCAATAATTGGGACCTCATGAAACTGAAAAATTTCTCTAAAGCAAAGGACACTGTCATCAGAACAAAATAGCACCCTAAACAGTGGGAAAGGATCTTCAGCAAACCTACATCTGACAGAGAGCTAAAATCCAGAATATATAAAGAACTAAAGAAGTTAAACAGCAAAAAAATCAAGTAACCCAATTAAAAAATGGAGTAATGAGCTAAACAGAGAATTCTCAATAGAGGAATATCAAATGGCAGAGTAACACTTATAGAAATATGCTCAACCTCTTTAGCCATCAGGGAAATGCAAAGCAAAACGATCCTAAGATTTCACCTTATACCCATCAGAATGGCTAAGATCAAAAACTCAAGAGACAACACATGTTGGAGAGGTTGTGGAGAAAGGGGAACCCTTCTCCACTGCTGGTGGGAATGCAAACTTGTACAACCACTCTGGAAAACAATCTGGCGCTTCCTCAGACAACTAGGAATAGCGGTTCTTCAAGATCCAGCTATACCACTCCTAGGCATATATCCAAAAGAGGCTCAAGAACATAATAGGACATTTGCTCAATCATGTTTGTAACAGATTTATTTGTAATAGCCAGAAGCTGGAAACAGCCCAAATGCCCCTCAGTGAAGGAATAGATGCACAAATTGTGGTATATCTACACAATGGAATATTACTCAACAATAAAAAACAAGGAAATCATGAAATTTGCAGGTAAATTATGGGATCTGGAAAAGATCATCCTGAATGAGCAATCCCAGAAGCAGAAAGATACACACAGTATATACTCGCTCATATAGACATATAATATAGGATAAACCTACTAAAATCTGTATACCTAAAAGAAACTAATCAAGAGGGAGGACTCTTGCTAAAATGTTCAATTCCTATCCAGAAAGGCAAAGAGGATGGACAGCAGAAGAAGGAGAAAAGAAGGAACAAGTCAGGAGGCTGACACAGAGGACCTCTGAAAGGCTCTGCCCTGCAGACTATTGGTGCAGATGCTGAGACTTATGGGCAACCTTTGGGCAGAGTGCAGGGAATCTTATGAAAGAAGTGGGAAACAGTAAGATCTGGAGAGGACAGGAACTCCACAGGGAGAGCAACAGAACCAAAGGGTCTGAGCATGGGAGTCTTTCCTGAGACTGATACTCCAACCAAGGACTATGCATGGAGATAACCTAAGACCCCTGCACCGATGTAGCCCTTGGCAGTTCAGTATCCAAATGGGTTCCATTGTAATAGGAATGGGGATTGTCTCTGATATGAACTAATTGGCCTGCTCTTTAATTACCCCCCCCCGAAGGGGAAGCAGCATTACCAGGCCAGAGAAGAAAACACTGCAGCCACTCCTGATGAGGCCTAATTGACTAGGATCAGAAGGAAGGAAAAGAAGACCTCCCCTATCAGTGGACTTGGGGAGGGGCATGCATGCAGAGAGTGGGGGAAGGGAGGGATTGGGACAGGAGGAGGGAGGGAACCACAGGGGGGATACAAAGTGAATAAAATGTAATTAATAAATAATTTAAAAAAACGAACTCAAAAAGTTAAACACCAACAAGTCAAGTAATCCAATTTAAAAAGGAGTACAGAACTAAACAGAGAATTTTCAAAAGAGGAATATCAAATGGCAGGGAAACACTTAAAGAAATGCTCTACATCCTTAGTCATCAGGGAAATGCAAATCAAAACAACTCTGAGATTTCACCTTACACCCATCAGAATGGCCAACATCAAAAACTCAAGTGACAACACATGCTGGAGAGGATGTGAAGAAAGGGGACCATCCTCCATTGCTGGTGGGAATGTAAATTTGTACAACCACTTTGGAAATCAATCTGGCGCTTTCTCAGAAAATTAGGAATAGCGTTTCTTCAAGATCTAGCTATACCACTCCTAGGCATATATCCAAAATATGCTCAAGTATACAACAAGGACATTTGCTCAAACATTTTTTTAGCAGTTTTATTTGTAATAGTCAGAATCTGGAAACAACCCAGAAGTCCCTCAACAGAGGAATGGATACAGAAATTATGGTACATTTACACAATGGAATACTACTTAGGAATTAAAAAAAAAAAAAGAAAATTATGAAATTTGCAGGCAAATGGTGGGAATTAGAAAAGATCATCCTGAGTGAGGTTTCCCAGAAGCAAATGGTATATACTCACTTATAAGTGGACATTAGACATATAATATAGGATAAACACACTAAAATCTGTACACCTAAAGAAGCTAAGCAAGAAGGAGGACCCTGGGCGAGATGATCAATCCTCACTGAGGAAAGCAAACTGGACAGACATCAGAAGAGGAAGAAAACAGGCAACAGGACTGGAGTCTCCCACAGAGGGCCTCTGAAAGACTCTACCCAGCAGGGTGTCAAAGCAGATGCTGAGAACCATAGCCAAGTGCAGGGAATCTTATGAATGAAGGAAGGAAGAGAGATAGAAAGACTTGGACTGGACAAGAGGTCCAAAAGAAGAGCAACAAAATCAAAACATCTAGACCCATGTATCATTTCTGAGACTGATACAACCGAGGTCTATGGATGGAGCTAACCTAGAATCCTTGGACAGATGTAATCCATGGCAGCTCAGTCCCTAGTAATTGGAACAAGAACTCTCTCTCACATGAACTCAGTGGCTGGTTCTTTGATAACCTCCCCCTGAGGGGGGACCTGCCAGGTCACAGAGGAAGACAGTGCAGCCAGTTCTGATGAGACCTGATAGGCTAGGGTCAGATGGAAAGGGAGGAGGACCCCCTTCTCAGTGGACTTAGGGAGGGATATGAGATGATAAGGGGAGAAATGGTAGGACTGGGAGGGAGTGTGGGACGGGGTTACAGCTGGGATACAAAGTGAATAAACTCCTAATTAATAAAAATAAATAAATTTAAAAATTAAATAAACTTAATTCAATAGTTCCTCTTAAAGCACCCATTGTATGTTTGGCTTTAATAGCCCATATTCTTTTCCTAAAGAAAATTCTCTGTGTTTCCAAATGCACTTGATGTCATACATTTATACCCCTAGGGAAATCACGGATCATCAAATACTATATGTAACTCTGTGTAACACCTAACATTTCTATTGAATTTCAAAATTGTTTTTGATTATTCCCTTGAATATATAAGTTTCAAATTGTATATGTTCAATCCAAAATTGCATAGATTTCCCTTTCTGTACAAATAAGCCTGCCCTAAAAAAGAAAAAAAATCAATGAGAGCTACAACCTATCTTCTAAATGTAAAATCAGAAACATGTTCATCTTTTATCATAATTTGTGCTTATAAAATTTTATACCCAAATATCAAAATTCCTTCTCCGTATTTTTATATTAATTTTTGCCCTCTTCCCCTGATAATATCCTTTTTAGCCTAAATTGTAGAAATGCTGTCCTAACAATTCACCCTTATTATTTTTGCTCAACCTGAAACTGAAGAAAAGCTTTAAAATATATATATATACTATTGCATTCTTCTCTGGTGTCTATACAAATATAGATAACTCTGTGATCTGAAGATGAGACCACATCGCCTCCCATCGAGCAAGGCCTCTGACAGCAATGACTCTTGCTCCATCATGTCTTTCCCATTCGCACCTTCTGTTAAAGTGTGCTTCTATCTTCTAATAAATAACTATTCAAAAGTAATCTGTTGAGGAAAGTATTCATTTGGCCTACATGTTCCAATTGCAGTCCATTGTTGAGGAAAATCAGGGCATGAACAAAAGCAGGAGCAAAGGCAAGAACTATGGAAAAAAGCTCCTTACTTGATTGTTGCCCCTAGCTTTTTCAGCCTGCTTTCTGTTTTTTAATTTAAATTTTTATTTTTAAAATTAATTACAGTTTATTCACTTTGTATCCCAGCTGTAGCTCCCTCTCTCCTACCCTCTCAATCTCACCCTCCCTCCCTCATCTCCTCCTATGCTCCTCTCTAAGTCCACAGATAGGGGATGTCTTCCTCCCTTTTCATCTGACCCTAGCTTATCAGGTCTCATCTGAACTAGCTGCATTCTCCTCCTCTGTGGCTTGGCAAGGCTGCTCCCCTATCCAGGGGAGGCAGTCAAAGAGTTAGCCTCTTAGTTCAGGTCAGAGACAGTCCCTGTTCCCCTTACCAGGGAATCCACTTGGATACTGAGCTGCCATGGGCTACATCTGAGCAGGGGTTCTAGGTTATATCCATGAATGGTCCTTGGTTGAATTATCAGTCTCAGAAAAGACCCCTGTACCCAGATATTTTGGTTCTGTTGCTATGCTTGTGGAGCTCCTGTCCTCTCCAGGTCTTACTATCTCCCTCTTCTTTCCTAAGATTCCCTGCATGATGCGCAAAGTTTGTTTATGAGTCTCATTATTTGCTTTTTTACACTGCTGGGTAGAGTCTTTCAGAGACCCTCCATGGTAGGCTCTTGTCCTGTTTCCTGTTGGCACTTTCTCTGACAATTAGGAATAGCATTTCCTCAAGGTCCAGCTATACCACTGCTAGACATATATCCAACATAGCTCAAGTACACAACAAGGCATTTGTTCAATCATGTTCATACCAGCTTTATTCATAATAGCCAGAACCTGGAAACAACCCAAATGTCCCTCAACGGAGGAATGGAGACAGAAATTGTGGTACATTTACACACTGGAATATTTCTCAGCAATTAAAAGCAAGGAAATCATGAAATTTGCAGGCAAATGGTGGGAACTAGAAAAAAATCAACCTGAGTGAGGTTTCCCGGAAACAGAAAGACACACAAGGTACATACTCACTTATACGTGTATACTAGACATATAATATAGGATAAACCTATAAAAATCTGTACACCTAAAGAAGGTGAGCTAGAAGGAGGATCCTGGGTAAGATGATCAATCCTCACTCAGAAAATCGAATGGTCAGCCTAATATTTTCTGTAACCTAGGCATACCTACCCAAGAGCCGCACCACCTACATTGGTCTAAGAACTCTCACATATGATTAAAAAATTGTCCCACAGACATTCCCACAGCCAAAGGGAAGGAGCCTTTCTTCAACTGATGTTCTGTCTTCTAAAGTGTCTCTGGTTTCTGTCAAGTTGACAAAAGCTAAATGACATACCATTATTCCCATCCACTGCCAATGGTCTTAGTATTTATCAGTTTTCTACTGGACCACGGTCCTATATGCATGCTATTTCTTCTGCCTAAAAGATCTCTACTTGACCATCTTTTTAAAAAGTTAATTAATTATTTAAAAAAATATTACACTTAATTCACTTTGTATCCCACTGCAGCCTCTCCCTCAGCCACTCCCAATTATGCCCTTCCTCCCTCTTCTCCTCCTTTGCCCCTCACCAAGTCCACTGATAGAGAGGGCTCTTCTCCCCTTCCATCTGACCATAGCCTATCGGGTCTCATTAGGACTGCCTGCCCTACCCCTGTGGCCTGGTAAGGCTTTTCCTCCCTCAGGGTGAGGTGATCAAAGAGCCAGCCACTAAGTCCATGTTAGAGACATTCTCTGCTCCCATTAGTAGGCCAACCACTTGGACACTGAGCTGCCATGGCCTATATCTGTGCAGGGGTTCTAGGTTATCTCCATGCATGGTACTTGGTTGGAGTATCAGTCTTAGAAAAGACCCATGGGCCCAGAATTTTTGGTTCTGTTGCTCTTCTTTTGGAGCTCCTGTCCTCTCCAGGTCCTCTCCAGATCCTGTCCTCTCATAAGAGTCCCTGTACTCTGCCCAAAGTTTCTTTAAGTATCTCAGCCTCTGCTTTGATACCCAGCTGGGTATAGTCTTTCACAGTCCCTCTGTGATAGGCTCCTGTCCTGTTCCCTGTTTTCTGCCTCTTCTGATGTCCTTCCTATTTGCCTTTCTGAATGAGGATTGAACATCTTACCCAGGGTCCTCCGTCTTGCTTAACCTCTTTAGGTGTACAGATTTTTTTATATACCATTTGTGTCTTTCTGTTTCTGGTATATCTCACTCAGGATGATCTTTTCTAGTTCCATGAAATTTGCAGGCAAATTTCTTGTTTTTATCTTTATCATTTCTACCGGACATAAAAAAAAAAATTCTCTGCTCCTTTAGCATACAAAGTTCCACTATTTGGGCCACCACAGCTTTGTTTATCTACTTCCCATAGTTTTTGCTATCTCTAATCACCTTTATCTTAGAAGATAACATGATTAATATATATCATTCCAAATATCCATAAGGCAGTAGTTTCTTTGTCTTTATTCCTAGGTTATGGCCAACTTATCTACCTTGTAGTATTCAATAAATTTATTTTGCACATGGAGATGAATAACTTCATGAGATGTCTCATCCCCAGGAAGTTTATCATGGGAATTTCAATGATCTTAGTGTTTTTGCTTGGCAGTTTTGTTTTTATTCTCACCATGACATTTGTTATATCATTCAGGAGTTTTAAAAATCATTTAGTTGACCTAAGAGAGTTTAATGCAATAATATTTATATTTCTTGTAGAATATTCATTAAAAATTAAAACATTGAAATACAAAATTTGTGTATGAGGACAAATGACATTTTCTCTTTATTTGTTCTTCCTTGCCCTCTATATCAAGAACACTGTTTCTAAAGATGCAAAAGGGGGTAGAACTGAATAGTTTTGTAATGAAGAGTGTGAGAAAGGCCATGAGAATTCTTTACGTATGGCTTCTCAGTTTGCCTGACATTTGTGAGATTTTTGTGGCTCTGGCCATTAGGTGTATAAAACAAATAAAAAAACAAAACCTGAAGCCACGTATGGAGACTGTTCAGAGTCTTAGTCATGTTTACCACAAAAGTACGTAGTGTAGAGCAGAGTACAAATTGTAAGTTAGAATCCCTGCATGTGTACTCCTGGAGGAAACAAAAACAGGTGATGAGGGACTTGGCTGTAAATATCAGAAAACGTTCAGTGAGCAGTCACATGTTAAGAGAAAATTTGGGAGGGGAAAGATTGAAAGGAACTGCAATTTTAAAACTCTAGTTTGGGAGCATGAAGGTACCATAGCTATACCTTACGGAATAGAATTTGGTGACCCTGAGAAAATTACAAAGAGCATCCTAAGCAGGATAGGCAGTGAGGAACAAAGTCATAGAAACAAACTGTTTTAAGAGACAGTTACTAGATAGGCTTATAGGACCTGAGAAATCTTGTGAAGTATGTTTAGAGTTTAGTTCTAATACAATATACGAATTTATTAAATCAATTTATTAAATTATTAATGTATTTCTTTTAAAGGAGTATCTCAATATCTGTCTATGAATATTTGAGAACCTAAGCTCACTTAACAATATAAATAGAATGAAAGAAACAAAGATGTAAACACAAAAGGGGCATTTCACTATCTATGCACCAGTCAAGGCAGAATGTGTTGTGAAATAACGAATATTTCTACAGCCTTACGAAAGTATTATTTTACTCTGGTTATTTTATACACAGTATGAGATTTTTAAAAATGTGACATATGTCCATGCCTAACAATCAATTTGGTGAGGCTTTATGGGTATAGCTTCGGATATTACTAGGAGATAGAGTCATACCACAATACCCATTATCCTCTGGCTCTTAAAATCCCCCCCTTCCCAACCCATGACTCTTCTACAATGCCTTAAATAGGAAGAAGCAACATAGAGACAGCTAGTGTTTATGGTAGACAGAGAAGTAGAGATATTAAATGAAGAATTAGATCTGACTACGCCCATTATGTTCTGACCTATGTCCCTCCTCATGCCCAACTCATTGGTAATGAATCCAACTTCCAGATATTGACCTGGGGACAGTTCTCTCAAATTGCTTCCTACAGAGGGAGCAGGACTGGCAAGTCCCAGTTTGCATACTGGACTGGACTGTTTCCTGGCTTTGCCATGATAAGTTGTCTCGGGACTGGTGCTTTATTTCTTAAAATAAACACCTGCTTTGTGAGGCAGTTCCAGTCCAGTCCTAGATGGCTCTTCTGAGATGAGCTTGGCCTGTGCTCTAACTGTTCGCTGGACCACACAGTTGTCTGGATCAAAATATTTACCTTGGGTGGAACTCAGGTTGGGCCAGGGCATTGGTAGGACATTCTCTCAATCTCTGCTCTATCTTTATCACTGCACATCTTGTAGGCAGGGTAAATTTTAGGTCAAGCATTTAGTTAAGTGGGTTGGTGTTTCCTTCCCTCTACTAGGAGCCTCTCTAGTTGGAGGGTGTCCTTTTCAGTCTCCATGATCCCTGCTACTAGAAATCTCAGCTAAAGTCACCCCTATATTTTCCCAGAAGCTTACCCTATCTTAGGTCTCAAGCCTGTCATAAAGATGCCCATCCCACAGATTCTCTCCTCTCTGTAGGCCCTCAGTCCTCCTGTTTCCACTCTCCCCAGGTCTGGTCTCCACTATGATTTCTCTCTATGCTCCATCTCCTACCCCATGGGAGAGAGCCAACCTCTGATGCTTATCAATAATATTCTGCTTTGCTTGCAGACAGGAACCTAACACAGCTGTCCTCTGAGAGGCTCTGCACAGTAGCGGATCAAAGGAGATGCTGAGTATCACAGCCAAACACTGGGCAAAGCAAGCATAGGGAGTCTTGTGGGAAAGTGTGAGATAGGATGGAAGGACCTGGAGGTAACAGGAACTTCACAAGAAGACCAACAGAGACATCCAGGGCCCAGAAGGGCTTGCAGAGACTGAAGTACCAACCAAAGACCATAGACTAGATGTAGGCTCCTACACAGATGTAGCCACTGGTCAGTTCAGACTTCATGTTGGTTTGCTAATTAGGGAAGTAGGGCCTGTCTCTAACACGGACACTGTTGCCTGCTTTCTGATTACTCCACTTTTCTTTATTTTTTACAAGCAATATAAATTTGCAAATTTAGATTCTGGTGTAAAGCAGTTCGCGGTTGGATCCTGTTCTCCAGAGATCCTGCCATCTCAAAAGGGATAGACCCAAGACTTTTCTTTTAAGTGGAGAGTAAGAGTAGTATTTAGGATGGGGTTATAGGATTAAATGTAAGTATTCAGAGATAGTCAAATTTGCACTGTTTACTCGGGGTATTTTTTTTAAACTTGATGTTATAGTATAATTACATCATTTCTCCTTATTTTCCTTCCCTGCAAACTCTCTAATGTATTCTTGCTGTCTTTTAATTTAATGGCTTCTTTCACTTAATTGCTGTACATATATCTATATATGTGTGGCATGTGTAAGAGTATATTAAATACACAATGTATTATTTAGCATGTATATTACAGATGTGTGCATATATGTGTAGATATATGGGTACATATATATTCATAATACGCAATACAACATGCTTAGTATGTATATGTTTTATCCACGAAGATTTTTCATCAGTCTCCTCTCAGGAGACATCCCAGTCACTGCACATGTCCTGAAACTACAGGCAGCCACAGGATCCAGAACAATCATAGACTCTTGCTCCTTGGAGACAAATTGTAGTCAGCACCTGGATGAATATGGATCAAAGAGCCAAATTCTTCAACCAGCGTAAGAGTTTCAGCGGTCATTTCATTAACCTTGAAATCACAGCACTTCCCATTTTATACAATTGAAAGCTTTGGACTCGGTGCATTGGATTATGGTTGAGTCTCCTGAATCCAGGTTCTGTTTCTATTACTCTCTGACCCTTTATAATACAGTTTTATTCTCTCCCACTACACTGAAACTGCTTCTGTGAAGGTCACCTATGATAACCATAGCACTAAATCGAATGTACAAATTATTTGTCTTTATTTTTCTTGACCTGCATTCGGTATACTTGACCACATCTTTTTTCTTTTTTTCTAACACATTTCTATCTTGCCTTCCATTAAACATCTCTGCTTATCTCCTTCTTAGCTCTAGACATCTAGAGCTATTCTTTCTTAACTCTTTGATGTCTCAGGTTCTTCTCTTTGATCTCTGGATGTAGAAGGCCGTCAAGGGCCCATCGTAAATACTTTCCTGTGTTGAGAGGACCTTGTACATTTCCACAGAGGTAAATAAAATGTTTATGCTATTTGCTGCCAAATGTATAATTTTACTATTAAATATTATGCTATAACTACACACCCATGAGCCACCTGTACTTTATACTCTTATAAAGACCTCAAGATTGACTAAACTAGTTCTTATTTTATTGCTTATTTACTTATTCACTTTACATTCCAACTGCATCCCCCTCTCTCCTCTCTTCCTGGTTCCATCTTCCCTCCCTCTTCCCCCTATCTGTCCTCCAATGCTCCTCAGAAAGGGGAACTTTCCCTGCCAACCCACCCCAGCACATCCTCTGCCATGGTGGCCTGGAAAGGCAGCCATGCCAGGGGGAGGTGGGAGAAGCATGTAACAGAGTCCATGCCAGAGACAACTTCTGGCACCCTTACGAGGGAATCCACGTGAAGACCAAGCTGCCCACTGGGTACATGCATGTAGTGGGCCTGAAATGGTTCTTTATCTTGTCTTACCACTCTACCCCAGATCTCCCCAGAACAATGTTCCATTTCTCAATTTTCCATCTTCCAATCTCATGTATATTAAGTAATTCTTTTCCTTTGTCCTCTTTTCATCTCATACTCATATCCCAATAATCTTCTTGTATTAGAGTCATGTATTTTCACTATTTATTCAGGACATATCTCTCTTTCTTTCCTTGAGACAGAGTATCTCTATGTAGCCATACCTGGTATGCAACTATATATATCCAGCTGGCCTACAATGCACAGAGATCCACCTGTAAAGCCTCCAGAGTACTGAGATTAAAGGTGTGCACCACCATGCTCAGCTTGACCAGCATCCTTTGTTATCTTGATACCAAAGTTGCCTGCTGGCTGATGTGTCATTGATCTTATCCCAATCACTTCATATATTGGCAGTATGGTTTCTCTTACGGGGTAAATTAATTAATGTATCCATCCGCATATAATATTTAAGTGGCTTGTTTGTTAACTCAGAAGAAACAGGAATTCCATTTATTCATTCGTTAGGATGTTTTCTAAGGACTTGACCACCATTCTTATTCCTCACTGACTACCAGCTCTTTGTGTCTTCTCTAAATTTGTTTTTTATGCAAGGATTTTGTTCATCTCAGAAATTTTGAGTTGCTTTTCTTTCTTCATAATCTTTTAATTTCTACTCACTCTCTGTAAGTCTCAGCATAAATTCAACTTCCTTAATAACAATTTCTTTTAGAACACTAATTAAACTGTTATTCCATAATTTTTTTAACTACCGAAAATCTGTATTTTCTTCTTAATACATACCCCTATATAGAATTCAATCTGTTGTTTATTTTGAAGGCGTAGATTTAAATGTTACTCCTAACTGTTCCACTATCATTATTATAGTAGCTGGTATATAGCAGATATTAAATGAACATTTCCTATGAATTTCCAAAAACAGCACTCATCGACGGAAAAAAAATAGAGAGGTAAGTCATCACTGAGAATAAAAATTACTGTAAAAACGGAAATTTTCACTTATTGTTTCTTTACAGTACATAAAAACATCAGAACTAAAAATAATAAATGATCTAGAACAGGAAGTTTTAATGGATTACAGTTTTATAATAGATCAGACCCTTCCTTGGGAAGATAGACTATTCCCTCACATGACTTACAAGGTTAAATACTGAACAATCGTTGGGCTAGACCATAAACATCATTTTCCTTATTTGCTAATAAAATGCAATACACCAAAATGCATTGATGGTTTTGAAAGTTAGAGTACAGTTGTGCTGTGTGTGTGTGTGTGTGTGTGTGTGTGTGTGAGAGAGAGAGAGAGAGAGAGAGAGAGAGAGATTTTACATGTCATTAAATAACTTCAACTTTGAAAGTGTTCTCATTTGTTGAGTATGCTTGGCAAGGGCACTTGTATTTAATCAAACCATAAAGAAAAAGTGAAATAATATGTGAGACTATATTTAATTCAGTGTCTCACAGATGCTCAAGCACTCAATAAGGGTTTACTACTATCCATAATTATTATATTTGCAATATAAGGCACAATAATGAATTAATCTAAGTTTTCCTGGTTACTGACTAAATCTCTGCTAATACCCAGGCTGTGTCTACTCACTCATTATCAAACCACAACACTCTTAAGTGGAGGGAAGCCTCAGAATGCCGATGTACTTAAAGATGTTCTTTCATAAACTGGTACAGGATCTAGGAATAGGTGTTGATAGTGAACACTCCACAATTACTGGCGAATAAAGAATTCCGGGACCTCATTTGATAAAAGCATACATGACTGAATTTTTTTTCTTGGCTTTAAATGCCTAGAATTGTGTTCAGAAAAAGAAAACTATTTTCCTGGTTTTAATTGAGAATTAAAAACATACAGATGGTTTTTATTATAGGCAATATTCAGATAAATGTACTAAAGAGGGATTCTAGAAGGCCAATAGATGGGGAATCCCATTCAGGAAAGCTTCTGAGCATCAGTTTTGGGTCTTTGCAGAGTAAATCTTAACACATTTCTCTAATGAATACTTACTCACTAATTGCTCGTTTCTGCTTATTTTTGTGTAAGAAATAACTATATCAGTAGTAGTATCATTGAACAGAGAGAATGCTTTCTGGGCACCCAAGAGGCATTTCAAGGCATCTGACATTCTTCTGTTAGTGTCAAAAGCTAACTCCACTCTTTGTGAAGCTATGGAAGCAGCAACAGTTTGTGAGTCATCGGTAAGCCAGGCCTGTTTATTTGGTCCATTTATATTTTATCATTTATTTTTCTATGCTGTTTTTGTCTAGCATGAGGGAGTGACAATTGGAGGAATCATGGTTTTATACCATATATGGTTTTTAAATGTGGAACACAGCATCTTTTACAGGAAATGTGTTTAAATCGCCCATTGATGCATTATTTCATCTAGGCCACTCACTAATATTAATCCATAGGAAGCTAATTTTTACCTTAAGCATTGTATGTCATTTAAAAGAACTGGCTTTACTTGATATTATCTGATTTTGATAGAATTTACCCACATGTTCATGTCCCTAATTATTCATTTGAACGAGGAAGATGTGGGAGCATCTTTTCTCTCCAGCCCTTCCCTGAGAAAAGAATACACATGCTAACATTCCCTTAGCTAGCTATTACTACAGAGGTTTCTGAGGTTATACAAACATCCCATCAAATTCTCACCTTCCATTTTTAATGTGAGTTCTCTGCCATTTCTTGAGAGTTTGGTAGTAATGAATGCTTTCTTTTCAAGTGCAATTAAATATGCACCTCAGTATAGATCAGCATTTCTTTGTTCTGTTTGCATCAAATCTTCCCTCAAGTTTTGCTGTTTAGTTGGCACTGTAATTGCATATGACAAGCTGTGTCTGGCTGCCATGGAATCAAACTGATTAATCTAAAGCAATCATCAGCTCCCCTCGTTACCTTGCTAGAAAGTCGACAAAGAACTGAGAGGTGGGGGCAGTCTCCAGGAGGCTTGATTTCTGGGTGGTAATGCCTCTATTGCTAACAGAAACTACCATAGGACACAAGTTTCTCTGTTGTGTCTGGCCAAATCATCTGACCAGCTTTCCTACAGCATAGCCTATTGATTTTATGAGTTGATATAAATGAGTATGACCTCTCTTAAACAGCACTGAGTTTCAAGTCCAATGCAGCAAAAGTAACTAAACTTATCAGCATGTAGTTGTGTATTTGTTGAGTCTTTCTTCCGTTGTGTCCCAAATATTAGCGTATATACTAGAGACACAACAATGAGAACCTCCACAAATGCAATAGCTGCAATGACAATTATCAGCATGGCAAGATATTCATAAATATGCAATAAGTAGCATGCACCTTGATAGCAACCACCGTTTTGTTTAATTGGAGCTAAGAACCACTCAGTAGCTAAGTCATTCCTAGAACTGGAAACCTAGCCAACTTCCTGGGGGTAGTGAGTCATGTAACTTAGAAAAAATACTCTACTACCACTTTGCTAGACAAGCACAATTTCTTGCAGCATTCTTAGACTCACAGGTAAATGAAGCTTTTACCATTCATCAAAGAAGATACTGTTTATAGCAAATGGAGGTCGTCACCTAAAACCACAACTGGACACAATGCAGAGATCAACAGACTGTAAGGACCCAGGCCTAACAGGTACACCTCTATATCTGCATCATATATTCTGCATCTATGGGTTCAAGGTGTGTTGTGGAAGAGTGGGAAAAAAGACTGTATGACCCAGAGTACCAGGGTATCTTCTGTGAAGCAATCTTCCCTAGAAATGGCTACATTAACAGGACAAAAACATATCAACGAACATGTTACTGTTGAAGGAGGAAATTTTCAAGGGACTCCCGACCCCAGACAAAAATCTACAAGCAACTATTGATTGATGGGACAAGAAGAATTATCCCCTCCCTGGGATAAGTTCTCTTATTGGCTGTCCAATGAAAAGTAGACAGCCTTAAAATTGATTACACTCAAATGACCAAAATGGACTTAGTATGCCCTATTTATATATCTCTGTCTGTCTATCTATTTATCATCATCTATCTGTTATCTATCTACATATCATATATCTATCTATATGTCATCATTTATCTGTTTGCACATACTCAAACATGCATTTGTTTATACATAAATACATACACACCTGAATACATACACACACATACATACATGTGTAACAAATATAATCAAAGAAAAAGAAGCATCATCTTAAGGTGGGAGTGGGAAGGTTTTAAAGTAGGGTAGCTGTAACAGGATGTGGAGAAAAAATAAAGGGGAGGTGGTGTTCTAGTCCAATTAAAACATTAAAAGAAGAAAACATATCTATGAACCATAATGCACAAAATTTTCATATTGAGGAAAAGGGACATAATGAAATAATTATAATGGTCCTTGATAAATATTATTTTCTAGTATATGCACAACTATATGACAGCTGAAATGAAGACTTTCTTTATCTGCTAGATAAAAGGCATTTTCAACAGAACCAAAAAATCTGAGCACAGGGATCTTTCCTGAGACTGATACTCCAACCAAGGACCATGCATGGAGATAACCTAGAATGCCTGCACAGATGTAGCCCATGGCAGTTCTATGTACAAGTGGGTGCCCTACTAATGGGGAACAAGTACTGTCTCTGACAGGAACTGATTGGCCTGCTCTTTGATTACCTCCCTCTGAGGGGGGAGCAGCTTTACCAGGCCACAGAAGAAGGCTATGCAGCCACTCCTGATGAGACCTAATTGACTAGGATAAGAAGGAAGGAAAAGAACTTCCCTATCAGTGGACTTGGGGAGGGCCATTCGTGGAGAAGGGGGAAGAAGGGAAGGATTGGGAGGGGAGGAGGGAGGGAGGTACAGGTGGGATACAAAGTGAATAAAGTGTAATTAATAAAAAAATTTAAAAAGGCATTTTGAAGTCACTGAGGTTTAGATTGAATCTCACTTAAGGATTCAAGAAAAGTTAGGCAGAGCAGAATTCCACAAAGACAAAAATACATGTTAAGATGCCTTGAATTGAAAGAATGCAAATCAATGAAAAATAAGAGAAGTAAAGCCAAGTATATCAGAGAGTGTCAGAATCCACTGAGCTTAGTCAGAGATGACAAAGTTAAGTAGGAGCTTGGAAGAACAAACCAATGAGTGTTGGTTGCATACTGTGAGCAAAGGGAAACTGAAGAAGCCTGTCCACAGGATGACTAAAATCATCCTATTCTTACTGTTACCCTCTGACAGCAATAGAAAGGATTGACAGGAAACAGAACAAGACTGAGTATGGGAGGTCCTTGAGAGACAGTAGGCACCATCTTAGCCAAGAGATGATAGCAGCTTCACAAAGGACCTTTATAAGGGAAGATCAGAACAAATGAATGAATTTGAGTATGATTTCTTATTGAAGGAAATAAAATGGCATTTCATATTGGGGATTGTGCTGTATGCTTAAGATATGAATGGCTTAGTCAACTAAAGTACAAGTGACAATAGAATTCTCAAACAATATGTGCTGGTGTCAACAAGATGTACAACACTTCTTACCTCCAACTGTCACCTTCTTAACTCTCACCTCTAGAATGATGCATGTCCCATCTACAGAAGGGTAAATGTAATGATTAGTGATATTCAATTGTGATATCAAGACAAGAGAAAAAAGGGTTGAATTTGGGATAGTTTAAGTAGAATTATTGAATTAACTGATCCTGAAATAAGCATAGACTGAAGAAATTAGAAAGACTAATAGGCAATGAGAATTTGATGAGTTTGAAATTCCACGTTTGTTGAAAAACAAGTTCACTGAGAACACTAAGCAAGATATTTATACCTTTCTATCTACAGCTCAGGGAACATTAAAGTAGATTAGGGCAAAAGAACCTAAGAACCAGAAGACAGGAATAAGTGAAACAAAATATGATCTTTTGAGGGGAAGACACAGCCAGTACAATCATGAGCTCACAAAAACTAAAGCTTTTTTTTCTGTTTTAATGTCCTTTTTTTTCTTTTTTAATTTTAATTTTTATATTAATTACGGTTTATTCATTTTGTATCCCAGCTGTAGCCTCCTACATCATTCCCTCCCAATCCCACCCTCTCTCCTTCATCTCCTCCCATGCTGCTCTAAAGACTTCTTCAGTAGATCTTTATGAGCCCATTAATACTCAAGAATAGATAGAGAAGGTGCTCAGATGGCCCTTACTACTAAATTACTCACTACTGGTAGGTCCATGGAGAAGAGAAACCATTGCCTTCAGTTGTATACCCGAGAAATAGCCAATCTATTAATCAAACTGTTGGCCCTGGGTGAATTAAATGGGTTGCAGATAAGAGAAGGTAAGAGTAAAAATTTATCAGAATAGTTAAATTATGAAGTTGGCACTAATGAATGAAACGAAGAAAGGAAGGGAGGGAGGGAGGGAGAAAGGGAGTAAGAGAGTGTTTTCATGTGGTTTAGGTATCAGGGTAGTTGTGCCTCCCTATAAGGAATTAGTCAGTGTTCCATCTGTTTCTATTTTGTGGAAGACTTCGGGAAACATCTGCATTAATTCTTTTTTGAAAGTCTGGTAGCATAGTGCACTCAATCTATTTCTGTAGACTTAGACTTTTTAACAAACCTACTTTATTTAGAGTTCTTAAGTGCTTCTACCTCCCTTCCAACACCCCAACACTGGGTAGGAAAGAGAGCAGTGGGGTCAGGGGACAGAGTTCTCTTTGCTATTTAACACTGGCTAGGGTCATAGAATTCTTTTGGGGAAAATACCAATATCAGTAATCAAGAAATCCAGAAATCCAGGTAGCCATCAAGTCATCATACATCAAATGCAGCAGCAGGACTAACCAGCAACTAGCAGTCCTTCTCTGAGCAGCCATGCCTTTGTCTTCTGGGTTATCATATTTATACCCTTCCAAAGTCTTCAGAATTCAACTAATTCCAGCTGGCAAAGACCATGCTCCACATGACATACTTAACAGGTATGGACAAACTAAAATCCCCAACTTGGAATTATAACAAAAACCTGTTTAGATATCATAAACCAGAACATCCACAACACATCTATCTCTGGGCTGTTTGTTTGTCTGTTTAGGAGAATTTTAATTACTGCTTTTATTTAATTAAAGGTTATAGGTCTGTTTATATTGCTTGTCTGGTATTAACCTAAATTTGGTGTTTGGTACATATCAAGAAATTTATCCATTTCTTTTAGGGTTTTCCATTTTGATGGATTTCAAGTTTTTAAACTATATTCTTTTTTCTGGATTTCTTTGGTGACTTTTGGTAAGTCCCCCTTTTCATCTCTAATTTTATTAATTTGGATCTTATCTTTTTGGCTTGTAGTTAGTTTGGTTAAGGGTTTATCCAATTATATCGACTTTTCCTTTAGAACAAACTCTTTGTTTCTTTGATTCTTTGTATTATGTTTTGTTTGTTTCTATTTTATTGATGTCAGACCTAAGTTTGAATATTTTTTGCAGTCTACTCCTTTTGGATGTAATTTCTCCTTTTTGTACTAGACATTTCATGTGTGTTGTTGAGTTACAAATATGAAATATCTCCTATGTTTTAAACATAGCCACATTCAGTACTGTGAAGTTGCCTCTTAGAACTATCTTCATTGTGTTCCATGTGTTGGAGTGTGTTGTGTTTTATATATATTCCACTGTCAAATTTTTAAAATTTATTTTTTAATATATGTTTGATCCATTTATTATTCAGTAGTGAGCTTGTCAGTTTCTATGAGTTTGTAAAATTTTTGTTGTTGTTGCTTTGGTTGATGTTGACATCCAGCTTAATCTGTGATTGTCAGACAGGATGTAGGGTGTTATTTCATTTTCTTGCCTCTGTTGAGACTTGCTTTGCTTCAGAATATGTAATAGATGTTGAAGAACATTCCATGAGCTGCTGAGAATAAGGTATATTCTTTCGTGTTTCAGTAAAATATTCCATAAATATCTGCTAGGTGCATTTTTTTATGATATCATTTAACTCCAGCATTTCTGTTTAGCTTTTATCTAGATGATGTGTCTGTTTAAGAGTAAGGGCTGTTGAAGCCACCCATGATTTCTGTGTGACGGTCAAATTCTTCTTTTACCTGTAGCAGTGTTTCTTTTATGAACTTGGGTGTCTTGTGTTTGGTGTATGAATATTTAGAATTGGAATATCCTTCCGATAGACCTTTTCCTTTGATGAGTATGGAGTGCTCTTCCAATATCTCTTCTGATTAGTGTTAGTTTGGAGTCTACATTATCAGATATTAAAATGGCCACAACAGATTGCTTCTTGGGTCCATTTGGTTGAAATATATATTTTCCATCCTTTTACTCTGAGGTGATGTCTATCCTTGATGGTAAGATGTATTTCTTGGATGCAACAGAAGGATGAATCCTGGTTTTCTAGCCAGGGTGTTAGTATGTATCTTTTTATTGGAGAATTGAGACCATTGACATTGAGAATAATCAATAAGCAGTATTTATTGATTCCTGTTGTTTTGTTGTTGTAGAGTAGGTTTATTGCCCTAGTTTTGATTTGCTGGTCTGGAATTATTTATTCCCTGAGTTTTCTTGAATGTGGTTAACCTTTTCAAGTTGAAGTTTTTCTTCTAGAAACTCCTATAGATCTGGATTTGTAGATAGATATTACTTAAACTTGGCTTTATTATGGAATGTTTTTCTTCCTTCATCTGTTGTGACTAAAATTCCAGTCAATTTGGCATTCTGTATGCTTTTTATACCTTAGTAGGCACTATTTTCTTTAGGTTGGGAAATTTTCTTTTATGATTTTTGTATAAATGTACCACGGTTTCTTGACCCATTCTTAGGTTTCTTAGGTTGAGGGACATTTAGGTTGTTTCCAGTTTCAGGCTATAATAAATAAAGCTGCTATGAACATGGTTGAGCAAATGTACTTGTTATATGGTGGAGCATCTTTTGGATGTATACCCAGCAGTGGTATTACTGGGTCTTGAGGTATGGTTATTCCAGCTCTAAGAGAAAGCACTAGGAATCCAAGATAGTGGTGCTGGGAGGACACTGTGTCTGAGGAACAGGACAGCAATGTCTGTACAGTGATGAAGAGACTGAACTCTGGGCCCTAAAACAACAGTGATCTGGTTTCCCAGGTGAGAGGAAACTCCATGGTGTGGGAATAAGTCAGGTCTACTCTCAGGTCACCCAGCCAGAACCCAGAAGAGATCCCTGGTGCTGCAGGTATTAGGTTGCCAAACCAGAGCCACATGCCTGCGTGTCCTGATCACCTTCCCAAGCTGAAGTGTGGGCACCAAAACACCAGAGACTGGGAGTCCCAGTAGCAAGACAACCCCACACGGAAGGAAGCAAGCAGCACAGACCTAAGGTCACCTAGTTTATCCCTGGAAAAGATCCCACAGAATGGCGGGCACACAACCACCAACCCAGAGAAACTAATCAGAAAAGAGGACTCTGGCTAAAATGCTCAATCCCATTCAGTAATGCAAACAGGATGGACACTGGAGGAGGGAGAAAACAGGAGTCTACCACAAAGGGCCTCTGAAAGGTTCTGCCCTGTAGGGTATTGAGGCAAATGCTCCCTCTTCTGTTGTCCATCCTCTTTGCCTTTCTGAATGGGGATTGAGCATCTTAGGCAGAGTCTTCATTCCTGATTAGTTTCTTTAGGTATACAGATTTCAGTATGTTTACCCTATATTATATGTCTAGTATCCACTTATGAGTGAGTATATAGCCTGTGTGTCTTTCTACCTCTGGGATAGCTCACTCAGGATGATCTTTTCCAGTTCCCAAAATTTATCTGCAAATTTCATGATTTCCTTGTTTGGTTTTTTTGTTTTGTTTTGTTTTGTTTTGTTTTTGTTTTTGTTTGTTTTGTTTTGTTTTGTTTTGTTTTTTATCACTGAGTAATACTCCATTGTGTAGATGTACCACAATTTCTGTATACATTCCTCAGCTGAGGGGCATCTGGGTTGTTTCCAGCTTCTGGCTATTACAAATAAAGCTGCTACAAACATGGTTGAACAAATGTCCTTGTTGTATACTTGAGCCTCTTTTGGATATATGGGTAGGAGTGGTATAGCTGGATCTTGAGGAAGTGCCATACCTAATTGTCTGACTAAGGATGTTTTGTTCTGATGACAGTGTCCTTTGCTTTACCATTTTAACAATTCATTACAATTTATTCACTTTGTATCCCAGCGGTGGCCCCTCCCTTATCCCCTCTCTTGTCTCCTCCCAATCCTGCTTCACCCTCCTCCTCTTCTCTTCCCATGCTCCTA
This sequence comes from Rhombomys opimus, assembly GCA_010120015.1. Classification (NCBI taxonomy): domain Eukaryota; kingdom Metazoa; phylum Chordata; class Mammalia; order Rodentia; family Muridae; genus Rhombomys; species Rhombomys opimus. The sequence continues at coordinate 5,153,402 of REGO01000101.1, read as the reverse complement.
CCCTAGTCCACTGATAGGGAAGGTCTTCCACCCCTACTACCTATTATATTGCCCTCGCCTATCAGATCTCATCAGGACTGGCTGCATAATCTTCCTCTGTGGCCTGGTAAGGCTGCCTCCCCACCTCATGGGGAGGTGATCAAAGAGCCAGCTACTGAATTCATGTCAGACACAGCCCCTGTTCCCCTTACTATAAACCCACACACTTATGGACTCGTCATCTTTGACAAAGATGCCAAAACCATTCAATGGAAAAAAAAAAAGATAGCATCTTCAACAAATGGTGCTGATCTAACTGGATGTCTACATGTAGAAAAATGCAAATAGATCCATACTTATCACCCTGCACAAAACTAAAATCCAAGTGGATCAAAGACCTCAATATAACACCAGACACACTAAACCTTTTAGAAGAAAAAGAGGGGAAGAGCCTTGAACTCACTAGCACAGGACACAACTTGTTGAACAGAATACCAACAGAACAGTCTCTAAGAGCAACTATCAATAAATGGGACTTTATGAAACCGAAAAGCTTCTGTAAAGCAAAGGACACTGTTGTTGCTTTCTTTAAAGGAGATTATCAACAAGCCAAACACTTTCCAAATTAATGTTCGCTTTTTTTTTTTCCTGTAACCTTGGAACTCTCAGCTGTTCTTGTCTGAAACAGCTTGTATGTTTTGCTCCTGAGCCTCAAGTTAGGACTCCAAAACTGCTTCCTAATGGCAAAAGGATACCTCCTACCCTCTTGAACCTACAATAACTAGTCCAATGAAGCTCTTTGCCACAGCAGTTACAAACCCTGGGAAGCTTAGATGTTCTTATAGAGAACCCAGTGTTGCCAGAAATGGCTCTTTAGATGCTCTGGCAGAAAGTGCTGTATTTCTCAGTTTATGCACCAGCCATTTTGAGCTCTGAAGCTTTTAGCAGCTTGGTCACAATTTCTTTTCAAATGAACAAGTTTACCACAATTGAAGCAAGGAGGATTTTGATATCTAAGGCTTTTGGTGGCTACTGGGAATGCTAATGGTGGTAATCTCATAACCTAAGTCTGCTTCTCTGGCAGCTCAGCTTGCTCAGGATTAACCCCTTCTTTCAAAATGGGTTGCTTGTCTTTAACCCTTTTGTCCTGTACAGCCTTTTTGCTCCTCCCAGCTCTCCAGTTGGCCCAGGGACTGTGAAAACTTGACACTGAAAGTGCATGGAGCAGGATGGGGCAACAATTTTGAGAAGCTCGTTCTCTGAGTCACCAGGTCTGAACCCTTTGTTCTCTCTTTTCCAGCAGTGCTACTGGCTTCCCGAGCACTTCCATCTCAGCTAAAAATCCTAGCTGCGTAGCCAACTCTGCAATCCTTTGAAAGATGAGATAATTGACCAAGCCTTCTGATTTTCCTATTTCATCCATTTTTTTTGTTTGTTTCTCAAACCCCTCTCCACATCCACTTGCAACTTTTCAAATTGTTCAACCATTATCCCAACATTTTCTTTCTTTCTTTTTTTTAAACAGAATACATGAAGAAGATGAAGCAAAAACAGAAATTCCCCTCTAGGAGCGAAGTGAGAGAGAACCCAGTGGCAACAGCCAAGTAGACCTTTTGTTGATATCCTGACATAGCATAGTCAGTTCTTCATACCCTGTGCTTGGTCTCCTCTACGGCATTAGAAACTAAGTTTATTCTACACCCTACATCTGGATGCCGCTTGTAAAGCCCTTTTTAAATCTATTTTATTTTGGTTTCTTATGCCTCTACCTCCCTTCTCCACCCCAATCCCTAACAGGTAGTAAAAAAAAGAAAGTCAGGAAAGGGGCAGCATATGTCTTTTTGGACTACTTCCTTCTATTAATGGATGTAGTTCTCTGGGGCCAGTCTTCATAGTCAGGATATCCAGCAGTCCAGCAAAACAGCAATAGCAAACACAGCAGTAGAACAAACCAGCGACAGTGGTGGGAAGTAGCAGGGTGAGCACCAGATTACACAGACCCTCTTGGGTTCTGGCATTTATACTCTCTGATGAGTTCTCAGAATTAAACTATTTGCACATGGCACAAATCATGCCCCTGCTAGAGCAGGAGACAATCAGAGTTAATGGCTGTGGACAAACTGAAGCAGCCCCACTTGAGACTAAAACAAAAAAACACATTAACAAAAAGTAACTTTTTTGTTTGTTTTTTTAGAAACCAATCTCACTACATCCTTAAGAGTACACAAGAAAAGGATCATCAATCTATAATGATATCAATTGAATTCAGGTAACAGAAACCCAGAAAACAAAATTGCAAGTTCGAGTGTACTGTTTTCCTGGGTTGTTTTCTGCTAATAAGGGACACCAAATTGGAACTACATAAACTATTACTCTATGAAACTGCCCAAAGACATCTCATGGCTTTGTTTTCCTTATCAAGTAATTGCATGAGAATTTTTTTTAATAATTACTATTTGATAATTTTTAAAGTATATTGTGTTTTAATCAAATTTACCCCCACTCCCTGCACGATAGTTCTTCCAATATCCTCAACCATTTTTTTCTCTTCCAATTGTATATACTCACCTTTTAAATCTATTCTGCTGTGCACTTCCTAGGGCTGTTGTCAAGTAGATGAATGTAGGACTAGCCCCTGGAACATGAGAAGCTTCTCGGGGGCTACATTCAAAAACCCTGATTTTTCCTCACTTGGCGGTCATCAGTTGCCAATATCTCCTCAGCAAGTAATGCAGTTTTGTGAGTGCTTCCCCCAGCAGTCTGGGATTTTCGTTGGCTTGAACTTGTGTAGAACATGTGCGGTCACAGCACCTATATGCTCATGTGTGCAACAACCTTGTCATGTTTGGAAAATGTTGTTTCAAAGCGGTCATCCACTGTCTCTTGCTCTTACTGTCTTCACGCAGCCTTCTCTGTGATGAGCACTTTGCGATAGAGGGTGCATGGTATAGAGAGCCCTTTCAGGACTGAGCACTTCACCACCGTCTCCTATTCCCTACAATTCTAACAATTGGAGTCACTGTATTATTCAGAATTGACTGTGAAAAGAAGCTTCTATGATGAGTGCTGAAAGATGCATTAATCTGTGAGTCCAAAATATAAGCAATATTTATCTATTTACGTAGCTTTGTATTTATTTGTTTATTTATTGCTATGTGTATGGGAATTTTGCCTGCATGTGTGTCTCTGTACCTCATACATGCTTAATCTCCATGGGGTCCAGAAAGATGTTTAATCCTCTGGTACTAGAATTATAGATGGTTGTGAGCCACTGTGCAGAGGCTAAGAGTTGAACTCAGGTGCTGTGAAAGAGCAGTTAGGGCTCTTGACTGCTGAGCCATCTCCCTTTAGGGGACAGTTCATTATGTTGTTCATTCATTGTGATATTAAGTTCCTCTTAAAACCAATAATATACTCAGCCACAGTTTCTTCATTCAGTTTTTAGTGCTAGCATAAATTCTTTCTTATAGAGCAGGCCTTAAATCCAATCTGAAAGCAAATGGTTGTTGGGATAATGTCTTTGCACACTGTGTAATTATCATCTCTGTTTTATTCAAATGCTGATTTCCATGCAGATCTGACTCAGGCCAGACTCTGGCATTATCTTTTTTATGAATAATATCCCATCTTAATATTTGGTAAACGTTGTTCCCCATCACCTTATGATTGGTTGAATAATGAGATAAACAGCCTATAGCTATCCAGTAGAGTTAAGGCAGGACTTGGGAACCCAGGTAGAAGGTCTCAAGTGAAGACCAGAGACAGAGAAAGAGTCAGAAACAGAGAGAGAAAGAGAATGAGAAAGAGAGAGAGAGTCACTATGGAAACAGTGTTGAAGAAAGGCCAGGCCAGTGTTGGACTAGCTGAGTATCTGCCCAGCTATAGTGTCTGAAGCTTTTACTAAATCTGAAGGTCTCCATGTCATTATTCAGGAACTAAGGAGCACATAGAGAAAAACCGTGCGTTTTACAGTTTATTCCAGAAATATAGGCCTTATTGGACCAATGGACATATTGTGATAGGCTGATAGCTATGGTTCACACAGCAAGACCATTCATTACTTGTCACCCCTGGTAGCATATCTAGTTCCTATGAAAGCTATCTAGTAGGGATGAACTTCTTGAGTCAGTACTACTTTAATTATTCATATACTGACTCAAGTATATGATATCTGCAGCATTAGGTTATTACCATCAAGTTCTAGAACATAACCAAGAGCCATAAAAATAGCCTGTATTGTTTGGGGTCCACTGTACCCCACTGGACAACAATTCAAAAGAAGTAACAAACACCTGGCACTGATTTTGTTTTCAGTATGGGGTTGTTTACTTTATTTTGTTCTGTTTGGGAAGGATTGTTAGCCTATACCAACGGTAACTTCATTTGAACTCTTTCTGTATTTATATATGTATATGTTTTAATATTTTAGGAACCTTCTACAATAATAGGTTTTCACATGACTTTTAAAAACTATTTTCTTCTGAAATTAATTTATTTGCTAGTGTTAACTGTTTTGTTAATTCAACTTTAAGCATCTCAAAAACAGAAATTAGAATATGCACCCTATAGTCTTCAGTGTTTAGAAACAAGAAGCTCCCAATAAATGTTCATTGAATGAATAATTCATAGAATCTTTCAGATGAGGTAGTTTGTTCTATTATAAAAGGGGCAATGTGCAACTTTCTGGAAAAAGAATTTAAAATTCCCCAAGTTGTTGGCTAATATAAAATATTCTCAGCCTAGGGTCTTTAGATAATTAGACTCTAAAGCAAGGAAAATAGTCACTGTAGATAGTTGTCTTCTATGAAGCTGAAGGATGTGCATAATTTTAAAAACCTGCCAATCACTTTCCTGTTAGGCCTTGTCACAACTATTTTGAGAAGAATTTGAAACTCCTTCCTGACACCACAGGGAAGGCAATCATAAAGACCCCCCCCCCCCCCACCAAAAAAAAAAAAAAAGAAAGTCCCCACACACTGAGTAGCCATTACCATCACAACACTAGGAGCCTGCCTCTTTAGGAAGCCCAGGTTGTACCTTTGAGTTGGTATAATATGTCATTTAAATTCTCAGGCTTGATTTACCTGATTTGAGGTGAACACACTCATGTGCCCTTACAATCCAAATTTACCCCAATAAATTAATAGAGTGGAGCCCTTGTGCTCAGGAATTATTCACTAATCTCTTTGTCTTATGTGCGCAATGCTAGAGACATGTCCCTCAAGGTCCAGAGTTATCCTTCAACTTCAGAATGGAATAAAACAATGCTTATCAGATAGAGTCTCACAGAGTATAGCACAGTCTGAAAAACAACGTTGTTACTCAGAATGGAGTGAATTTGAGCCAGATATGACCTGAAAGCAACAAAGTGCTTAGTATACATCAGCAAATATTCATTAATGATCCAACTATCTCTCTGCCTTCACAGCATATACAGCATGTAGCTCATTACTAAAATTTAGTGACTTACTAGGCTTTAATTCAGCTGGTATATTTAGATTTAATCTATTTCAGACTATCACCTTACACCAATTCAGAAATGCTTCCGTTGATTCCACTTTGCAGATCTCAAATGTAGTAGGATCAGAGGATATTTGGGGACTTGGAGATTCTGTGATATCCATATGCTTTTCTAGAGTTTAACTTTTAATGCAATGTCAAAAACAGCTATATTGGAAATTGTCTTCTTAAGTAAGTGATTTGTTGATTTTATGTAAAATCTGATTTCTAATGATGGTAATACAAATTACCTTTTCATCATTTCAGGCACCAATTGGATTACATGAGAGCCCAAGACTCAAATTCTTTGGCTTTGAAGCTTTATGCTCTTTGAGACTTTATAAATATAAATAAGCTCTCATGAAGTATTAATAACCCTTTCTAGGCCACAAAGAAAAAAAGTCAAAATAAATAAAGAGACTCATAATATCTTTAAAATCCATAAGCTGAGGCGTCACTTAAAAATAAAACAACCAGACTATGATATGGGTTGGTGAGTTAAGCACTCATCGTGCAAATCATGACCACCTGAGTTCATATCTCAGCACCCTTATAAAGTCGAATGTAGTTGCAGCATTCTATAGCATGTCCCACATGCATTTCTGCATTGAGGTGGGTTGCAAAGACAGGAGGATTCATAAAAGCTTGTGGACCAGGTATGTTGACATATAGCAAACAACAAGAAACCGTACCTCAAACAATGTGGAAGAAAAGGAATGAGGTTGTCCTCAAGAAAGACGCTTATGTTTGTCTTATGACGTCACCATGTACACTGTGGCACTCCTGCACTCATAAAAACAACATATTCACATACTCACTCACATGTACACATCCGGAATTCACGCACCCCATCACGATGATTAAAGAAGATGATAATCAAAGACCAAGCAACACTTAATATTTTTGCTCAAAAGTGGACTAAAACCATGTGCTTTACACCATCTCTCTCTCTCTCTCTCTTCTTCTCTCTCTCTCATTCTGGTAAAAAATACAGGAGAGTGCAAACTCATTGCCATCTATTTCTATAAAATACCTTGGAAGGAAATTTATTTCTCTCTTAAGACTTTCAATTCCTGGAAGCCATTCATGTTTTATTGGGAAATTCCAAGACAATAAGGGTTTTCACTCTGTGGAATCATTATTTTTAGGAAGAATTATTATGCTTTGAATGCTATGAGTGTTGTCTAAAACTCAGAACAGATTAATAAATATTTTTTTGACCAACCCTTTGTATTTTTCACATGTTCCTTGGTTTTTATACTTAAATTTAGTTTAACAGGAAAAATCATCACTCACACTAAACTATTACTTCATTTGCACTGGAGACCATTCTGTTTGACTTAACATTTCACACACATTAGGAGGTAATACTATTATCACCCACATTTTGCTGGTGGGATCACTGAAGCACACAGAAAGTAAAACGCTGAAGTCACCAACCTCTCAGAGCCAGTTACCAGGATTAAAGCTCAGGCTCCCTGGATCTTAATGTGTGTTTTTAGCTCTTACATCGCCAAACTAATATGGAACAGTCAGGAGACAGTGTAGCATGCTGACAAAGAATGTGGATTTTAGGCACACACCTGTAATCTGCAGCTAAGGTAGCTAAGGTAGAAGTTTGGGAATAAACTATCTAGCTACAGGCTAGCCAAGGCTATGTACAGACCATCAGGAGAAAACAAAGCAAACAAACAAAAAAAAAATGACCATAACAAATAAAAACACTCTCAGAATGAACATTTCCCAATTAGAAGTCCATTTCTGCTTTTTATTAGCTCTCTAAGTATGGGCATTTCTTTTTTAGCATTTTCAGAGCACAATTCTTCCCTAAGTCAATGGGAATATGTTTATTTAGGAAGGTTATTAATAATCAGAAAGAATACTGAGTAAAGTATCGGCATATAGTGAACTGGAATTATTAATACTATTTAGCGTATGCATCCAGGGAAATTACATGTTTGGCCCATGGTCACACACTGGTAACGGAAAAGGAAAGTCTATTCTATGGATTTCACGGTCTCAAGGCCAATGCTAGAGAATTTCACCCTGAAGGAGTTTCTGATGTTACTTGAGCAAGTGAGTCAGTACGGAGAGGAAACATAACACGGTGGTTATAAACCCTAAAGTGGGTGCAGGGTCTGAGTGCATTATAATACATCAGTGGCACTTCCTGCTGTTTTCATCAGTGCACCAGCAACCACAAGCAACAGTGTTGATAGCGAAGCAGGGTCTCGTTAGGTTAGAATCCAGCATTGGAGTTCCGGTAAAGTTTGAGAACTCAGTTAAGTTTGTATCAGCAACATCTGCACCTTTCAGAAACCTTTCTTTGGTTTCCAACTCTAGTAATATAACATCTGCCATTAAACAAAATTTCATACATTGACAGATGTCTGTACCTCAGCTTCCATCTGCCAGTTTCTTACTTAATATAAATTGTGTCAAGACATTTTAAGCTACTTGTTCTGAGAGTTTTAAGTTTTTTTTTTTCATTTATTTATTTATTTTTTTATTTTTATCAGTTACATTTTATTAATTCTGTATCCCAGCCATGCCCCGAACCCTCATTCCCTCCCAGTCCCTCCCTCCCTCCCTCATCACCACTGTGCCCCTTTCCAAGTCCACTGA